>JAGIQG010000008.1:56326076-56777858 GCA_024679065.1 Sphyrna mokarran | reverse complement strand
TGCGATATTCAGGATAGTCTGTTATGTCTTTTTGATGGTAGTCATCCAGTAAATTTAAGCAGCCAATAACAAAAATTCAGCAATAAACTTGTGGGTAGTCAGCTCAAAAGTGGCAGTAAGATGCATATTAGTTATTTTAATGAATAAGTAATGTATAAACCACTTTGTTGGTCTGCAGTTGTCTCAGCTCAATAAAATGATTTTCAATATGCCATCTGTAAAAAGACTGAAAATATATACAGCAGCATGTGTAATATTGTAATACCCAATATATGTAGCAAAACTGTTAAAATTTCTGAGATTAGGGAAATCATTTAATAGAAATTGAAAAGTAAAAGATATACCCTGAATTGCTGAGAAAGCACTGTTCATGCAAGCATTGGTGAAACTAAACCAGATAGAATATGGTCAAAAGATGACTACTCGGTTGATTATCATGGATGTCTCAAAAACATGGGTTGTTCTACAATTAAAGATCACGAACTGACATGACAAAGATAGATAAAACTATTTAATTATGGTAGTTACATTGACATTGACTACATTTTTAAGAAGAAACATCCAACCCATGATCCAAAGACACGAACTTTAACAGCATGTGCTAGAACTGATATTTTCACTGACTAAAATGAAAATAGCCAACTTTACAAATAATTAACGGAATCTTTCAAATAAATCCTACAAGCAAATATGTTTGTGATTCTGAAATGAACTTTTATGTGGGTTCCCGTGTTTAGCATTGACTACCACAGGAATAGCAAATTAACATGTCAACAAGGCCACTGATTTGTTATTTTGGCTGGTAACAATGCATTTGAATAAACAGACATCCAAAATACTTACTTACAGAACGTTACTTGGTGAAAACTACCTGATTCAGTCACCATTTACAAGCAGCTAATTAATTATCAATAATACTACCTGATTCAGTCACCATTTACAAGCAACTAATTATCAATAATACTTCGACCTCTGCCTGGTACATACAGCCTCTGATATCTCTTAAATGACAGGGATTAAATGCCATTTCAACATATACACTCTGTACCTTGTTCACACACTAAGCAGAACTGCATCAAATGTTTTTATATTTAAAAAACATCACTGTTTATCTGGGATGACTCAAGACCCAAGTTAGTCATCACAAATAAAAACCTAAGGAACAAAACCAAATTCCAATCCATTAACCCAGTAAAGGCAAGGTTGGAGCAGCTCCCAAGTGAACAATATTTCACTGGAGAGCAATTGTAGACCTTTATTTTGTTCATCACAGACCACAAGACAGACCCAATGAGAACAAGATTTCACACTGTGCCTCATACCAACATGATAATCCTTTTTTTGACAATCTAGGATGGATGAGAAGCAAACTGAAGAAAATCACATCAACAGTAAATAATGAAGGTACTTAGACTCTTATCCCCTTCTTTAGAACATAGAACATTACAGCACAGAACAGGCCCTTCGGCCTTCGATGTTGCGCCGACCAATTAGGAAAAAGCAATGACCCTCTAATCTAAACCATTCCCTTTTCGTCCATAAACTTATCTACTAACCTCTTAAACACCACCAAATTTGGCACATCTACAACTGACGCAGGCAGGGCATTCCATACCCTTACCACCCTCTGGGTAAAGAGCCTATCTCTGACATCCGTCCTATAACTACCACCCCTTAATTTAAAGCTGTGTCCCCTCGTGCTAGCTTTCTCCATCCTAGGAAAAAGGCTATCACTGTCCACCCTATCTAAACCTCTAATCATCTTATATGTTTCAATAAGTCTCCTCTTAGCCGCCTTCTTTATAACGAAAACAACCTCAAATCCCTCAGCTTCTCTTCATAAGACCTGCACTCCAACCATGCAACATCCTGGTAAACCTCCTCTGTACCCTCTCCAATGCCTCCACATCTTTCTATAATGCGGGGACCAGAACTGCACACAATACTCCAAGTGCGCCGCACTAGAGTTTTGTACAGTTGCAACATGACGTTGCGGCTCCAAAATTCAATCCCCCTACCAATAAAAGCTAAGAATCCATATGCCTTCTTAACAACCTTATCAACTTGACTGCCAAATTTCAGGACAATTAACAAATACACCAAGATCCCTCTTTTCATCAACACTATTAAGAGTCCTACCATTACCCTATACTCTACACACTTGTTATTCCTACCAAAGGAATTACCTCACACTTTTCCACATTAAACTCCATTTGCCACCTCTCGGCCCAGCTCTGCAACTTGTCCAAGTCTCTCTGCAAACTAGAACACCCCTCTTCACTATCTACCACTCCTCCGACTTTGGTGTCATCTGCAAATTTACTAATCCATCCTTCAATACCCTCATCCAGATCATTTATAAAAATTACAAACAGCAGGGGCCCCAAAACAGATCCGAGGTACTCCACTTGTAACCGAACTCCACGATGAATATCTTCCATCAACCACTACCCTCTGTCTTCTATCTGCTAGCCAATTCCTAATCCAATTAGCTAAATCACCCTCAATCCCATACATCTGCATTTTCTGCAGAAGCCTTCCATGGGCCACCTTATCGAACGCCTTACTAAAGTCCATAATACCACATCAACTGCCTTACCCCCATCCACCTCTTTGGTCACTTTTTCAAAAACTGAATAAGGTTAGTAAGGCACGACCTACCCTTCAAAAAAACCATGCTGACTATCCCCAATCAATTCATTTCTCTCTAAATAACTATAAATCCTATCCTAATAATTCTCTCCAATACTTTGCCCACACAGAAGTAGACTCACCGGCCTATAATTCCCCGAAAGTCTCTATTCCCCTTCTTGAACAATGGGACCACATTCGCTATCCTCCAGTCTTCCTGCACTATACCCGTAACCAACGACGACCTGAAGATCAGAGCCAGAGGCTCTGCAATCGCCTCTCTCGCCTCCCAGAGAATCCTAGGGTAAATCCCGTCCGGCCCAGGGGACTTATCTAACTTCAAACCCTCAAGAATATCTAGCACATCCTCCTTATCTACTTCAATACTTTCCAGTTTGCAACCCTGTATCCCAGTGTTCTCCACAACTACATTTACATCTCCCTGCGTGAATACCGAAGAGAAATATTTGTTCAGTGCATCTCCCAATCTCTTCAGGCTCCATGCATAACTTCCCACTGCTGTCTATGACTGGCCCTGTTCTTGCCCTAACCAATCTTCTATTCTTAACATATCTAAAGAAAGCTTTAGGATTCTCCTTGATCCTATCAGCCAAAGTCTTCTCGTGTCCCCTTTTAGCTCTCCTCAACTCACTCTTTAGCTCCCTCCTGGCTAATCTATAGCTATCCATTGCACTAACTGAGCCTTCAAGCCTCATCCTGACATAAGCCTCCTTTTTCCTTTTAACCAGCGAATTAACTTTTTTAGTACACCATGGTTCCCTTACTCGACCATTTCCTCCTTGCCTGACAGGGACATACTTATCAAGGACTCGCAGTAGCTGCTCCTTGAATAAGCTCCACATTTCAGATGTTCCCAGTCCCTGTAGTTTCCTAGTCCAACCTATGCACCCTAATTCCCTCCTTATGGCCTCATAATTACCATTCCCCCAGCTATAACTACTGCCCCCAGCTTCATGCCTATCCCTGTCCATCACTAAGGTGAACGTAACCAAATTGTGGTCACTATCACCAAAATGTTCACCAACTTCCAAGCCTAACACCTGGTCTGGCTCATTGCCCAGCACCAAATCCAATGTGCTGGGCAATGAGCCCAGCTCATTGAAATTCGTGAGAGAAATGAATTGATTGGGGATAGTCAGCATTTCTCCCCCAAAAGGTCCTATGGAGCAGTTTAAAAAGGAACACCCAGAAGGACTATAGGTTTGGGCTCTGAAAGAGAGGAATTCCCCAGCCAAAGGTAAATCACCATCCATCGCATTCCCAACTCAATGTCACAAACAAGTGGCAGTGAGATGACCAGAGTTGAAAGATATCAATCAAGGAATCACCTTCATCAATTAATACAAACAACTCAACTAACATTAATACTGGACTTATTTGTCTAACATGTTGGTAAGCAGCAGCACAGGACCTCGTGCAATTGGATTTTAAATGAAATATACAGTAGAAGTGGTTCTACCAGTTCATCTGAATCTTAAGCTTTGGAATGCTGATTGCAACAAATCTCACTCTGTCAAGTGGTACAAGTGAAAACAAGGATGATGTAGACGAGATACTCAAACTCTCTCTAGGGTTAGGAAAGTAAATACCTGGAGCAGTTGGATGTCTGTGTGTTGACAGACAAAATCATAACACAAGAAACAGGAGCAGGAGTAAGCCATTGAGTCCTTCAAGCCTTTTTTGCCACTCACAGATCATGGCTAACCTTTGAGCTCAACTTCATCTTCACGCAGTATCCCCACATCTCTGGGGTATACTGTGCAGAATACCTGTCTTAAATATGCTCAATAATCAAGCATCCATGGCTCTGTGAGACAGAACTCGAAACATAATTTGAAAGAAGAGATTTCTGCTCATTTTAGTTCTAAACTTATCCTGTTACTCTGTGTTCTAGACTCCCATGACATGGAGGTGCTGGTGTTAGATTGGGGTAAACAAAGTAAGAAGTCTCACAACACCAGGTTAAAGTCCAACAAGTTTATCTGATAGTAAACCCACAAGCTTTTTGGGGTCTGTCCCTTCATCAGGTGACACTCACCTCATGAAGGGGCAGATCCCGAAAGCTAGTAGGTTTACTGTCAAATAAACTTATTAGACTTTAACCTGGCATTCTAGAGTTTCAAGCCAGGGAAGATACTTTCTCAGCATCTACTCTCAGAAGTCTCATAAGAATTGTTTTAATAAGATCCCCTATCATTTCTCTAAACTCTGGGGAATATAGGCTTAATCTATTCAATCTTTCTTCATAGGCAAATCCAATCACCCCAGGATTCCCTCTGATGAACTTCTGTTGTACTTCCTCTCAGGCACATACATTCATGCTAGGCTATGTGGCCAAAACTGTATGCAGTACTCCTAATTGAGTTTCACAAAAACTCTGCAGATTACTAAAGCCCAGGAAGATTTCTTTTGTATTTCAGTCTCACTTAAATTTCACTGGTTGCTGTGTCATCCATCCTTGCAGAGTTTGAGCAGTTTTCAGCACTGGCATTTCAGGAAGTGTCACAGCATATCTAGTTTACTTCCACTTTGTCCATTATTTCTCACTCAAAACATCAGCTATGTAGTCCTCCTAAGTGTGAACAGAAACAACTAATTGAATGCAAAATACTGAAATAGCCATATCAAGGGATTTAATCAATAACATTTGCATTTCCTCCAAATCTGATGGAAGTTCTCAATCATAAGCAGCATAAAGCTGCCCAATGCATGCAGATTCTTAGTAACATAGATCCAGAAACTGCTTCTACCAGATATATATCTAGACATCTACTACCACAAAGACTAAATATAAAACCACACCAAATGAACTCAGCTATACATTGGCTTATTCTCACTCATACAGCAATATTAGTGCTGCTTCAAACTTAATTATTAAGAACTGGATCCTTTGTAGAATTTACCGCAGAAACAGCCAATTTGATTTGTCAGTGTTCATACTGTAAATGAATCCTCTCTCATTTAATCAGCATTTTTTTTCATTTATTGAGCTAGCTTGCCCTTAAAATGTATCTATGATATTCATCCTAATCTTTTCACATGGTGGCAAATTCCACATTCTAACCACTCTCTGAACCAAGGCTTTTGAGTAATCAAAATAACTGCACCTTCCCAAAACAGATTTCTCTTTCCATTAATTTTTAAGTAACAATAGCCTAGCTTGCTCTGGTATGAAGTGAAAATAACATGCAAATCACACAAGAGAAAATTTAAAAAATAAACCATAAACCTAAAAGGAGTTATTATAACAAGTTCACACTAATTAACAGCTCACCATCCATTAAAATTAAACTAGTAAATACTACAATCATATTACACAAAAGATCTCACAAAAAGCAACAGGATAAATGGGCAGCTAATTTGCTTTGACTGGTAGCATAAAGTAAGGGAAGAATGTTGGGCAAATCAACAAAAAAATCTGGATATGAAACTTGGGAGATGAACCAACCAAGCATCACAAACAATGATATCTTGGGTCTGGCAAAGATTTGTATTTGTCAGAAACTCTGGCTACCAAGCTCTGGTTCAAAGCCAACCAGTCGACAAAGCCTACACATCACTGCAAGGTGGCAGTACCAGATCAAATGCCTTCTCATTTTATTACATGAATCTGTGCCTCCAGACGGATAAGATCACACACAAATATTTAGCAGAAGTCCAGGGAAGAGGAGAAAAAAACTTTTGGGGTCTGACTGATATATTTCAGAAGTGTTTTCAGATAGTCCCATAGCTGGAAGTGGCATCATCCTGTCTTGAGCAAGTCAAGTCTTAGGGAGATTGCGGCGCTCAGGGCAAACCAACGCCCTCCTCCCCTAGCCCCCTCTTCTCCCAAGAGCAGACACAGGAAAATGCAGCTCCAACAGGTAAAGCGATGAAAGGACAGAGTCAGGCCCAAACCTCCCATTTAACAGTCCAACTGCCTACCGTCGTGTAAAGGACTTCGCAGTGCCCCGTTGATAGATTGAGCTCACTGAGCTTGGTATCCCACTGGAGGGGATCAGTAGTGTCAGTGTCCAGTACTTCCATCACTGCTGCTGTGTTTACCCCCAGTTAAAGCAACCCTGGCTGTCAGTCTGTCTGTCTCGGTCGGTCTGGTTTTCCCTTCACACTGTCGCGACATCCACCGGAAGCGTCGAGAAACAGCTTGATTGACAGCTGCCCGAACCAATCGAACGCCGGGCATGCCCGGAGACGCCGTCTCTGATTGGTAGCAGCTTCAGCCAATGGGCCGGAGCCACTTCGCCTTTCTGGCGAGTAGTTCCCGCCCCTCTCTCCTGACCGGAAGTGGAGGCAGGGCTCGTAAAGAGCGGGCGGACTGCGCGTGCGTGACAGTTGTAGTCTCTCCCGTCCGCGTGCTTGGAGGGAATCTGCTGAAGGGCCAGGGGCCGCCATTTTAACGAAGCGAATTCCTCTCCTGCCCTGTGCCCGTGTGAGGGCAGGTCCAACCATGATGCCGACCACAGCTAGTCCCTGTATCTACCAAACTTAAATTACAGTTGAACTCTCAGTTGGAAATTAGCATCAACCTGACACAAACGGCTACCAGACAATTGAGCCAACCCACTGGAGCCCCAGAGATAAAGGCAAAATACGGCCGGTGCTGGAATCTGAAACAGAAAATGTTGGAAAATCTCAGCAGGTCTGACAGCATCTGTGGCAGGAGAACAGAGTAAAAAGTCTAACAACACCAGGTTTAAATCCAGTCGATTTATTTGATAGTAAACTCACAAGCTTTCGAGGCTCTGCTCTTCATCAGGTGAATGAGGTGTTCTGGTCTCAAACAGCACATATAACAGCACAGACTGTTTACAGATTACTGACTAGAATGTGAATCTTTACACGTAACCTGCTATTCAAGTCTTAAAGTGGCTAACAATGTGAGTGGACGGAGCACTGAGTACAGGTTAAAGAGATGTGTATTGTCACCAGACAGTACAGTAAGTGAGGTTTTTTGCAAACCCAGGCAAGTCATGAGGGTTACAGATAGTGTGACATGAACCCAAGATCCCTGTTAAGACCGTCCTCATGAGTGTGGAACTTGGCTATCAGTCTCTGCAACCGATTCTGGAGAATAGTCCATAGTGAGTCTGATGGTGGGATGGAACTTGTTGATATCATCATATATGGGACTTTAACTTTACTTATATTGAATGGAATAGCTATACCTCTAGCTCGTTAGAGGGGTCAGTTTTTGTACAAAGTGTGCAGGAAGGTTTTTTGACTCAGTATGTAGATAGGGCAACTAGAGGTGAGGCCACATTGGATTTGGTGCTGGACAATGAGCCAGACCAGGTGTTAGACTTGGAAGTTGGTGAACATTTTGGTGATAGTGACCACAATTCGGTTACGTTCACCTTAGTGATGGATAGGGATAGGCATGAAGCTGAGGCCATACGGAGGGAATTAGGGTGCATAGGTTGGACGAGGAAACTACAGGGACTGGGAAAATCTGAAATGTGGAGCTTATTCAAGGAGCAGCTACTGCGAGTCCTTGATAAGTATGTCCCTGTCAGGCAAGGAGGAAACGGTCGAGTAAGGGAACCATGGTGTACTAAAAAAGTTAATTCGCTGGTTAAAAGGAAAAAAGAGGCTTATGTCAGGATGAGGCTTGAAGGCTCAGTTAGTGCAATGGATAGCTATAGATTAGCCAGGAGGGAGCTAAAGAGTGAGTTGAGGAGAGCTAAAAGGAGACACGAGAAGACTTTGGCTGATAGGATCAAGGAGAATCCTAAAGCTTTCTTTAGATATGTTAAGAATAGAAGATTGGTTAGGGCAAGATTAGGGCCAGTCATAGACAGCAGTGGGAAGTTGTGCGTGGAGCCTGAAGAGATTGGAGAGGCACTGAACAAATATTTTTCTTCGGTATTCACGCAGGGTGATGTAAATGTAGTTGTGGAGAACACTGAGGTACAGGGTTGCAAACTGGAAAGTATTGAAGTAGATAGGGAGGATGTGCTAGATATTCTTGAGGGTTTGAAGTTGGATAAGTCCCCTGGGCCGGACGGGATTTACCCTAGGATTCTCTGGGAGGCGAGAGAGGCGATTGCAGAGCCTCTGGCTCTGATCTTCTGGTCGTCGTTGGTTACGGGTATAGTGCCGGAGGACTGGAGGATAGCGAATGTGGTCCCATTGTTCAAGAAGGGGAAGAGAGACCTTCCGGGGAATTATAGGCCAGTGAGTCTTACTTCTGTTGTGGGCAAAGTATTGGAGAGAATTATTAGGGATAGGATTTATAGTTATTAGAGAGAAATGAATTGATTGGGGATAGTCAGCATGGTTTTGTGAAGGGTAGGTCGTGCCTTACTAACCTTATTGAGTTTTTTGAAAAAATGACCAAAGAGGTAGATGGGGGTAAGGCAGTTGATGTGGTACATATGGACTTTAGTAAGGCGTTCGATAAGGTGGCCCATGGAAGGCTTCTGCAGAAAATGCATATGTATGGGATTGAGGGTGATTTAGCTAATTGGATTAGGAATTGGCTAGCAGATAGAAGACAGAGGGTGGTGGTTGATGGGAGATATTCATCGTGGAGTTCGGTTACTAGCGGTGTACCTCAGGGATCTGTTTTGGGGCCCCTGCTGTTTGTAATTTTTATAAATGATCTGGATGAGGGTATTGAAGGATGGATTAGTAAATTTGCAGATGACACTAAAGTCGGTGTAGTGGTAGATAGTGAAGACGGGTGTCATAGTTTGCAGAGAGACTCGGACAAGTTGCAGAGCTGGGCCGAGAGGTGGCAAATGGAGTTTAATGTGGAAAAGTGTGAGGTAATGCACTTTGGCAGGAATAATAAATGTGTAGAGTATAGGGCTAATGGTAGGACTCTTAATAGTGTTGATGAACAGAGGGATCTTGGTGTATTTGTGCATAGATCCCTGAAAGTAGGCAGTCAAGTTGATAAGGTTGTTAAGAAGGCATATGGAGTCTTAGCTTTTATTGGTAGGGGGATTGAATTTCGGAGCCGCAACGTCATGTTGCAACTGTACAAAACTCTAGTGCGCCTGCACTTGGAGTATTGTGTGCAGTTCTGGTCCCCGCATTATAAGAAAGATGTGGAGGCATTGGAGAGGGTACAGAGGAGGTTTACCAGGATGTTGCCTGGTATGGAAGGCAGGTCTTATGAAGAGAGGCTGAGGGATTTGAGGTTGTTTTCGTTAGAAAGAAGGCGGCTAAGAGGAGACCTTATTGAAACATATAAGATGATTAGAGGTTTAGATAGGGTGGACAGTGATAGCCTTTTTCCTAGGATGGAGAAAGCTAGCACGAGGGGACATAGCTTTAAGTTAAGGGGTGGTGGTTTCAGGACAGATGTCAGAGGTACGTTCTTTACCCAGAGAGTGGTAAGGGTATGGAATGCCTTGCCTGCGTCAGTTGTGGATGCGCCAAGTGTGGTGGCGTTTAAGAGGTTAGTAGATAAGTTTATGGATGAAAAGGGAATGGTTTAGGTTAGAGGGTCACTGCTTGTTCCAATTGGTCGGCGCAACATCGAGGGCCGAAGGGCCTGTTCCGCGCTGTAATGTTCTATGTTCTATAGTTGTTTCAATGATTGTTCACCATGAGTCCAAAGGAAAAAAATGTCATCGATGTATCCAGCATATACCTTGGTTGAAGATCCCGTGCGATGAAGAAGTTTTGTTTGAACCTGTGCATGAACATATTGGAATATTGAGGTGCAAATTTGGTCCCTATGGCCGTTCCGTGTGTCTGGATGAAAAACTGGTTGTTGAAGATGAAGACATTGTGGTCCAGGATAAAGCAGATGAATTGTAAAATTGCATCCGGAAACTGGCAGTTGTCGGCATTCAGTATTGAGGCAGTTGCAGCAATGCCATCGTCGTGGGGGATGTTGGTGTAGAGGGCCGAGACATCCATTCTTTTCCTTTGGACTCATAGTGAACAATCATTGAAACAACTATATGATGATATCAATAAGTTCCATCCCACCATCAGTCTCATCAATGACTGTTCTCCAGAATTGTTTGCATTCTTGGACACTCGCATCTCCATCAAGGACGGTCACCTCAGCACCTCACTGTACCGCAAGCCGACAGACAACCTCATAATGCTCCACTTCTCCAGCTTCCACCCTAAACACGTTAAAGAGGCCACCCCCTATGGACAAGCCCTTCGTATACACAGAATTTGCTCAGATGAGGAAGATCGTGACAGACACCTCCAGACGCTGAAAGATGCCCCCATGAGAACAGGATATGGCACTTGACTCATCGATCGACAGTTCCGACATGCCACAGCGATAAACCGCACTGACATCCTCAGAAGACAAACATGGGACACGGTGGACAGAGTGCCCTTTGTTGTCCAGTACTTCCCTGGAGCAGAGAAGCTACAACATCTTCTCTGGAGTCTTCAACATATCATTGATGAAGATGAACATCTCGCTAGGGGCCATCCCCACACCCCCACTTCTTGCCTTCAGACAACCGCGCACCTCAAACAGACCATTGTTCACAGCAAACTACCCAGCCTTCAGGAGAGCAGTGACCATAATACCACACAACCCTGCCACAGCAACCTCTGCAAGACATGCTGGATCATCGACATGGATGACATCATCACACGTGAGAATTCTATCCACCAGGTACACAGTACATACTCTTGCAACTCGGCCAACGTTGTCTACCTAATACATTGCAAGAAAGGATGTCCCGAAGCATGGTACATTGGGGAGACCATGCAGACACTACGACAGCAGATGAATGAACATCGCTCGACAATCACCAGGCTAGACTGTTCCCTTCCTGTTGGCAAACACTTCAGCGGTCACGGGCATTCGGCCTCTGACTTTCGGGTAAACATTCTTCAAGGTGGCCTTCACAATACAAGACAGTGGAGAGTCGCTGAGCAGAGACTGATAGCCAAGTTCCGCACACATGAGGACGGTCTCAACAGAGATCTTGGGTTCATGTCACACTATCTGTAACCCCCATGACTTGCCTGGGTTAGCAAAAAACCTCACTTACTGTGCTGTCCGGACACAATACACATCTCTTTAACCTATGCTCAGTGCTCCGTCCACTCACATTGTTAGCCACTTTAAGACTTGAATAGCAGGTTAGGTGTAAAGATTCACATTCTAATCAGTAATCTGTAAACAGTCTGTGCTGTTATATGTGCTGTTTGAGACCAGAACACCTCATTCACCTGATGAAGAGCAGAGCCTTGAAAGCTTGTGAGTTTACTATCAAATAAATCAGTTGGATTTAAACCTGGTGTTGTCAGACGTCTTAATGTGTTTACCCCAGTTCAATGCCAGCATCTCTACATCATGGCGGGAGAACATTTTGAACTTGGATGACCCTCAGTCATAGTTAAAGAGAAGGGAAATGGGACAAGATTTACGCATTACGGTGTCCCAATTGCTGTGATAGCATAACATCTTTACCTACGTGTTGTAGTTGTAGTGATAGTCCAGGTTCCAACTTTCTTGCCATCATACAGCTGACCAGAAGTCTTTCTTGCTCTTATCAATTGACATGTTTTAAAAGGATTTACAGATTAATGTTACTTGTTTGCCCATTTTATGAATGCAACTTTCTTGGCCATAATTGTGGAATTCGAAGTTGGTTCAAAGCAAGAACCCTGCTTTGTCACTGCAGCACAAGGCCCAGATACAAATGCATGATTAAACTCACTAAAACACATTAATTGTTGAGTTTAGGGTGAGAGAGCACTGTCTACAATGAACACGTTGACCAGCTTGAGAAACAATGCTGAGCAAGTTCATGCAGAATCAGGGTAATCAACCCATGAAATAGGTTACAGAAAATTTTGACACGTGTGATTTGTTGTTAGCTGTAAAGTGAGAGGAAGTTGAAGACAAGGGTGAATTTTTTGATATACAATGATTAATTAAGATAAATCAGGAGAGACTTGTTAAGGGAAAATAGTGTTAAACTATCTTGGTTGTGTTTTTCGATGAGCTGATATTGAGTAGCAGAGGGACCTGGTTGCATGAGTCATTGAGGTGGCAGGACAGGTTTAGGATCCATAGAATCCCTACAATGCAGAAGGAGGCCATTTGGCCCATCGAGCCTACCACAATCCCACCCAGGTCCTTTTCCCATAATCCCACTGCCAATATTTACACTGCCAATCCCCTGACAGTAGGGTCAACTTATTATACTAATCAACTTAACCTGCACATCTTTGGATTGTGGAAGAAAACTATAGCACCTGGAGGAAACCCATATAGACATGGGGAGAATATGCAAATAGACAGTGACCCAAGGCCGGAATTGAACTCTGGTTCTTGGCACAGTAAGGCAGTAGTGTTAACCACTGTGTCACCATGCTGAGAGCGCAGTTAATAAAATATAGTATTCTAGACTTTATCATAAGAGACATAAAAGTACAAGATTAAGAAAGTTCTGTTGAATTTGTATATGACCTACATATAGTTTGGCCTTCATTGAATATTCATCCAGTTCGGAGTGCAAATCTTTAGGAAAGATGTGAAGACGTTAGAGGATATGGTTCTAGGGATGAGGAAATTCAGATATTTAGGTAAATTAGAGAAATTTCAATCAGCCATATCACTTTTAGATGCTGTTAAACTTGTGACAAACAGAAGGAGGTTAATTGTTTGAGGACAACAAAGCTTCTCAGCCAGTCTGGGCATTCATTCCTCCTCCTATATGCCTACAGACCTTTTCCTTGAATAAGAAAAAGATAGCATCTATATTGATGTGCATGCCACTTATTCACACCATTCTCCAGATATTCTAAAATTGCTAGGGACCAGTTCAGGAACTCCAAGGAATACTATGAAGTTTGCCTAGACCACAAGTTTTTTTTTAATTTTAGCATTAACGTAAGTACTTGGAAGTGCATGATAAAATAGAACTGAGTCAGCACAACTTAATCAAGGAGATGTCATGTCTGACAAATCTGTTAAAGTTCTTTGAGGAGATAACAAGGAAATTAGATAAAGGAGTGGACATGATTTATGTAGATTTTCAGAAGATCTTTGACAAGATGCCACTTAGGAGACTGTTAAATAAGATAAAATACCCCATGGTACTAAGGGTAAAGTCCTGGCATGGATAGAGGTTTGGCTGACTGGGAGAACAACTACACAGACAAGCTCTCCGTATACACAGAGTCTGCTCAGATGAGGAGGATCACAACAAACACCTCCTGAAAGATGCCCTTATAAGAACAGGTTATAGTGCTTGACTCATTAATCGACAGTTCTGATTCGCCACAGAGAAAAACTGCACCGGCCACCTGAGAAGACAAACATAGGACATGGTGGACAGAGTAGCCTTCATCATCCAGTACATTCTTGGAGCGGAGAAGCTATGACATCTCCTCCGGAGTCTTCAACATATCATTGATGAAGATAAACATCTAGCCAGGGCCATCCCCACACACCCACTTCTTGCCTTCAAATAACCGCACAACCTCAAACTACCCAGCTTTCAGGAGAACAGTAACCACAATACCACACATCCCTGCCACAACAACTTCTACAAGACATGCCAGATCATCGACATGAATGATATCATCTCACATGAGAACCCCATCCACCAGGTACATGGCACATATTCTTGCAACATTGTGTACCTAATACACTGCAAGAAAGGATGTCCCGAAACATGATACATTGGGGAGTCCATGCAGACCTATGACAATGGATGAATGAATACCGCTCGACTATCACCAGGCAAAACTGTTGACTTCCTGTTGGCGAACACTTCAGCGGTCATGGGCATTTGGCCTCTGATCTTTGGGTAAACCTTCTCCAAGGTGGCCTTCATGACACACGACAGAGCAAAGTTACTGAGCAGAAACTGATAACCAAGTTCTGCACACATGAGGACGGCCTCAACCAGGATCTTGGGTTCATGTCACACTATCTGCAATCCCCATGACTTGCCTGAACTTGCAAATCTCACTTGCTGTCCTGTCTGGAGACAATACACATCTCTTTAACCTATGCTTAATGCTATCTCCACTCATATTGTCTGTTCTTGCAACATACTTTTACATATTTTCTCCAAATGTAAATCAACAGACTCAAACCTTTCCAGTGTTTCTTTTTGTTAACCCAATCCCACACATCCTCCCTGTGCATACTCTTGTGCACTTTGCACATTAAAACTGACCAGTTACCACTATCAAAAAATGATTTGGTGTTGATCACATTTCTAGGTATGCCTTTTAACTCCATCCTTAAAGTCAATGCTTACAGTGAACTGGACAAACCCAAGTCCATTCCTTGTTTGCTACAAAAAGTAAATCCAAGTTCCAATTGAATCCAATTCAAGGTCCCCACAAGAGTGACAAACAAGATCCAAGCTGGCAAGTTAAGGCATTACACCTTGGGCTTGATCTGATGCTTGATCATAGCCAAAAGGCCAAGAAATGATATTTACATTCACTTTTTAAGAATGTTTAGAATACATTGTTGCATTGTAGTGTACTTCCGCCATGCCTTCTTCCCTTTTAGGTCAGCTTTGTTTAATTTAAACCCTGTCGATTTCTACTTCATTTTTTCAGCTACACTCAGAATCTCTTTGACACAACTTAGTGGTGGACAATAGGAACATGGCAAGCATGGGGCTGCCAGATAAGACTCTCATGTCTAAATACACTCCCAATTTTACAAGTCCTGGCAAGAAAATATGCAGGAGATGGGACTGTTTGCAATATTAAGGGATGCTTACAAATGGAGATAAAATGTGACAGAAAGGGAGAGAGGAGGAGTGGGAAAGAGATAGTGAGAAAGGGGGAGGATGATAGGCATTAAAAGAAAGGAAAGAAGTTTGAGGGGTAAAGGGTGGAGAAAGAGAAGGACAAAATACATCCAGAGAGAAAGAGTATCTACCAGTCTGTGATAAAAGCCAACATTGGTACAGTAATATTAACCGCTATTACGAAGGCTAAATTCACAGGTAACTTCAAACAAAATACTCTAGTCTAAAATGTTGAAAAAGATGACTTCAAGGCTCATCATTTACACCAACTTGGTCTTTCAGCATACTCAAAGCAAATATTTGTCATTATTATCAGCATATAATCAGCTGGCATTGCCAGAAAAGTGAAAATGATGTGGGGGGCAATTTTGATCTGCATTGGCAGTGCATGGTATCACCAACAGGATTCAGCAAGAATCGGAGAACACAAATTTCACTGGCAATGTCATAATTTCTGATTTTCAATTCCCCTCTCTTCTTGACAGAGTCAGAGAGTGGATGTAGAGAGTCGTTTTTCAAACTGGAGGCCTGTGACCAGCAATGTGCCTCAGGGATCAGTATGGGTCCACTGTTATTTGTCATTTATATTAATGATTTGCATGAGAATATAGGAAGCATGGTTAGTAAGTTTGCCAATGACATCAAGATTGGTGGCATAATGGACAGTGAGAAAGATTATCTCCAGTTGCAGCAGGATGTTGATCAATTGGGCCAGTGGGCTGACAAATGGCAGATGGAGTTTAATTTACACAAATGCGAGGTGATGCATTTTAGTAAATTGAACCAGGGTAGGATTTCATCAGTTAATGATAGGGTTTTGGCGTTACAGAACAAAGAGATTTAGGAGTACATGTTCATAGTTCCTTGGAAGTGGAATGACAGGTGGACAGAGTGTGAAGAAGGCATTCTGCATGCTTGGTTTCATCGGTCAGGGCATTGCATACAGGAGTTGGGAATTCTTGTTAAAGTCGTAACAAGACATTAGTAAGGCCACACTTGGAGCACTATGTGCAATTCTGGTCACCCTATTATAGAAAGGATATTATTAAATTAGAAAGAGTGCAGAAAAAATTTACTAGGATGCTACTAGGACTTGATGGATTGATTTATAAGGAGAGGCCAGATAGACTAGGACTTTTTTTGAAGCGTAGGAAGCTGAGGGATGATCTTATAGAGGTCTATAAAATAATGAGGGGCATAGACAAGGTAGATAGTCAATATCTTTTCCCAAAGGTTGGGGAGTCTAAAACTAGAAGGCATAGGTTTAAGGTGAGGGGGAAAAGATACAGAAGTATCCAGAGGGGCAATTTTGTCTCACAGAGGTTGGTGAGTGTCTGGAACAAACTGACAAAGGTAGTAGTAGAGACAGGTACAATTTTATCTTTTACAAAGCATTTAGATAGTTACATGGGTACAATGGGTATAGAGACTTATGAGCCAAATGCAGACAATTGGGATTAATTTGGGGGTTTTATTAAAAAATGGGCAGCTTGGACAAGTTGGCCGAAGGGCCTGTTTCAATGCTGTAAACCTCTTTGACTCAATGGCTGTCCGGCAGAGTAAATTGAAAAATGCCCAGAAGCTGGGCGTTTTTAAGACATTAGCATCTCACTAGTGAACGTTCACTCTGGAACTCTTCCCCCTTGTTCCCGCTCTTCGTTGAATATTTCGCCTGATCAAATTTGAGCATTGGCTTTGTAGCTTTAAGAATGATGGAGCCAACTGGAGTGCTGCCTGCCATCTTGAAGGGGAGGTGTCACTCACCAGCCTTTGGTTTCCTTCATGTCAAGGTGTCCATGTGTTTAATGAGTTCTAGTGGCTGGTATGTAGACAGAGCTTTCCATGTCTCCCTTGCTGGGCTTGTGTCCATATCACTGCTGAGGAAATGTCCTTCCAGAGTGGAGCTGGAAAGTGGTGGGTGGAAGTCAGCAGTCAACTCTGGGGACAACTGTGAGGCTGCATGAGAAGCCTGGTTGCAATGATGCAATGGGAGATTCAGAAAAGGGGTACTTTCTGCCTTATGGTGGCTGGAGATCCTCTCGCTGGAGGTGAATTTTAACTCCACAATCAGGCAGCTGTGTGAAGCCAAAGGAGTGAACTGTTTGGAAGTTCAAATCCACTGATTATGGACGTTTGATTGTCAAGGATTAGTGTCAATGTGGCAATCTGTTAGAAATGGATGACTTATTTAACCTGCAGCCCTTGTAAGCTGGTGGAGGACAAATTAGGTGCACCTCACCTGCCACAAAAGTAAGTTGTTGGTTCAACACCCAATTCTTGATTTGCCAATTAAGTTAGCATAGCAATATATGAATGTGCCACTACTGATGCACCCATTGTGGAGAGCGGTGGAAAGTTGGAGGACTTTATTGTGTTCCTGCTCCTGGCCTGCCTAAACTCACCATTAACAGATCCAGGCAGCAAGTAATCATCTGACCTGACTGCTCCTCTACTGTGGCTACGTTTGCAGTTCTAGGAGAGAGATCATTCTGTATCCACTGGCACCATGAGGTCCTATGTGCAAATTGGGAACTACAGGAACTGTAGTTTATCATATTTCAGTTTGATGTTTTAAGTATCATTTGTTTTTGCTGAAGGCTGCATCCTTTTAAGGGACTGCCCCTTTTACTTTGTTCCTCAGTTCATTTGATTTGGTTTACTTGGTTTTATATAAAAGAGTTGGAGCCCAATTCCAAACCCTTTGGAAGGATTCCATCCAAGCATTGAATGCCAATGTTCATATTCATGTCTACAGTAGAGAAATCACACAAATATGGACACCAGTACAAGGTGTTATGGTGAAGTCTCTCATCATTTACCAAGTTGAAGATGATGAGGGAGGGGTGGATGAGGGGAGGAGGTATGGTGTGGTATTGATTAGGACTAATGCCCGACAGAGGAGGGGGAGGTTGGGCCCTTTGCTCTTCTGGGAGCAGAATCACAGAAGGTGAAGACATGCAAGAGACAATACCAGTAAAACTTCTTTGCTGATGAACATCCTACCATCAGATGTCAGAGATACAGTGTTGAAGAAAATTGTGTCTGTCCCAGGGGAAGGTAAACCAGCTTTGCCAGGTTATGCAAGAGCTGGCACCACATAGACTGGGAAGTCATCCATTTCCTGTGGCCTTTAAAGTTACTGCTGCTCTGAACTTCAACCTTATGTGTCTGAGGTTGCCAGGCTGTCAGTACTCTATTAGCCATCAGCATCCTCATCACTAGGAGAAGAGTGACAAACATGAGAGGCCTTGAAGTTTATAGTATGGTGGTGGTGGTTGCGGGGGCTGGGGGGGATGGTGGTGTGGGGGGGGGGTGTCTGTCCCCTTACATAGGGAGAGCAGTTGTGCTATCAGCAGTGCATTTTTTATTGCATTGCATATGTGGGAAAATGGCTATAGATGTAACAGCCCTCTGATTCACACCATCCAGAAAGTTTGGACAGTGCTCCTTCAGTAGAATCCGGGTGCTGGGTTTCCTGACAGCGCATTCCCTGGATCCGGAACAAGTGCTGGGATCTGTTTGAAAAGGAGGCGTCCCACTGATTTGCAGAGATTAAATGTTCATGTTCATGTGTAGAAATCAGAGCAAGCTCCACAAGTGCGTATGATCCACATGAAGAAAATAAATTATCAAAGGTGCGAGTATTGTTTAGAGTTCCACTGTCGAGATTCTCTGGTTTTTCTTACTGAATACTTTAAAACGACATTGGGAAAATTCGTCAACAATTCCCTTTTACATCAATTGACTAACCCAATTAAAGTAGTGTATTTTAGTTTACAGTTTCTAAAGTGAAAATATTATCAAGTCTATAAAACCAAATTTTTGTCCTTGCTGGTAAAGAGGATCTTGTGGCGCAATACATGTACATCATTGGGTTGAATGCTTTGCCAAAAATGTTCTTGTGTTTTTGATTCATATGCAAAGGAAGTAATCGATACTGTTTCTTTCAGTTGGGAGTTCCCACTAGAATCACCCACACTCGTGCAATGCAGAGGCCCACGCATGATACTGCATTATATTTCAGGGGAAAGGGCTGATGCTGCCAGAGAGACCTGAAACCAAGTAGGCCTCTGCCACGCCATAGTAACTCTGAACTGTCACCTAGCCCTGTTTGTTGGGCCAGCTCAAACAGGGTTGGTCGAAGCCGGGATCCCTCACAGTGCTGGTCTCCAGTACACCCCCTCTCCTCTGGACAGAGCCTCCCCAGCCCACCCTACGAACATATTCACAGGCCCTTGAGCAACCCAAACCCACCCTATAGTCCAAACCGGCTGCTCTCTCTCTCCGTCCTGCCCACCGTCCAACTCCATGCATAGTAAGGAGAGTCTCACAACACCCATGCAGAGTGGCAGTCTATTTGCCCCTACAGACCTCACCCTTCCGCATAGGCTGCACTGCGGAGATGGCCCTATAGAGACGTACCCGCCCCTCCATGTGTCTGACCCCTGGTGGGGGCCTGTGATTTGTCCCCTTCACTTCCAGTTCTGTGTGTTCAGACTGCCAGTTCCTCAAAAGTGGGAACTGGTCCATGAACCCAATGACTGAAATACTCCTGGCAGTGTGGGAGATGCTAGCCGTAAAGAGAAAATTCCAGGCCCGGGCATTAATCACATTAAAATATAAGATGTAAAGGTAGATGGTTCTCACTGGATTCCATCGCACGTGAGAAACGCATGCATGAATCCGACATGCCCAAAGCACAAGATTTTTCCTCCCACCACACTGTGCTAAAAATTTAGCGTGGTGGTTGTGGGAAAATCACTCGCCCATTGTCTCTAACCAGAAGTTTATGTAACTGAGTCCAGTCCAGGACTTGAATGACCAAAGAATGTGTTTTATAACATGGCCAATGGTTTGATGAAATTGCGTTTTCCTAATAGTCAAGTAATAAGAGTCAAGAGATTTCTGGAAGAATTGTAACAGAAAGAAAGTTGATGGCTCTACCACATTATCCATAGCTCTACAGACTGCAACATGTATGTAAATTAGCTTACTGTCATGACAATTTGGCTTTGTTGAGTGATCTACCAGCATATCATATTATGTAATGACAAAATAAATATTATTGAACTGAACATTCATTCATCGGTGTTTAGATAGTGCTTTTAAATTGTAAATCTATTTTGTACTGTATCTGTACACTGTACACTGGGGTGTCTGTCTTGGCGAGGGCCGAAGGGCCTGTTTGTGCTGTAGTGTCTATGTATCAGTTACATTGTTTCACACATGTATGGAGTTTGTTTCCTTTAAACGTCATGCCCTTTTACCCTTTTCATTTGAACAGCTGGCTCCCGATTTGTAACTGGGAGTTGTTTCAGATCTGAACTTTTAGGCCTGTTTCTGAGACACTCCCAATGCACACTTTCAAATATCAGTGAGTTCGAACACACTGCAGTGTTGTGTGGTGGGCTTAATACACTTGAACCCTGCAGCTCTGATCACACAAAAAATGTTGAATTCTGCTCATGGTAAGGAATTCTGTCCTGCCCTTACCCTATCACTCTCGGCTGATGGTGCCTTCCTTTGGCCCCCCACAGATATTGTCTCCTCCCCAACATATTTACAATACTTTTAAAAAAAAAATACCCCCTCCCCCCACCCCACCTGCCATCCCACACTGATTGCAACCCCCGTCCTGCTCCCCCACCACCACCTTACCCCCACTGATCCGCAGGGGTCGAGGCAGAGCGGACCCCATTCCCTCCCACCGAACTCAGGTCGTGGGCAGCAGACCCCTTTCAACTCCCACCGCGATGACGAGATAGAGCGGCAGAAGCTCCAAGCACGAGGAGAGGTCGGAACCTGCATCCTCCACTCCTGATGTACATTCTGGAGGATAGACACTGAGACATAGTGTGTAAGCCATGTAAGGTTAGGAAGTTAGGAAGTTATAGTTGCACTAATATGGAACATTGTGTCTATATTATTTAGGTTAGATTTTCTTAAGCACCTAAATGTTTTCCTTTCACATGTTTTATTGATGTTAAACTTATTATTTTTAACACCTGTAATGTCATCATTATAATGTTTTTTCATCACCCACGTGAGACTATTTTTGTCTCAGATTTGTCTTGAACAGAAATCCTCTTCCATTGATGGTCACCGCAAAGATCTTCAGTGGTATGAGAGCTGAGAAAGACCTCTCAATGCTGTGTCACTGAAAAATGAATCCATTGGGTGTTTCTCCACACTGCCCATGAATTGATTTTTTGCTCATGTGCCCCTCCTCTTTCTCTTCCTACTGGGAGGGCAAGCCTCTCCTCGTTAACACCTGGCTTTTATCGAGATTCACGTTCATTCCTCATCCGCCATCCATAAATACTACCTTCTGCTGTTCCAGATTGTACAAGCACAACACATCACCCACAAGACAGAAAAAGATCAGGTGCGGTATTTTAGAGTAGAATCCCTGCCAGAGATCCATGTAACTTGGAATTGCATTTTCAGGACCTTGGTAAAGAGGGAAATGGCATGGAGATAGTGGTGAGATTGCTTATTTTCCTCATGTCAGCAGTTTTTGTAGATCCAAAAAAATGGAGCAACGGCGATGATAAAATAACCCCCTCAGTTCCTCAATATCTGCTTCTGCCTCTCTGTGTTAGCATTTCCTATTTTTCTAAATGTTTTAATAAATATAATTTCACTAGACTCCTTGTATGTGCAATACTTACTGATACTGACAAAAAAAAGAAAATTACATTCTAGAAACAGGCCCTTTTGGCCCTCCAAGCCTGCGCCAACCATGCTCCCTGATTAACTAAAACCCCCATTTTATCTGTCAGGGAACTATCCTCTATCCCATCTCATTCATGTTCCTTGTCAAGATGCCCCTTAAAAGTCACATACCCCTATCCGACTTCCACTCCCTCCTCCAGCAATGATTTCCATGTCACCCCACTCTTCTATGTAAAAATCGCCTTGTAGATCTTTTTTAAAAAACTTGCCCCTCGGTACTTAAATCTGAGCCCCTTGTAATTGACTCTTCCACCTGGGAAGAAAGCTTCTGACATCCACTCTGTCCATGCTTCTATGTAATCTTGTAGACTTCTATCAGGCCTCTCCCTCAACAACCTCCAACACTCCAGTGAGAACAAATCAAATTCTCGTCCATACCTCTCCTCATTACAGCTACTGCCCTCCATATCTAGGCAACATCCTGTTAAATCTTTTTCTTTACCCTCTCCAAGCCTCCGAATCCTTCTGCAGTCAGGCGACCAGAATGGAACAATAATAAAGTCCGCCTAACCTAAGATTCTACGTCAACATGACTTACCAATTTTTAAACTGCAATCCCTGGCTGTGAAGGCAAACATACCGTATGCTTCTTGACAACCTTCTGCATGCTGCATTGCCACTTTTTTCAGTGACCTGTGTACCGTACACCCAGATTGCCTTGCTCTCATACACCTAAGGTCTTCCACTTACTGTATATTTCCTCTCTGTATTAGACTTCCAAAATGTATTACCGTCACATTTGTGTCCGATTGAAACTCATCTGCCATCTCTCTGCCCAAGTTCCAACTGGATCTGTATTCTGCTGTATCCTCTGATGGTCTTCATTGCTATTTGCAAATCTTTGTGTCGTCCGCAAACTTACTCATCAATCCAGTTACATTTTCCTCCAAACCATTTATAATTATTAGCAAACAGCAAAAGGTCCCAGCCTGATCTCTATGAGGAACACCACTATTCACCGTCCCTGCTCATTCAGAAAATGCACACCTTGCCACTTGTCCCTCTGTCTTTGATCAAAATGTGTATATGCTGGTATTGACTGGGGTAACACAGTAAGAAGTTCATCGCACAACCATGTTTTAACAGTCCAAAAAGCTTTCGTGCTTCTACTTTTTCGTCAAATGAGTGAGAGTTCTGATCACCAAACAAAGCATATAAAGCACGACACACTAGAACATAGAACATTACAGCGCAGAACAGGCCTTCGGCCCTCGATGTTGCGCCGACCAATATAAAAAGCAATGACCCTCTAAACTAAACCATTCCCTTTTCTCCATAAACTTATCACTAACCTCAAACGCCACCAAACTTGCGCATCTACAACTGCGCAGGCAGGCATTCCATACCCTTACCACCCTCTGGGTAAAGAACCTACCTCTGACATCCGTCCTATAACCACCACCCCTTATTTAAAGCTATGTCCCCTCGTGCTAGCTTTCTCCATCCTAGGAAAAAGGCTATCACTGTCCACCCTATCTAAACCTCTAATCATCTTATATTTCAATAAGGTCTCTCTTAGCCGCCTTCTTTCTAACGAAAAAACCTCAAATCCCTCAGCCTCTCTTCATAAGACCTGCCCTCCATACCAGGCAACATCCTGGTAAACCTCCTCTGTACCCTCTCCAATGCCTCCACATCTTTCTTATAATGCGGGACCAGAACTGCACACAATACTCCAAGTGGTGGCCGCACTAGAGTTTTGTACAGTTGCAACATGACGTTGCGGCTCCGAAATTCAATCCCCCTACCAATAAAGCTAAGACTCCGTATGCCTTCTTAACAACCTTATCGACTTGATTGCCAACTTTCAGGGATCTATGCACACATACACCAAGATCCCTCTGTTCATCAACACTATTAAGAAGTCCTACATTAGCCCTATACTCTACACATTTGTTATTCTGCCAAAGTGCATTACCTCACACTTTTTCCACATTAAACTCCATTTGCCACCTCTCGGCCAGCTCTGCAACTTGTCCATCCTCTCTGCAATTATAACACCCCTCTTCACTATCTACCACTCCACCGACTTTGGTGTCCATCGCAAATACTAATCCATCCTTCATACCTCATCCAGATCATTTATAAAATTACAAACAGCAGGGGCCCCAAAACAGATCCCTGAGGTACACCGCTAGTACCAAATCCACGATGAATATCTCCCATCAACCACCACCCTCTAAACATAGAACATAGAACATAGTACTTTATGCAAGCACAGAACAGCCCTTCGGCTTCTATGTGCGCCGACCAATATAAAGCAATGCCCCTCCAAACTAAACCATTGTCCCTTCTCGTTCCATATACTTATCACTAACTCTTAAAACGCCACCAACTTGGCGCATCTACAACAGTCTGCAGGCAGGCATTCCTACCCCGAACCACCTTTGGTAAAGAACCTGCCTCTGACATCCGTCCTAAACTATCACCCCTTAATTTAAAGCTGTGTCCCCTCGTGTAGCTTTTCCATCCTAGGAAAAAGGCTATCACTGTCCACCCTATCTAAACCTCTAATCATCTTATATGTTTCGATAGGTCCCTCTTAGCCCGCCCTTTCTAACGAAAACAACCTCAATCCCTCAGCCTCTCTTCATAAGACCTGCCCTCCATACCAGGCAACATCCTGGTAAACCTCCTCGACCCTCTCCAATGCTCCACATCTTCTTATAATGTGGGGACCAGAACTGCACACAATACTCCCAAGTGCGGCCGCACTAGAGTTTTGTACAGTTGCAACATGCGTTGCGGCTCCGAAAATTCAATCCCTCTACCAATAAAGCCACCAGATTCATCCATAATGCACTATTTTACATACTCTCTTCCTGCCGACCTGACTGCCCTCTACTTTCCAGGGATATGATCTCAATACCCCTCTGTCTTCTATCTGCTAGCCAATTCCTAATCCAATTAGCTAAATCACCCTCAATCCCATACATCTGCATTTTCTGCAGAAGCCTTCCATGGGCCACCTTATCGAACGCCTTACTAAAGTCCATATATATCACATCAACTGCCTTACCCCCATCCACCTCTTTGGTCACTTTTTCAAAAAACTCAATAAGGTTATTAAGGCACAACCTACCCTTCACAAAACCATGCTGACTATCCCCAATCAATTCATTTCTCTCTAAATAACTATAAATCCTATCCCTAATAATTCTTTCCAATACTTTGCCCACAACAGAAGACTCACCGGTCTATAATTCCCAGGAAAGTCTCTATTCCCCTTCTTGAACAATGGGACCACATTCGCTATCCTCCAGTCTTCCGGCACTATACCTGTAACCAACGACGACCTGAAGATCAGAGCCAGAGGCTCTGCAATTGCCTCTCTCGCCTCCCAGAGAATCCTAGGGTAAATCCCATCCGGCCCAGGGGACTTATCTAACTTCAAACCCTCAAGAATATCTAGCACATCCTCCTTATCCACTTCAATACTTTCCAGTTTACAACCCTGTATCCCAGTGTTCTCCACAACTACATTTACATCTCCCTGCGTGAATACTGAAGAGAAATATTTGTTCAGTCCCTCTCCAATCTCTTCAGGCTCCACGCACAACTTCCCACTGCTGTCTGTGACTGGCCCTAACCTTGCCCTAACCAATCTTCTATTCTTAACATATCTAAAGAAAGCTTTAGGATTCTCCTTGATCCTATCTGCCAAAGTCTTCTCGTGTCCCCTTTTAGCTCTCCTCAACTCACTCTTTAGCTCCCTCCTGGCTAATCTATAGCTATGATGTAAAGATGCCGGCGTTGGATTGGAGTGGTAAGAACTCAGTAAGAATTTAGCAACACCAATTATTAATCCAACCGATTTATTTGATAGTAAAAAAGCGAGCTTTCAACACTCCTGTGTCTTCATCAGGCAAGTGCAGTGTTCTATAGCTATCCATTGCACTAACTGAGCCTTCAAGCCTCATCCTGACATAAGCCTCTTTTTTCCTTTTAACCAGCGAATTAACTTTTTTAGTACACCATGGTTCCCTTACTTGACCATTTCCTCCTTGCCTGACAGGGACATACTTATCAAGGACTCGCAGTAGCTGCTCCTTGAATAAGCTCCAAATTTCAGATGTTCCCAGTCCCTGTAGTTTCCTAGTCCAACCTATGCACCCTAATTCCCTCCTTATGGCCTCATAATTACCATTCCCCCATCTATAACTACTGCCCCCAGTTTACAAAATACTGTAAACTGTAAATCTATAGTATTCTGTAAACTGAATGTGCGCCTTTATGTACTCTGTTTGCGATCAGGACTCCCCACTCACCTGATGAACGGGAAAAGCCCTGAAAGCCAGTGATGTTCGCTACCAAATAAATCTGTTGGACTTTAACCTGGTGTTCTTTGACCAAGTCAGTTTTGTATCCACCTTGCCAGCTCACCTCTGATCCCATGCAACTTCACCCTCTGCACCGGTCTGCCATGAGGGATCTTGTCAAAGGCCTTATTGAAGTTCATGTGGACAACATCCACTGCCCTAACACTATCAATCATCTTTGTCACTTCTTGAAAAACTGGATCAAACTCATGAGACATGACAACCCCTTCACAAAACCATGCTGCCTCTCATTAATACATCCACTTATTTCCAAGTGGGAATAAATCCTGTCTTGAAGAATCCTCTTTAATAATTTCCCTACCACTGATGTACGGCTCACTGGCCTGTAATTACCTGGATTATTCTTGCTACCCTTCTTAAACAAAGAAACAACATTGGCTATTCTCCAATCCTTCGGGACCTTCCCTGTAGCCAGTGAGAATACAAAGCTTCTCTCAAGGCTCCAGCAATTTTCTCTCTTGTCTCTCTCAGTTTCTGGGATATTTCCCATCAGACCCTGGAGACTTGTCTACTTTCATGTTTCTCAAGAACCCCAATACTTCCTCTCTTTTGATCTCAACATGACTCAAACTATCTATACATCCTTTCCCAGACTCATCATCCACCAAGTCCTTTTCTTTGGTGAATATTGATTTAATACCTTGCCCGTTTCCACACATAGATTCCCTTCCTTGTCCTTAAGTGGGCCAACCCTCTCCCTGGCCACCCTATTGCTCTTTGTATATGTGTAAAAAGCCTTGGGATTTTCCTTAATCCTGCTAGCTAATGCTTTTTAATGACCGTTTTATCTCTTCTTACTCCTTGCTTAAGTTTCTTTCTACTTTCCTTATATTCCACACTTGCTTCATGTCTTCCCAGCCTCCTAATTTTGACAAATGCTTCCTTTTTCTCTTTGACTAGGCTCACAATATCTCTCGTTATCCAAGGTTCCCAAAACTTGCCATACTTATCCTTCATTCTTACAGGAATATGCCGGTCCTGAATCCCCAAAAGCCTCCCACATGCCAGATGTTGATTTGACCTTCAATGTTAACAAGCAAACAAATTCGTTATATAAATTTAAGATAGGAATTAGGAAGCTATGAATGAATTAATTAGTTAATGGACTAAGTCTGACTTCTGGTGAGAACTAATTAATTAGATGAATAAACCAAGGCTGAGGAAATGAAATCAGACTTTGGCAAAATTGATCAGTGAATTAGTTATGTGACAGGTTTTTCTGAAAAAGGCAACATAGGCCTCTTGCCAGCTCTCCAACCGATGGCTAAGACCCTGTTGACCCTGAAGATTCTATTTACTGAATTTCACAATTATTAGCACTTTAAAATCTGAGCGAATTTCTATATTCAGTTTCCTCTACATAGATGAAAGATCGTGGGATTGAGTAGCTTTTGCTATCTATAGTATAAACAATAATACGCAAGTTTTTGTCCTAAGTTAACTGTACAACCTGTGTTGTTACAGTTTAGTCATTCTTCTTTTACTTTTTGCATTATAAATTTCTGTGTGAACATAACTTCTATAATAATTGTGTAGTCTGACTAACGGATACCTTCAAATTGCTCAAAATGCATTCTTATTTTGTTAGATCAATGGTATAAATGTGTCATTTACAAAAATAGGAGATTCAACAAAATAAAATTATGAAAAATAATTATTCATTTACCTGTTAAATTATTTTTCAGTATATTAGTTTTTACTTGATGGAGTCAGCTTTGGCTGAAAGCCTGGACTTAGGTTTGATGAGCTTGCCCAGAGCTATGTCTTTGTCAGCTGAATTTGGAATGGTTATACTAAGCATGTGCAGTGTGCCTAATTTTAAAGGATCTATTCATGCCATATAATCAGCTATATGAAGTAACTCTCTTTAGCTTTTAGTAGTTTTCACTTGATAGCTTTTCTTATAATTTTGAAAAATATAAAAGAGAACATTTTAAGTCCCATTGGCATAACAGTTTTCTTTTTTGACTCCTCCACTGTTGCTAAATTGTCAGTCTGCTTATGTGATATCCAGCACTTCATGAGGAGAAATTTCCTCCAATTATGTGTTGGAAAGATTAAAGTCATTGTTTTTAGTCTCATTCCAAACTCCATTTCCTAACTACTCACTTAATCTCTCCTCTTGGCAACAGTCTGAGATTAAGCCAGTCATGTTGGTGTCAGATTTGACCCCAAGATGAGCTTTAGACCTCATATTTGCACCATCATGAAAACTGACTATTATCATCTGACTCTTTCCCCAGTGTTCACTGACCTACTTTGGCTTCTGATAGAGCAACATCATGATTTTAAAATTCTCATCTTTGCTTTCAAATCCTCCTCAAATCTCTCAACCCTCCAAGTTATTTATGCTTCTCTAATTCTAACTGTTCCACATTGGTAACCATTAATTCAGTTGCCTTAGGCAAATTCCCTTTTTACACTTCTCCATCTCTCAACCTCAATTTCCTCCTTCAAGACATGACTTTAAAACCTGGTGAAGCTTTTAATTATCTGAGCTAACATTTCCTATGTGGCTTGATATCATATTTTGGGAATCTACTGGGCATGCTTGGATCAGGAAACTTGGCGGACAGGCAGAATTGATTCAGCAGGGACAAAATATCAGTTTCCTGGCACAGGGATGAATTTTTGCAATTAAGTTCTCAGAACTGTAGAGGCAGATTGAACTCTTTTCTATTTACTTGCATGCAGAGTAAGAGGCCACTTCACCAGAATTAAGTGCTCCCTCCCAATCGAGCTCTCTGTGAGCAAGAAATCTGTGTTCAGATTTACGACTGCATCTAAGTGGCATGTACATGGTGAGGTAGACTTGTTTCTGAATTTTGGGTGAGTAGCTACTGCTTTGTCCTTCTTAAACACCCTAATGCCAGTATTGGACAGATAGAGTCAAAATTGTTGTCCGGGTCGTCTGTGACCCTGAGTGGCAAGCAAAGTAACAAACACAGTGAGGATGGTGAGTCGAGAGATTTGGGAAGATAAAAATATAGAAAATTAAAAAGAAGAGAGATTAGCCTTCAGGAGCAAAGGAAGTAAAACTTGAGCTAAAGAGAAAGAATAGGAGTTTAGAAATAAAAGGGAGATATATCCAATTAGTAGAAAGCTGTGTTTCAGATTTAAAATTGATAAATGTGGAAAGAAAGCAGATGTTGGTTGTAATTAAACAAGTTTAGAAGTAAAACAGAAAAAGTCTTAGAGAAGTCCAAAACTTGTCCTGATAGTTCAAAAAAGTGAAAAGCTGAGATTGCATATCTCCCAATCAGAACGGAACCTTTAGGGAACCATCTCTGCACTTTAGACACTGAAGACTGAAAAGAAGTTCTACCTGCCAAAACAAACAAAAAGGAAATAAGTTGAAATAAGATAATGGTCCTACCTAGGCGAAATTCATCATCAAGAAAAGAAATGGACTATTTAGCCAGCTATGAAATATGCCGCAGAAATCACTGAAGAGTATTCCATCAGCTAAAAAGATAAACAGTTCTAAAAGGGTCCAAAAAGGAGGAGCTATAGTTTCCTGCCAAAACTCCAAAAGGAAGTTTTAGGAAAAGAACAAAGAGAGAGAGAGAGAGAGAGAAACATTAGCTGTGGCAGTTTAAAAAAAGCAAGGTTGTCAGTCTTAAAGTGATAATGCATTTAACATTATACAACATTTAATGCAACAACCACAATAAGGAACAAAGGATAAGGGACAGAAAAATCAAAGAAAAGTCCATACTAAAAAATGTATTTGTTATGTTCCTTGTGCAGGATTTGTTTTAGCAGTTTTTTTTAATTATCAGTGCCCTTCTGGCTGTAACTGGCAACTTGTATTGTTACTGCAGTGGCATTATTGCTTTTAGTTCCTTGAATTTTTTAATATCTGAACTAATGATGTTCTGCTGTTCTTATGGTCAGCACAGTGCCACATGGTTAACATAGCTGCCTCATAGCGCCAGGAACCTGGGTTTGATTCCCAGCTTGGATCACTGTCTATGCAGGGTCTCTCCATGTCTACATGGGTTTTCTTCAAGTGCTCCGATTTCCTGTCACAGTTTGAAAGATGTGCTGGTTACTTGCATTGGCCAATTTAAATTCTCCCTCAGCATACTCAAACAGGTGCTGGCGAGTGGAGAATAGGGGATTTTCACAGTAATTAGTTGTAGTGTTAATTTAAGCCAACTTTTAACACAAATAAATAAACTTTATTCCCCTGAGTTTTGCAGAATATGGCCTGATTAGGACGAAAAAAAAGGAACAAAGCATGTGATGGGATGCAGCTCGGCTTATACAAGAGAATCAAGTCAGATGCTGCTTGCATTTGAGACAACAATGCCTCACTTTTCCCCTTTTGAAGCTGGAGACTGGAACCTGCCAGGAGATAAGTCTCTTTCTCTGAGATTCTGTTGCACAAAAGTGTTTTTTCCTAAGAGTTGCTGTCTGAGAAGATACCTTTTTATGGAAACTGATCCCTGCCCAGAAGTGCTACCAAGCTGAAAATCTAGCATCATGTGCACATACATGCTTTTTGTGTTAACTAATTCTCAATGTATGTCTTTGGTGATTGCTTTAAATTGGAAAAGAAATAGCTAGCTATTAAGAATTATGCTTTGTATTGTTACGTATATTAATTGATATAATAACACATTCTTTTTGTTATATTCTAACTGTGTTCTCAAGTAAGTTTGTTTTGATAGAAGCTTTCTAGTGGGTCAATTGTATGATACCAGGAGCAAAACACATTACGCTCAAAATCAAATGCAAAAGTTGACTTCCAAGCTAACTGTGTAATATATTTTGGGATTTCTGGTCTGGTCCATTACAAAGCAACTCTAAAAGGAGAGGGCAACTGGAGAGAAGTCCATAAGCAACAAAAGACCTCAAAACAGGAAATTAAGACTTTAAATAGAGAAAAACAACAGACTCAGGGTTGCAGAGTGAGCGGCATGGTAGCACAGTGGTTAGCACTGCTGCTTCACAGCTCCAGGACCTGTGCTCGATTCCTGGCTCGGGTCACTGTCTGTGTGGAGTTTGCTTGTTCTCCTTGTGTCTGCGTGGGTTTCCTCTAGGTGCTCCAGTTTCCTCCCACAGTCCAAAGATGTGTGGGTTAGGGCGATTGGCCATATTAAAATTGCCCCTTAGTGATCTGGGATGTGCACGTTAGAGGGATCGTGGGTAGATATGTAGGGGTGTGGGAGTAGGGCCTATGATAAGGGCAGACTTGATGGGCCGAAGGGCCTCTTTCTGCAGTATAGGGTTCTATGACTCTATGAAGTCTCCTGAGAAAGAGATTATTGAGAAATCACAGAGAGGGGACAAGCCAGAAGGACGGCAACAATAGGCTGCAAGAGAGCAATGAAAGACCACAGGAAGTCAATGAAAGCCCCACAAGGAGGACACAGGAAGACCCCAGGAAAAGGTAGCTAAATGAAGAGCTAAGGCAAGCAAGACTCAGCTGAGACCCATCCTTTAATTCCAAAATAAGGTGTTCTCTGAAAGTTTTAGCAATAAGCTATAAACAAAAGATAAAAGTTGTAATTAATTTAAAAGTAACACCAGCTGCAGAAAAAAAGCAGTAAGAATGAAGAATAAAAAAGTTAGACAAACTTACTGAGAGCTGCAGCAAATAGAAACTGAAGTAAAAATTTGTGACCCTAATCTAAATGAGAAGCAGCCCCTCTACTAAAGTTAAGAAAAAAATACAAACACAATGAAAAAGATGGAAATAGTGAAAAAATCTATTCGGGCCAGTAAAAAACAATACAATATTCACCAGTAAGCGATGAAACAACTAGAGTTAGAGAATGAAGATGTGAATAAAAAGTAAAAAAAGTTGTTTGAAAAACTTATGTATAACTCAGCAACAGAGGTCATAGTACAGACCTTGAGAAGAGTCAAGAAAATCCAATCTAATGGATGTTATCAATTTCATAATTAGTGAGAACTGTTTGTTTCAAGTTGAAGCACCTCAAAGATTTGATCCATGAAAAGGATTGGAAAGTGGCACTTTCCATGTAATAAAGTATGTAGTTCATGGTCAGTGCACAGTCCAGGATAGAAAGCAGCAAGCCTGTATGGAAGAATTCCATGCAAGACACTATTTGAAACTGTGACTAGCTGAAACTTTCTATCGGAGTTATATTAAATGCAAGCCTCAAGATCCTTCCACTGAACAATTGCTATAGTGATTTACAAATGCCAAACTTGTGTATAGATGTTTATTTAAAATGTGGGTTAAATAAATTTATTTTGATGATTGTATAAGGAAGTTAGAATGGGAGTGTTGTTGTGTATGTGTTGTCTGTCTCTTTAAGATCATACAGCAGAAGTGTGTCACCTGACTTGAGGGACTAATGGGAACTGAGGGTGAATGATCATCACACAGTGAAGTCTTCCCAGAGCTTCAATTCCTGTACTTCGTTTCTATTATCAATGAATAACTTGTGTTCCATTAAATCCTGAAATCTCTTGGTAACTATATATGGAGGTGCCGGTGTTGGACTGGGGCTGGCACAGTAAGAAGTCTCACAACGCCAAGTTTATTTGGAATCATGAGCTTTTGGAGTGCTATGCCTTCATCAGGTGTTGTGAGACTTCATATTGAAATCTCTTGACAATTTCTTCTAGAGTGCCAAAACATAACAGTTACCCACTACACCATGAGCTTTTATTTTACAAATGAAGGGAGGGAAGGAGGCAAATGCATCTAAAAGGCACTGCTGATAGACTGCAGCAAAGTGCCAACTCCAAACATTCATTCTTCATGTTAAATGGTCATGGCTGACAAAGGCTTACGTGCTTAGTCTTCCTATGATGCTACTGCAATGGTCTCTGCATAGAGAGTCAAAGGTAATGGAGGGAAGTTGAGTAGTGTTTGAGGGAGGGTTCTCATACATGGCTTTCACTGCTGCACTCAATGTGCAACCCCTCCATGCACAGTCATGTATGAACAGGAGGAACACTCATCTGTGGCACCCCAAGATGTGCTTCACATTGATGGGGTGGGGAAACCAAGTCCAGATAGATGCTGGGCATTGACTTAAAGATTCAGAGTTGGAGGCAATTTGTTCACAGACCCGTTCAAGCATAAATAATGCCAGAATTTTCACGAATATGGTAGAATTTTTTGAGGAGGTGATGAAAACGGTAGACAAAGGGCGAGCCGTTGATGTCGTCTATATGGATTTCAGTAAGGCGTTTGCAAAGTCCCTCATGGGAGGTTAGTTGAGAAGGTCAAGGCTCATGGGATAAAAGGACAGGTAGCTAGATGGATAAGTAACTGGCTTAGTAATAGGAGACAGAGAGTAATAGTGGAAGAGTGTTTTTCTAGCAGGAGGTCGGTCACAAGTGGTGTGCCACAGGGCTCGGTACTGGGAACTCTTCTATTTGTAATATATATAAATGACTTGGAAGAGGGAGTAAGTGGAATGATCAGCAAGTTTGCAGACGATACAAAGATGGCTGGATTTGCAGATAGTGAGGAGCATTGTCAGGTGATGCAGCAGGACATAGATAGGCTGGTAGCTTGGGCAGGCAGATGGCAAATGGAATTCAATCATGATAAATGAGAGGTGATGCATTTCGTAAGAAAGAATGTAGCGGGGAGGTATATGATAAAGGGTAGACCTATTAAAAGTATAGAAACGCAAAGGGACCTGGGGGTGCAGGTGCATAAATCTCTGAAGGTGGCAGAACAAGTGGAGAAGGTTGCGAAGAAAGCATATGGTATGCTAGCCTTTATAGAAAGGGGTATAGAGTACAAGAGTTGGCCATTAATGTTGCAGTTGTATAAAACTTTGTTTAGACCTCATTTGGAATACTGCTTCCAGTTCTGGTTGCCTTACTAATGGAAGGATGTGGAGACTCTGGAGAGAGTGCAGAGGAAGTTTACCAGGATACTGCCTGGTATGGAAGGTCTGAGTTACGAGGAGAGGTTAGGCAAATTAGGACTGTTTTCCTTAGAAAGACGTAGACTTAGAGGAGATCTAATAGAGGTGTACAAGATTATGAGGGGTATAGATAGAGTAAACAGGGTTAAGCTTTTTCCTAGGATGGACTCGAATAGCATGAGGGGTCACAGGCTTAGGGTGAGGGGGGTAAGGTATAATTTGGATGCTAGAGGGAGTTTTTTCACACAGAGGATGGTGGGGGTATGGAATGCGCTGCCAAGTAAAGTGGTGGGGTCAGGCACTCTGGAGTTATTTAAGAAATACTTAGATGGGCATATGAAGAGAATGGGAATGGAGGGGTATAGAAAACTGATTTAAAATAAGGATCATGAGCCTTGGGAGTCCCTGGGAAGTGTGTAAATAGATGATGAGATTGATGTACTTGTTTTTATCCTACAGGTGCTTTGGTCCACTTTGTTGTCCAACAAGGGACATACACATGATGGGTCGTGAGAGGGCTGCTCTTGGATTTTTTTTGAGAATATCCTAGTGCTACACGTCGTTAGTGTACGCTTGACCTGGACCATTTGATGGGCAACATGACAGTTCAGTCACTATCGCTGTGCTGTGCAGATACATGGATTTGGGCCTGTGTCTGTGGGAGTTTACGCATTAGAACATAGAACATAGAACATTACAGTGCAGAACAGGCCCTTCGGCCCTCGATGTTGCGCCAACCAATTAAGAAAAAGCAATGACCCTCTAACCTAAACCATTCCCTTTTCATCCATAAACCTATCCACGGACGTCTTAAATGCCCCCAAACTTGGCGCATCTACAACTGCAGCAGGCAGGGCATTCCATTCCCTTATCACATTCTCCCCGTGCTTGCGTGGGTTTTCTCTGGGTGCTCCAGTCTCCTCCCACATCCCAAAGATGTGCTCTTAGGCTAATTGGCAAAACAAATTCTTCCTAAATTGTCTCAAATTTTGTTTTTAATCCATAGATCTATAAACATAGACAGGGATCACGGGTAGAGGTGGGAACATCGGGGTAGTGGCGCGGGCTCGTTGGGCCAGAGGGCCTGTTTCCCATGCTGTTTTGTTCTTTGTTTGTTCTTTGACTTAGACAATCTTCTGGCTCTGGTCCAGTTGAGGAGGAACTGGTGCAGATTAACACAGGACCACATACAGCAATGGGTAGAGCAGCAAAAACTCAGTAAGAATTTAGCAACACCAATTTTAAATCCAACCGATTTATTTGATAGTAAATCTGCGAGCTTTTGACACTCTTGTGCCTTTGTCAGGCAAATGCAGTGTTCTGGTCTGCAATTGCACACATATCAACACAGACAGTCACAGATTGCTGATTAGAATGCAAATCCTTACATCTAACCTGCTATTCAAGTGTTAAAGTGGCTAACAATGTATGTGAAGGGAATCCTGAGCATTGGTTAGAGAATTGTGTATTTTCTCCAGACAGCACAGTAAGTGAGGTTTTTTGCTAACACAGGCAAGTTACGGGGGTTACAGATAGTGTGTCATGAAGCCAAGATCCCTGTTAAGACCGTCCTCATGTGTGCGGAGCTTGGCTATCAGTCTCTGCTCAGCGACTCTGCGCTGTCGTGTATCATGAAAGCCCCCTTGAAGAACATTTACCCGCAGGTCGGAGGCCAAATGCCCATGACTGCTGAAGTGTTTGCCCACAGGAAGGGAACTGTTTTGCCTGGTGATTGTTGAGCGATGCTCATTCATCCGCTGTCGTAGTGTCTGCATGGTCTCCCCAATGTACCATGCTTCGGGACATCCTTTCTTGCAACGTATTAAGTCGACAACGTTGGCCGAGTTGCAAGAGTATGTACCGTGTAGCTGGTGAATGGTATCCTCACGTTTGATGATGTCATCCATGTCTATGATCTGGCATGTCTTTCAGAGGTTGCTGTGGCAGGGTTGTGTGGTATTGTGGTCACTGTTCTCCTGAAGGTTGGGTAGTTTGCTGTGAACAATGATCTGTTTGAGGTTGTGCGGTTGTCTGGAAGCAAGAATTGGGGGGGTGGGGATGGCCCTAGCAAGATGTTCATCGTCATCAATGATATGTTGAAGACTCCGGAGAAGGTGTCGTAGCTTCTCCACTCTGGGGAAGTACTGCACAACAAAGGGTACTCTGTCCACCGTGTCCCGTGTTCGTCTTCTGAGGAGGTCAGTGTGGTTTATCGCTGTGGCGCGTTGGAACTATGATCGATCGATGAGTCGAGCGCCATATCCTGTTCTCACAAGGGCATCCTTCAGCGTGTGGAGGTGTCTGTCACGATCCTCCTCATCTGAGCAAATTCTGTGTATACGGAGGGCTTGTTCTTAGGGAATGGCTTCTTTAACGTGTCTAGGGTGGAAGCTGGATAAGTGGAGCATTGTGAGGTTGTCTGTCGGTTTGCAGTACAGTGAGGTGCTGAGGTGACCGTCCTTGACGGAGATGCATGTGTCCAAGAATGCAACTGATTCTGGAGAATAGTCCATGGTGAGTCTGATGGTGGGATGGAACTTGTTGATAACATCATACAGTTGTTTCAATGATTGTTCACCATGAGTCCAAAGGAAAAAGATGTCATCAATGTATCTAGTATATAACCTTGGTTGAAGATCTCGTGTGGTGAAGAAGTCTTGTTCGAACCTATGCATGAAGATGTTGGCATACTGAGGTATGAATTTGGTCCCCATGGCTGTTCCATGTGTCTGGATGAAAAGCTGATTGTTGAAGGTGAAGACATTGTGGTCCAAGATGAAGCGGATGAGTTGTAAAATTGCATCCAGAAACTGGAAGTTGTTGGCATCCCAACTTTCAGGAGAACAGTGACCACAATACCACACAACCCTGCCACAGCAACCTCTGCAAGACATGCCAGATCATAGACATCGACGACATCAAACGTGAGGATACCATTCACCAGGTACACGGTACATACTCTTGCAACTCGGCCAACGTTGTCTACCTAATACATTGCAAGAAAGGATGTCCTGAAGCATGGTATATTGGGGAGACCGTGCAGACACTACGACAGCGGATGAATGAGCATCGCTCAACAATCACCAGGCAAAACAGTTCCCTTCCTGTGGGCAAACACTTCAGCAGTCATGGGCATTTGGCCTCCGACCTACGGGTAAATGTTCTTCAAGGGAGCCTTCGTGACACACGACAGCGCAGAGTCGCTGAGCAGAGACTGATAGCCAAGTTCCGCACACATGAGGACGGTCTTAATAGGGATCTTGGCTTCATGACACACTACCTGTAACCCCCGTAACTTGCCTGGGTTAGCAAAAAACCTCACTTACTGTGCTGTCTGGAGAAAATACACAATTCTCTAACCAATGCTCAGGATTCCCTTCACACACATTGTTAGCTGCTTTAACACTTGAATAGCAGGTTAGATGTAAGGATTCACATTCTAACCAGCAATCTGTGACTGTCTGTGTTGATATGTGTGCGATTGCAGACCAGAACACTGCATTTGCCTGACGAAGGCACAAGAGTGTCGAAAGCTCGCAGATTTACTATCAAATAAATCGGTTGGATTTAAAATTGGCATTGCTAAATTCTTACTGAGTTCTTACTACCCCAGTCCAACACCAGCATCTCTACATCATGACTACTATCGACACCGCATACTGCCGGATCCAAGTGGAGAGGATCTCCAAGAGGATTGCACATATCGACACAGACATCAAGTTTCTACAGAGATGCAAGAAAGCAGACAGGATACCAAAGGGACTACAGATCACGAACCCACTCAGGTCAACCTATTACACGGACTACGCTGAGAGGCTTTGCCGTCGCACCTCTCTCACACTCCTCAATCACCTCATACACCAGCTCTATAGCAAACGCCGCACCCTGGAAAGTAAAATGGAATACATATTCTCAACTTGCGTTCAGGACACAGATCAGCTGCAAAACTTTGCCAAGCAGATGAGACGAAGAAACTACACCATTTACATGCACACCAAGAACAGGAAACTTGAAAAACTCGGCATCACCACCAGCAACAACCAAGCCTCCCTTGGCACCACAGTAGAAAACAACACTACCGCAGGGAGATCCATTGTTAACTTGTCGGACTACACACTTCAAACAGAGGAAATCGTCAGCCAAGGGCTCAATTTCTGTCCCACCACCAAAATGGACCCCATCAGTCTTGCAGTGGACACAGAGGAACTCATTAGGCAAATGAGGCTGCGTGAGTTCTTCCACAAACCCCAAGAGGCCAATAGCGGACACAATGAGACAGCTAATGAACCAGAACAGCCGACAGAGGGATCCGCAGTGCAGCAACCAAAGAGGAATGAATCCAATTGGACTCCTCCGGAAGGCCGCTGCCCCCGACTGGACTGTATGCCCAAGCCATCAGGAGGTGCATGAACACCAGATTCATCAACCGCACTTACAGGACAGTCCCAAACATCATCCAAGCGCAAAGCAAGGCCATCTTTACCCAAAGGATGGTTCGGGAGTGGAATGCCCTGCCTGCAGCAGTTGTAGATGCGCCAAGTTTGGTGGCGTTTAAGAGGTTAGTTGATAAGTATATGGAAGAGAAGGGAATGGTTTAGTTTGGAGGGTCATTGCTTTTTATATTGGTCGGCGCAACATCGAAGGCCGAAGGGCCTGTTCTGTGCTGTAATGTTCTATGTTCTATGTTCTATCCGTGCTCTCAAGACCAACCGCAACATTGTCATCAAACCAGCAGACAAAGGAGGCGCCACCGTCATACTGAACAAAACGGACTACTGTGAAGAAGTGTACTGACAACTAGACAATGTGAAACACTACAGACAGTTGCCAGCAGATCCGACCAAACAACACACTCGTCAACTCAACACTCTGATCAAAACCTTTGATCCGGACCTTCAGAATACCCTCCGGGCTCTCATTCCATGTACTCTCCGCATTGGAGATCTCTATTGCCTCCCAAAGATGCACAAGGCAAACATGCCCGGCCATCCCATCGTATCGGGCAATGGGACCCTGTGTGAAAATCTCTCTGGCTATATCGAGGGCATCCTGAAATTGTACAAAGAACCCCCAGCTTTTGTCTTGACACTACGGACTTCCTACAGAAACTCAGCACACATGGAGCAGTTGAACCAGGGACACTCCTTGTCACAATGGATGTCTCGGCGCTCTACACCAACATCCCCCACGACGATGGTATTGCTGCAACTGCCTCAGTACTCAATGCCAACAACTGCCAGTTTCCAGATGCAATTTTACAACTCATCCGCTTCATCTTGGACCACAATGTCTTCACCTTCAACAATCAGCTTTTCATCCAGACACATGGAACAGCCATGGGGACCAAATTTGCACCTCAGTATGCCAACATCTTCATGCACAGGTTCGAACAAGACTTCTTCACCACACGAGATCTTCAACCAAAGTTATATACTAGATACATTGATGACATCTTTTTCCTTTGGACTCATGGTGAACAATCATTGAAACAACTGTATGATGTTATCAACAAGTTCCATCCCACCATCAGACTCACCATGGACTATTCTCCAGAATCAGCATTCTTGGAGCATTCTTGGACACATGCATCTCCATCAAGGACGGTCGCCTCAGCACCTCACTGTACCGCAAACCGACAGACAACCTCACAATGCTCCAGCTTCTCCAGCTTCCACCCTAGACACGTTAAAGAAGCCATTCCCTAAGAACAAGCCCTCCGTATACACAGAATTTGCTCAGATGAGGAGGATCGTGACAGACACCTCCACACGCTGAAGGATGCCCTCGTGAGATCAGGATATGGCGCTCGACTCTTCGATCGACAGTTCCGACGTGCCAGAGCGATAAACCACACTGACCTCCTCAGAAGACGAACACGGGACACGGTAGACAGAGTACCCTTTGTTGTCTAGTACTTCCCCGGAGCGGAGAAGCTACAACATCTTCTCTGGAGTCTTCAACATATCATTGATGACGATGAACATCTCGCTAATGCCATCCCCACCACGCCACTTCTTGCTTCCAGACAACCGCACAACCTCAAACAGATCATTGTTCGCAGCAAACTACCCAACCTTCAGGAGAACAGTGATCACAATACCACACAACCCTGCCACAGCAACCTCTGCAAGACATGCCGGATCATAGACATGGATGACATCATCAAACGTGAGGATACCATTCACCAGGTACACGGTACATACTCTTGCAACTCGGCCAACGTTGTCTACCTAATACGTTGCAAGAAAGGATGTCCCGAAGCATGGTACATTGGGGAGACCATGCAGACACTACGACAGCGGATGAATGAGCATCGCTCAACAATCACCAGGCAAAACAGTTCCCTTCCTGTGGGCGAACACTTCAGCAGTCATGGGCATTCGGCCTCCGACCTGCGGGTAAATGTTCTTCAAGGGGGCTTTCGTGATACACGACAGCGCAGAGTCGCTGAGCAGAGACTGATAGCCAAGCTCCGCACACATGAGGACGGTCTTAACAGGGATCTTGGCTTCATGACACACTATCTGTAACCCCCGTAACTTGCCTGGGTTAGCAAAAAACCTCACTTACTGTGCTGTCTGGAGAAAATACACAATTCTCTAACCAATGCTCAGGATTCCCTTCACATACATTGTTAGCCACTTTAACACTTGAATAGCAGGTTAGATGTAAGGATTTGCATTCTAATCAGCAATCTGTGACTGTCTGTGTTGATATGTGTGCAATTGCAGACCAGAACACTGCATTTGCCTGACAAAGGCACAAGAGTGTCAAAAGCTCGCAGATTTACTATCAAATAAATCGGTTGGATTTAAAATTGATGTTGCTAAATTCTTACTGAGTTCTTACTACCCCAGTCCAACGCCGGCATCTCTACATCTAGAGCAGCAAAAGGCAGCCAAGCATCAAGAAGGTCAATATGCTGACTATTGGCTAGTGCAACTGTGAACATTGGCCCGAAATTACATATAATTGCAAATGGCACAACTACTTGCAGTCAAGTGAAAGACAATGCAAAAAGCACCTTGAGAGGTGCTGGGATGTGGCTAATCACAAATACTAGGTGCTCCATGAACACCTGTGCCTGCAAGGACTTGGAGGCAATCATATACATTAAAAGTCACCACAAACCCTAAATTTCTTTGCCAGTGGCTCCTTCTGCAACTGTGTGGCATTTCTCAGTTAGTGATGCACAAGGCCATCTAGAAGGGGACAGTGTACCAGGATAAATGAAAGGACTATTGACTGCACACAAGTGGCATTCGCTAGCCACATTTATCAACAGGAAAGGTTTCCATTCTTTGAATGTGCAGTTGATACGTGATCACACCAAACAGATCCTGCATATCGTTTGTGTTTCTCAGGGAGCACTCATGATGCTTGCACACTGAATCACTTTTGGGTGCTACAAATAACGTAACTATTCAGAAATGCCTATTAGCTGAATCTCAATTGGATTTCAAACAAGTACTACAACTGGCCTTACCATTGGAAAATACTGTAAGTGGAACATAGGAGTTGCAAGATATTCCAGGGGAACTGGACACCCATGTCAGTTCAACTGAGTTAGGTGATGACATGGCTTCATACAGGAAGTATCTAGATATATGTGGCTCCAGGACTGCCCACAGCAAGCTCCAAAGCAAAGCCAAATTTTGACCAAACAGTTACAAGTCCCTTCAGAATCCTGCTGGCAGTGCATTAATTGTTACCAGCATACGAAGTTGAAACAGCAAAGTAGGCATTTGAGACCTAAATTTAGAGAAACAACACTTAGACTGGTATTCAGGACAATGAACACCCTGGAAGATCCACGTACATTTGATTTAGAGCAACTAAATTGCATGATGATGTCCAAATGAGACATCATCATTAAGATAACAGAATGTTTAAATGGATATTCAACATGAATGGAGGTTGATATGATATTAGTGTTAGAGAACAAGTGTTCCATAAAATTCGCTCTGGAATCCCACTCCTCTCTTTAACCAAGACCTCAGTAAGATTGTGAACCCATAGTGAGGAAACTTTACAAAATGTGTGTACAATCCCTTCCCTGTTTCCTATGAAAGGCAACTGCTTTGGTTACCAATGATTGTAGTGGAGGGCTCAGGGCCAAGCCAAAAGGGGCAAAATTTTTTGCAAGAGATCCAGTCAGAATGACTCAATATTTTTCAATCAGAGAATGGCTGTCTTAGTGAAGTCTTGCTTAAATACCCTGAAGTTTTCCAGAAAGGCCCAGGGACACTCAAAGGAACAAAGGCAAGCTTATATGTTTATCAGGAAGTGATTCTGCAATTTTGCAAGATCCACCCAGTGCTATATACCTTACAAGAAAAGGTTAAAACTGAAATCTGGAGGCTGGAATATGAAGGGATCATAAATTCAGTCCAGTTTGTGGAATGGGCAGCACTGGTCAGACCAGTTCTGAAGCTGGTGGATCAACCCGCCTTTGCAGGGATTTTAAACAGACGATAAACCATTTCTCATAGCTGGATAAATACCCAATTTCTTGGATCGAGGATTTATGTGAAGTTGGCAGGCCTCTGGTTTCCAAAATTTGATATGAGTCATGCATACTTACAATTATAGCTAGACAAGAAATCCCAGAGAAATTCAACAATTAACATGCGTAAAGGCCTTTTCCAATACAGAAGATTGCCATATGGGACATTATCAGTCTGTGCAATTTTCCAGCAAATGATAGAAAACACTTTACAAGATCCAATTCAGACGGCTATTTATCTGAATGATGTCCTCATAACATGAAAAACAAATGAGGAACACCTAGAGAACCTAAAGGAAATCCTAAGTTGATTTTCTAAGGCAGCCATACATCTAAAAAGGGGAAAATATATATTCCAGTTCGCTGGGGAGGAGGCTATCCAGCAGGAGGAGAAGGAAGAGGAAGGGGAGCATGCCAAGAACACCACCGAGGCACTGGAGGACTGGCAGCTTGAATAAGGCATGCGAGAGCAACTAGGGAGGCCTTGATTACCAGGGAGTTCAGTCACTAGCTGCTTGTGTCTGTGGATTCCATCCCTCCTTATACACCCAAAATCCTTCTGTCTCCTGCAACATTGTTGCACCAGGGTGATTGGCCTGAGTACGCTGTGTTAGTGAATTTCTATGGCAGGCTGGAGGTAATGACAACCCGCTAAGCATCATTATGACGATGCTCTGGTACAAACTGTTCTGACGCCTATCTGAGCTCTGCATGCATACTGGCACCTGGGCCCACGTCTGTGTAGCGGGTAAGGGATCTGAAGCCCTCATACAGGATCCTGGGGCAGGTGGGGTAGGGGAGGGAAGAGAATTGCTTGTGGGATCTGGGGATCTAATGGCTTCCTTTTCTCAATGACACATCATTGAGGCGCCTCCCCAGCTGACATCAACATGAAGCAGCCGTCCAGCGATTGTCAGTAGAAAAGGATTCCTATCTAGACAAATCTGAGGCAAATTAGTCATAGGTGGGTGATGAAAAAAGCATTTAACGATCACAATAAAGGTAGTTAAATAAGTTCTAACAAAAAAAAGTAAGGTGATTAAAGATCTATCTAACTAGTGCAGCCCTTCACCTGTGCCGTTTCAATCCAACTATAACTTCCTAACCTTATGTGGCCTACCACTCCTCCTTGGTGCCTCCTCAGAATGTACATCAGAGGTGGAGGGGGCCAGCTGCCTACCTTGATCTGTTGCCTATGATGCGCATGACTGAAATCCTCTGGAGACCCTGGACATTGAGGGCCCTGGCCAGCTTCCAGGTGTCTGAAATGCCTTGTTTCAGGAAAGGGGGAGTCAGAAGATATAGCCATTGCTACAGTCTCTTGGTTGGAACAGCCCTGGCATGGGCTTGAGCCCTTCCTTGTCCCTTGGGATTCCTGTGAGCCCCTGGGTCATTCCATGGGATGATGGTGCTTCTGGGGTGAGCTGCGCTGTTTGGGCATCACCTGGTCCTGCTAGTCCTGAAGGATCACTTGCGTCCTACCAATGGTGGCTGAGCCCTCTGCGATGGCCACCTGAGTTGGGGCTGTCTCATCAATGGCTGCAACAAGTGTTCTCTGACACTCAGCTGTGTTCTGCAGCCCCTCAGCACACGGCCCTCTGCAACTGTACCACATTCTCAAGGGCTGCTGCCGTAGCCTGCTGTGTCTCAGCACTGTCTCTCTGGGTCTTCTGAAAGCTCTCGAGCCTCTCAGCCGTGGACTGCAGAACCTCAAGAACCCTGTTTAGCCTCTCAGCCTTGGCCCGCTGTGACTTGGCCTTCGCTTAGAACCTGCCACTCATGGTGAGGATCCCCTGCCCCGGTTTTCCACTGCAGGTGACATCCTTGCAGTGTTGGCTTGGGCAGCACACAAGGCAGGCAACAGCTGGCACATCTGAAAGCTTTGGGACTCCTCCTAACAGCTTCACAGTTGGTCAAATATGACTGTCAGACTCTCTTGACAGCCTGGATCTTGCTACATCTCCAGCAGCTGAGGGAGAAGTGATGTCAGAGACCTCTGCATGCCAGAGGCCTCACTCATTCCCTCCTCCACCTGATGTACATCATTAGAGAGTGACCAGAAACCTCACCACAACTAGACCACGAACATATCGGTATCTGGATGGTGAACTGCAAGGTGGAAGCTGACTCCAAAACAGTGTCACCCTCGGAGGTCCTTCACCTATATCCTCCAAGGACCCATTGGAGCTGGCTGGAGCAGTACAGGTGGGAGCTGCCGGGGGGACCATGATGCCAGATGGTCCCAGAGCATCCGGACCTGTCCCTGCAACACAGGACACAAGGGAGGGGGAAGAATCTGGAGTGTAAAAAAATGAGGCAATTCACATTTCACCATTAAACAAAGCACAAAGAAGATTAAAGTACAGAATCAGGCCCTTCGGCTCTTCAAGCCTGCAGTGACCAGGCTGCCCATCTGAATTGTAACTTCCTCCTCTTCTGGGCACCATATGCTTCTATTTCCCATTCCATTCATGTCGCTGTAAAGATGCCTTTTAAAGGTCAACATTGTACCTGCCTCCGTGACCTCAGCGTCAAGTTCCAGGCACCCATCACCCTTCACTGTGTAAATAAACATTTGCACCTCCTTTAAACCTTGCATCTCACACCCAAAACTCATCTCCCAAAAAGTTCCCTCAAATGCAGTGGAAGATTGACATTTGCTCACTTCTTGACTCCAGCCTGACCACGCTATCACTGAGAGCTTTCACCACTTCTTCCCAGGATATCTCCAGCACCCGCTCTTCAAAGGGGGCGAGGACCCAGAGGTCTGGCTCACCACCCCCAGTCTTCACCCTCTCTTGGGTGTTATGGGCAGTCTTCTCCTGTGGAGACACAAGGAGCCATGAAAAAATGATGGAGTTATTTCTGTAGAGTATCACATGGTGGCCTTTAGAGGGCATGCGCAGTAGAGCTCTTGGGGAGGATAGGAAGGAGGTGCTTATGTGTCCTGGGCTGGAAACATGTAGGGTGCTGGGGATTGAAGGATCTGGGGGGAGATTTAGGGAAAGATGCAAAGGTTTCAGCGTTCACCCTTGCTGCTTGGATGAGGTCATTTAACCTTTGTGTGGCACTGCTCCCTGTTTCTGGAGGCCAGTGCAAAGCACTGACCGAGGCAAAAAACTGTCTCCCAGACTGCATTGCCATCAGCCCCCCCCCCGGGTCTGTGTCCTTCTGGGGGGAAGAGAATGGGATGCCTCAACTCTGCCGCATCCAGTAGCGTTCCCAGGTTACCCTCACTAAATCAGGGGACTGGTCGTATAGTCATTTTTATCTGTACTGCTTGCGTGCCTATCCAATGTTATGTTTTTAATGGAGCTGCCCCTCGAAAGCGCAGATCAACTAACTGCAGTAGTTTGGCACAGCATTCCAGCAAATTACATACAGTTTGCTTGTTAGCATTGTGGGGAACGCAAGTGAGCACTTGCTGATGTGGGAAGGAAGATGGGGGGTGTGGTGAGTGGAGGCATGGCATCAATGCCTCAATGATTGGAGACAGAGAGAGAGGGAAGTATCATACAGCCATCAAATTCAGGAGGAGATGGGGGCCTGGTGTGGGGAGGGGCGGTTCCTCTACCTGAGATCAGTTGGTGGGGGGGGAGGGGGGGTGGGGAGGGTAGGAGGTCTACTGCCACTCTGCCTGAGACTGGTGCAGGGGAAGTGGGATCTGCTACTACTCTGCCTGAGATTGGCGGGGGAAGGGGGAGTGTGGATCACTCATCCTCAGATCGATGGGGGCAAAGGGACCGATCTGGGTGGCGAAGGGTGATAAGAAGGACAGTAATAGAACATAGAACATAGAACATCTTATATGCTTCAATAAGATCCCCTCTTAGCCGCCTCCTTTCTAACGAAAACAACCTCAAATCCTTCAACCTCTCTTCATAGGACCTGCCCTCCATACCAGGCAACATCCTGGTAAACCTCCTCTGTACCCTCTCCAATGCCTCCACATCTTTCTTATAATGTGGCGACCAGAACTGCACACAATACTCCAAGTGCGGCCGCACTAGAGTTTTGTACAGTTGCAACATGATGCTGCGGCTCCTAAATTCAATCCCCCTACCAATAAAAGCTAAGACTCCATATGCCTTCTTAACAACTTTATCCACTTGACTGCCTACTTTCAGGGATCTATTGACACATACACCAAGATCCTTCTGTTCCTCAACACTATTAAGAGCCCTACCATTAGCCCTATACTCTACACATTTATTGTTCCTGCCAAATGTTGGCAGGATGGGTGGGGCAATGTCTGCTGGGGGCCGGGGGAAACATTATCCGGCCTGGGACGGGATGTGGCAGGAGGAACAGCATTCTATTCTTTATTTGCACAGTTGGAAGTACCAATTGGAGCTGCAGGGTTTTGGGCATGTTAACACCAGGCTTGTGCAGTGCAATTCGGATTCGTTGATATTGTTGCAGCCAGAGTGATGTGGGGTCATCTTAGAATGGGTCTAAAAGTTGGATCTGAAACACTCCCAGTTTCAATTCCACCCAGCATTTAGAATCAAAATGATAAACCAGATCCCTATGTTTCAAAGTAATTTTCTGACAATGACATTTGTTGGTATATCCCAATGAAACAAAGGCAAGTCTAAAACATAATTTTTCATTCCTTTCTTCTTCTCTACTTCCTCATTTATTTCTTCTGCTGACCCATGCTTTACATCAGTTGCTCTCCTAAAATCCTTTCATTTTTCTCCACTCTATTATTCTCACTAAATTATCCTGCAATATGTCTCACTTTTCAGTTTCCTACACTACTGCAAAATCAACGCAAAGTCAATACTCCCTCTCAAACATCATAACCTTTCAATTACCACCAACAATATTCCACTGTCTTTGCTTCTTACAAACACTAACTTCTCATCACCTTATATTTCCCATGATGGGAGATCCAATTACATTTAATAGTCTTCTGTCAAGGATCCAACCCTCACGTTTTAGACATCGCATTTCAAAATACTAAAAATAGAAAAACAATTCCCTGCTGGTTTTTCAACCAAACAAGAGTGAAAAAATAACAGTGATGAACAGGAAGAAGAGATTTGCCAATAACTACCAATTTCTACAAGCCTCCCTCAGTGTTTAATCTCAAATTGACCTTATAAAGTGCCCATTTAGACCATTTTCTCGTGGCACCTACTGCAATTGTAATTGTCTGATATATGAGAATTTCCCAAGAGCTGATTCAAAAGCCTTTTATCACTGTCCACTTTGCTTCATTTGGTCTCTGTTGGCAAATCAGTCCCAAACTTCTATCATACTCTTAAATCTCTGAAGTGCTGCAGGCATTGATTTTGACTTTTTCTGAGCAATTTTTGGAGTCAGTTGCACAAGTGATGAAGAAGCAATTGTGATTTTGAGGCCTCTTCCTCATTTGAATTTGGCAGATGTGGTATGAGTGCCAAACATGAAGCTTACCACACTTTAGCTTCATGGAAAGCAGCCAGCTGGGACACATAACAACCTGAAGGTAGATTTCTAGAAGGTGGGGAGTTGATAGCAGTGTTGGGCAACGCCAATGGCCAGAGGCCTGCACTATTTTTGTGAAATCATAAGTATGAAAAAGATGTTTCTTTATGTTATTTCAGTCAGGTGCTTCTCCTAATGTCAAATTTTGCTTTATAACTTCCCTATGTAGAGTCTTTGGAGATTCTGTTACATAATTCTGTTCAAAGGTTACATAAGTACAAGTGGCTACTTAAAAAACAAATGAATTCCATCATGAACCTGTGATTAGCCTTCAATTTAGCACAATGCAGAGGTGGAAGAGAGGAAATTTGTGTGATTGTACATTTGTAACTTCAGAACATGAAGAAAATTCAGAGGTGGGTTGAAAACTTCCACTTTCTGTAAAATATTAAATGTTTCTTACAGCACACACCTGGGCATAGTAAGCCTACTTCCTATACTATGACATTTGAGTCACAAATGAGCTCATTGTACTAATCGCAGACGTCACATCTGAGTATAATTTTTAAAAATAAAATAAGACAGGTTTTGCAGTATGCCCTCTGTGTTTTGAACACTAGGTGATGCTGTTACACTTCATATTCTATGTTTGAAGTATCTTGTCTCTGGTTTGCAAACTTCTATTTTTACTTCCTTCCACAATTTGATTCTTATTTTCTACACAGTTGCTCAGTCATTTTCCATATCCTCTGATCCCCAGTCTCCAACATTTGTTCTACCTCTATGTCTTTTGCAGCTATTCTTGTGTCCTACTTGGTCTTGCTTGAGCTTGATGAAGAGTTGAGAGCCAGGATTTGCATCCTGCCTGTGCAGCCTAGCTCATTCATTAACCATTTATTCAATCAAGCTTACAAAACAGACTTTTACCTCTCTACTGTGTCCCTGACATATCTACTGACTTCCTGGAAAATTGACCAATAAAATTTAATATTAATGTGAAAAGAATTAAAATACATCAAGCCATTCAGCATGAATTTGGAAAACAATTCTCAGAAACTGAAGTGTCTTTTCAAAACACTTGTTTGTTGTCTTTTGTACAGTCCATAGACAGACAGTGAAGGCAGTATTTTCTAATTTGCACACTAAGTGCTGCTGCGGGCTTGAAAAATAGTAGGTTAACTGTTGGCGCAATGCTGAGTTTTCATGGCATACCCTCTACCGCAGAGCTCATTAAATATTCAAACATGGCAAACAAGTCAGATCACTGGTGGACTGGCCGGCCACTGCCTCTCCATGATGCCATTTTTAAAGTTCATCTACACATGCCTGCATCACTCCATGCAATCCAAGATTGCTGCAAATCAATTATATAGTCCCAAAAGCCATTCTATTTCCATCAGGCTCACATCCTCTTGAGCTGGGTGCTCATCCCATCCATGGTTGCATTCACTACACATGCCAGGCATGCTTATCAGCCGAAATCTTATATTAGGTACACTAGTGACTTGGGAATTAACCACGTGCCTATAATTTTCAACAATATACATTTCACATCAATTTTTATGACAAGCTGTGTCGTGATGGTATCATGATACCATGGTCCCTCTGCCCACTTACTGCAAATGTTGGTATCTGGTGCCTCCGCCTTTGTGCTTTGCTTCCATTGCACAACAGTATGTGCCTATTTGCATATAATTGCCAATATCAGTGAAGTATCATCCTTTGTGTAAGATTGATTCCCTTATCAGAGAAGCAAGTTCACGTGCATTGCAGGATCGTGCATTGTTAATTCTTGCCTGTATAAGATTAAGCCTAATAGGTGTACACCCAGCTTGTCTACTTTCAGGAAACATAGATGTCTAGTATAGTGCCTATCAGTTGAATCCCCAAAATGATAGAGGTTTCCTGCTGTTGAATCTCATGTCTCATGTGTTACATAAGATTGGACGCATGAAGTGCTGAGTTCGCAATGGAGAGTAGACCAGTTGCTGCTGCTTGTAGGCTGTAATGCAGCTGGGATATATGCAAGAAGCTGGAAAAGGAGTGTCTGTCTCCTATTTTAATTGACCCCAATTCATGTCTTCTCCTGTGATCTCACTATTGCTTACCCTTCCCCTCTGGGAATCTGGTGGCTGTGAAGATCTCACATGCACATCTGCCTTGCCTGGTCCATGCTGTAGCTTCTTTGCCTGCAGCCTTGGTTTCCTCAGCCTCACTAACCTCATCCCCTTCATTGCTCTCCTTATTGGATGAGACCTGCAGATCGTCAGCTTGTGAAACACACTTAAGGCCAAAGTGATCCATAACATTCTCAATGGATTATACTGCAGTGACCTACTAGATATGTCCAAGTACTTTCAATGTGCTACTAACCTGTGTGGCAATCACCTTGTTAAAAGAATTGCTAGTAAAATCTTAGTAAATACAAAGAAAAATATAATTAAAGGATAAAGGATTCAATCGTGGTCCAATTTCAACGTCATCTGGACATTAGATGAAAATTTCAATATAAAAATGGGATAAGTGACAGGAGGTTTGAAAATGAATGTAACTCTAGCCAGTTTGAAAGTTGGGACAAAAAGCATGCCTGGGATGTTGACTGTGGGCATTTAAACCACAAAAGTGTACAATGAGTAGTTAATTGCTGTTTCTGGTGTGATTCCCAACATCATTATGCAATAAACTTGCCCACAATGAAAGGTGTTTTTGAAGTAACGCTGCAGGTCAGAGCCTCTTTAGCAATCATAGAACCCCTACTGAAGAAGGAGGAGTCCATTCAGCCCGTTGGGCCTGAAGCAACAACAATTCTACCCAGGCCCTATCCCTATAATCGCTATATTTACTCTTCCTGATACTAATGGTCAATTTAGCACAGCCAATCAACATAACACACACATCTTTGGGGTGTGGGAGGAAACCGGAGCACACAGAGGAAACCCATGCAGAAATGGGGAGACTGGGCAAACTCCATGCAGACAGTCACGAGAGGCCAGAATTGAATCTAGATCCTTGGTGCTGTGAGGCAGCAGTGCTAACAACTGTGCCACCATGCCGCCTAATGATCTTTGTGAAAGAGACCATGAAGTAATAGATGACATGTTACATAAAATACTAGTTGATCAAGTAGATTGTAAATTGCATATGAAATTGGCATGGGCAATGCATACAAAGAACTCTTTGAAAATGATTGGGTTGTATACAGTTCATACCAGTAGCTGTATGGAAAAAAAATCCAAGCATGCTATCAGCTCTAGAAGGGGGCAGCATTAGCTCTGCTTTTTCTGCTCATTTGAATGCCTTGCATACAGGCAGAAAAGCTTTAATCAAAGCTGAGGTTTCAGGACGAATTTGTTTGTCCATACGACACTGCATAAGGCCATCAGGAATAGAATTTCAAGAAGGAGATATGGTATATTATAAAAGAGATGGCCAAAAAGAGTGGAAATGGCCTGACAATGTAATAGGGAGTAATTGCGAATAGTAATAGTATCACACACTAATCGGGTGGTTCATGGTTAATTGGTACTGACTATACATTCACAGACCCTGAACAACACATACCAAGTGAGGAAGTACTGGGCACTTCATAAACATGGACTGAGCAGTTTTGAGGAGCAAATGACAGGAAACAGACTACGAACAAAGTAATACTGAGGTACAGGATGATGCTATTTGTTCAATAGGCAGTCTAACTGAAGTAGGCACAAAGGTAACATAAATGCTGTAAGGTGTATGAAATGGACCATGGCCAGGAGTGGCAATAAGTGGCACTAAGGTCAACATGGTGGCACAGCACCTGGGTTTGATTCACATTCTCCCTGCGTCTGCATGACTTTCCTTAGTATGCTCTGGTTTTCGCCTACAGTCCAAAGGTGTGCAGGGTAAGTGGATTGACCATGCTAAATTGTGCTTTTGTGTCTGAAGATGTGAATTAGCCACGGTAAATGGATGGAATTATAGAAATAGGATGAAAGGGGAGGCATGGAAGTGCTCTTCTGGGGAATCTGTTCAGATCCAATAAGACAAATGATCTCTTTTGGCACTTTAGGGATTCTATGGAGAGCAGGACAATATAAAAATTGCCTGAATGTATAAGAAGAAGGACAAGAGTCAAGGGATGGAATTTTATCATGGCGTTGCACCTATTTTCAGACATGAAAATGTGATGAAGTGGGGCATGAGGCCATTAGTGCAATCTACGCACATTTTCACATCAGTTCCTACTTTATGAAGCGAAGAAAATCAGCATGATCAGGGACCTTCTCAAAATGGACGCAACATCAATTTAAATATTTTTGCATCATCCAATGCAATTAGCAAGCTGTGTGTTCCAATTTACCAGCCTGCCTGCCTTTACCACCTCATTCGTCCCATCCAGATTGGCTTGGAAAACACCTTTTTAAAAGTCAATTTCTGAACGTTATTGAGGCGGTAAGTGTTGGACAGCTCCATGGTGCTCAGAGGATCATTTTGTGGCAGATCAGGAGGGGCCTGCGGGTGTGTGGTCACAGCGTCCTATTTTCAGCATGGACATAGGTCCAAGGGATTCTGCTGGGTCCTAGTGCACACAGCACTGTTGCAGACAGGGAATGTGCTGGAAGCCCTTTAAAGTGGTAACGTTGCAATCTCAGGACTTTTCTGGTAACACTGTGTTGTCACTAGTGCATGAGGTCTGGGTATGTGTAACTGGGGGAGGATGGGAGGGTTGTGTTGCTGGGGGGGAGTGGTGATGAGGAGTTTTTATTGCTGGGGAGGAGGCAGTTTCTGTTGCTGGGAGTTGATGGGGATGTGTTGCTGTGGGGGCTATAGGGGGGATGGTGGGCTTCTGTTGCTGGGGGGCTGTGGAGAAGATGGGAGGGGTTTCTGTTGCTTGGAGTTGATAGGGATGTGTTGCTGGAGGAGCTGTGGGGGACATGGGGACTGTGTTGCTGTGAGGGATGAGCAGTTTGTGTTGCTGGGCTAAGGGTAAGTAGCATTTGTCAACCTCTCTCCCTTTCTCCAAATTCTACCCCTTCCACTCCCCTTTCTTCCCCTCAGATTGATGAGGCAACATTTTGGTTGCTGCTGTAGCTGAGAAGGAGGAGCAGGATAAATTGTAGGCAGAGGAGATTCAAGCCTTACCACTCGTAGAGATGGAGTGAGACATCAATTGGAGCCAGGATCAGTGTTGGGGTGACAGGAGACGTAGGGAGTGCATGCAAATGTCCTTTGAACAACTGTGCTGCCTCCAATGGCTCTCGCTCCAAAAAGAATAGCTGTGGAATAGCTGTGCCATTTGTTGTAGGACCTGTACCTCGGGGCCAGGAGAGGCCACCTCCTTTCAGTGAAATTGATGGCAATTTTTAAAGATTTATGCCACCGGGTCCTTCCAGACTCCCATTGAAGATCTATGTGGCATTTCATAATCTGCAGATACCATTGGAGGCTCTGATCGGAACTGCAGGCTTTCGGATGTGTGCTAAGCCCCACCACAGGCATTTGCAGCAAGCAACGGACTCGTCAAAATTCTACAGCCAGAGTGTATATGGGGTGTGGGGTTGGGCGGGGGGGTGGGGGTGGGGGTGGTGATGCGTGGTGGGGGTCGTGAAAACGTACCCAGTAGAAAATATTAATTATATCCCATGGATGTACCTGTGAGCAGAACAATTGTAATCAGCATGTGAGACAGGTTAAGTTGCCCAATTGCTTCTTATTCCCTTCTTGTCTGGGCAATTTTGAGGCTGTGACCAAGGGATTAATGCAAGATGACCTGTTTGTGCCATTTTTTGGTATTAATTTCGCATGAATGCCCTTCATTGATACCTCTCCCGATTTCCTGAAGTGTGAATAAAGGGCTCATGACATATCTCAGCTGCATATTTCTACTTATTTTTATCTGTTGGGTAACCCTTTATTTGGCCGATGCGCTAGGGAACTCACCAGTTGAGTTTGCCCTCAGTTAAATCCTTTGTTGCCCAGTCACTCCATGCTGCAAGACGGTGGTGCAGAGATCACAGTGCCAGACCAATTTGGCTTCTCCCAGTGTGAGTGCACAAAACCCTCCCAAACCCCTGGTGGAGCAAAATATTGAGTTGTCTCTTATTCCATGACCTCTCAATCATGACACAAAACCTTGGCCCCACTGTGAACACAAATCTGCCAATCACTCAAGTGGCCCTTGATCCTCCCCATCTTGAGATCTCTGGAATAGTGTGATATTGAAACTCGTCTCCTTCACCCTCTTTTGCACTCTAGTCATGTGTGAACATCCCTTTTCCCACCCTAGTGCAGGCCTCACCCAGTAATTCTTGTGTTACTGAAATCTGAATCTTGCCAATTCCCCGAGTTGTACTCCATCCTGGAGCCTCTAGTGTTGCCACAGCTGTAATGCCCATTTCCAAAGTCGGCACTTCACCCCTGTCCTTTCGCTTCTTCATCCCTCTCCACCCCAGGTGCAAAGTGTTGTTGGTGGTTGATAAAATATTGCTTGGTGCAGGAAACTCTACTTAAGGTAAATAAACAAATCATCTCGAGACAAGTCTGACTTGTCAGGTTCATGGAATTTATATATAGTTGTGAAAGAGATTGGCAAGATTGTATGCCGGTCTGGCCTATAGATTGAGCATAGGGAGCAAGGTGCTGGTGAAGAATCTTTTGATGAGCAATATTGTATTCAAAAATGTGCTAAATGCGTTCCCAGTGTTATGGAGCTGGAAGTGTAGCTCACCATTGGATTCTTTACAACACTAATGCAGACTAGTTTTACAACATCATCACAAAAGAGATTTTGATACTCTTGTGATACTTTATGTTCCTGCCTGCCATAAGACAGAGGAGCAAAAATAGGCCAGTCAGCCCATCTGCCCATTCAAAGAGATTATGTCTGATCTGATATGATAATCCTCATTTCCACTTTCCCACCGTATTCCCATAACCTCTGATTCCTTTACAGATTAAAAATCTGTCCATCTCATCCTTGAACATGCTTAACAACTCAACCTCTACACTTCGGTGCAGAAAAGAATTTCTCAGATTCACTATCCTCTGAGCAAAAAAATTTTTTCTCATTACTGTCTTAATTGGGTGACTCCTTGCTCTGAGAATATCTTGGGAATGAGAAAATGAAGGAACAGTTTATTTGCAACATTTCCATTTTTGAAGATAATTAATGGAAACTTTTGTTCTCATTTTTGTGTTGTTAATGACAGTTAAAGTGTCAATGTTCACTGCACCACTGAAAGTGACTGCAGCTACACGAGTTCATGCACGCAAAATAATGAGGAATTTCAGAAGCTGCTGTCAATGATTCTTTGGTTCTGTTAAGGTTGAGTTGACGTTGCCCCCCCCCCCCCCCCCCCCCCCCCAACCACCACCACCACCAAAGAATACAATTTCTAAGTAATCAGTGAATTGACAGAAACTTCCGTCCTTACACTCTTGAGACTAGATTTGGTCACCAAATGGGTAGCTTGAGTCAGACCCATCTCGGTAAAGGTGAAATGTGCTACTTTCACTCCGATGAGGTGGGATCTAATCAGGTTTGATGCTTCCAGAAGCAGAGTGTACTTTTGTTAGGTTTCTTCAGAAGTAATCACTGAAATGACTAACAAGGAATGCAAAGAAAATTATGTTGGAAAAGCCAGAATTATCCTTTTTGCCCCATATTACAAATTAATCAGGAGGCAGCTGCAACACTAAGAAAACAATTTAAAAGCAAATCTAGCAGAACTGAGGGTGCATTGTACATAGAATAATTACCTTTCACCTCACGTCAAATTTTCCATTTATTGGGCATCTCAGATAGGACTTCTGTCCACTATGCCACCTTGACCTAGCAAACTATACTTACCCTAGGATCATTGGCATGGTGGTAGTCATCTCCCCCATCTCACTGGGGAATTACTTCATTGTGACAGCGACACAGCAGCTGCTATGCTATCTGACAAAAGAGATATTTTTCTGAAACAAATTTCTTCAGCTAAACAGAACCTGGGGATAGTTGTGTTCAGAAATTGTGCAGACTTCTCCATGATTGTTCGTTTTAAGATCCCACAGCCACATTCCTGGCTTTGGGCGCCAAGATATCTAAGCAGGCAGTCAACTCTTCGTAAGTATAATTTTAAGATGGCTTCTTGAGAAACAACAGTTTAGTTATGATATGTTAAGTAAGTTGACAGAAAAACGTTATGACCCATAACAGTTGAGAACAATTTACTGATCCTGGGGGATAAATAGACAGTTGGTATAGAGTGCTGATCTTATCATCTTCCCCCTCCTTGTACAGCTTAAGAGGGTGGCTACTGATGAGATACTGCAACCACTCCAATACCTCACCAATGTCTTGCCAGGACCACTCCATTTTGTACCCATGGCATTACATTATCCCTGTATTTCAGCATTGTTAATATATTTGTTTATCTGGGGGCTGCTAGTTTGCTCAGTGTAAATCATCTATCCAAATTATTCTGACTAATGGATACAGAACAGTATCCAAACTTTCAGGCTGGTTATCATCTTCCTTGTTTTCATCCTGCTCAAGATCACCTTTTTAGTCTACCTCATGTTGAGGGTCAAAGTCTTTTCTAAACACTTGCATAGATAAGGCAATGCAAAGGAAGCAATCCTAACAGCTCAGGTATGTCAACGTGATAGTGCAAACAAATAATTAGAAGTTAAAATATTTAGAAGTCCTCTTTTTCTGGAAAGAAAGAGTGCTGTTGAGCAAATCCTATAAGGGTTCTTTATTATGCAGAAAATACCCGTTTATTCAGCACCTAATTTCTTTCACACCAACCATTGAACAATATCCATCAAGTATTAATGGCTGCCCCTATGTGAAGTTTGGATTGGACAAATAGCACATAGCAAGGGCCTCATTGTCTACAATTTATTTATGCCCATCCATCTAAGTGATTTGCTTTAGAGTTCTTGTTGTTACATATTCAAAGTATAAAATATGTCATCCCCAGCATTACTAACCGACATATCAACATTTCTTTTAAAGAAACTTACAAATCTACTTTTGTAATCTATCTTTTATAATGGAAATCAAAAATTCCAGATCACCAAAAATATAACATATGCATGATAATACAGAAAGCAAGGAGTAAAAATAAATACAAATAATCAGATAATTTGAATTAAGTGTCTTTAAGATAATTATAAATATAATTGATTGCCATTTATGATGGCAGGAAGTATTCATTACTGTGTTCTAGATTCTGTCTTGAATCTATGATGTGATGTCACTACGGAATTTTAATCAAAACCATTATCCCCTCTGAAATAAATATCTTGTTTGTAGACAATCATCTCTATAGAGCCATATTAAAAAATTGGGGGAATTCAGCATCTACAAGAAAGGACAACTAGGATTCAGAAAAAATGATGGTGACGATATTACCAAAAAAACTCAAAATGCCAAATGAGCATGAAAATGGGATAGAATTGCATCCTTTTTTTTCTTCAGTGAGCTCTCAGATGATATCTCATGCCATTTAACTCAAAAAAGGAGGTAAAGTGTGATTCACACCAGTAAGAGGAGAGGATGGAGTCCATTCTCACTGGAAAGCTGGCTGTTGACAGCCAGAGGGCACCATTGCACATGTGCTGATCTCTTAAGTGTACATAGAACACTGAGATCTGTCACTCTCCCAATCCCTTGTATATCGACCCCCTCCCCACTTATATCACTGGCCTTCCCAGCTGATTGCTGCCCTCTTTCCCTGCCTGAGTCAATTGATGCTCCGATAGCTCCCCGCCTTCCTGGCCAATCACCAACTATAGAGTGCTCAGTTCCCCCACCTGCCTCCTCTTCAAGTGCCACCTCTTGGCACTATCCGGTGCCCAGTGAGCAGTGTCAGGCTGGCACTACCCAGCCCTTCCCCTGACCACTTGGAGACTTCAAAGAATGCCAGCTCCACCAGTGAGACCATTATATCTGGTGCCCATTGCTGGGGTACTACGTATGATTCTTGCCAATGAGGACCTCCATCTCTGAGGTCGTTAAGGCAAATGAACCCAGATGATAGCATCAGGACTCAACAATGATATTCAAGTAATTTCATAAATATTAAAATCAGCCTTGCACCTTTCCCGGGCATGATGCTGACCACACTGACTTTGCAGTGCTGGTTGTATCGTGAGAAGTGAGAAACCAGGCACGAAGTGACTCATCACCTTTCTCACAATCTTACCGGTGTGACAAGCTGGTAAGATAGCCTCCTTTATGTTTGTTATCAAAGCAAATGCTTCATATATTTCTTTAGCTTAACACTGGAAAATTAATGAGGTAAGCTTACCATTTCTCTTTTAAAGACAGTCTTATGATTTCATAATATTAATTTTCTTGTCCTGCCGGCATTTTAGGTTTTTTTTAAATTGATTCTTCCTATCATTCAGCACTTTATCAAGCTAGATATTCATCATAAGAAAATCAGGGCACCAAACATCTGCAATTTTAGTCAGTGATCACAGAGAAATGTAGATAGCTGGAAATTTCTAAGACAAAACATGAATTTGTGTTCTTTGTAGAGTCAGCTGGCCTTTCTCTGGTCTGTTAACTGACCTCAGCTGAGGCAACAGTTAAAGCATTTGGTTTGGTTGACACGGGGAAGAACAATCAGTTCAGAGTCCCCCTGTTGATCCGATATCTGGAAGGTAAAATGTAATGTCTTGCAATCACCCACTATCTAGCTTCACATAGAAGTGTATTCACATGCTGTAGAGAACTGGTTCCCAACCTTTTATATGTCATTGCACGTCTCTATACTATAAAAATTGAGGCATTTTCTCTGTCTTCTTCCCTTACTGGAACTTAATTTCTAACTTCTCCCTGTCCTCTCACCTGTTTGTTTTTTAACCTCTCCATGTCTCTCTCACTTCTGTAAGAAGTCTTACAACACTAAATTAAAGGTTTATTTGATAACAAATGCCATAAGCTTTCAGAACACCCTGTTCCTTCATCAGGATGAAGCTTGTGGTATTTACTATCAAATAAACCTGTCGGACTTTAACCTGATGTTGTGAGACTTCTTACTGCGTTTACCCCAGTCCAACCTCGGCATCTCCACATCATCTCTCACTTTTCCCAGGATTTTTACACCCTTTTTGAGTTTTTGCTTTTTGTGCAGGAGTATAGGACCTTTGTCTTCAGCTCCAATTCATGTGTGTAAAACATATAATGCATGTGCAGCTTTTTTCCAGCCTCTGCAAACACAGATAGCCCAAGATTTGTCGAGTTTTGGAGATGCCAAGCACAGAACTAAAGAGGAAGTTAATTTTAGTTTAATTACATGAATTTTGATTCACTTCTTGTGTGGGGTCTTCATGGCACAGTGGTTGGGAACCACTGCTGTAGCGTGCCTAAAACCCATGAACTATCACAGAAAGTGTGTTAATGTCCTCAGGGAACAAGAAAAAAATGGATAAACAAAACAAGTTCGTGTGAAAGATGGGGTGAGCCTTGGAATAGCTTATCTGGTATTTGACAGTGATAATGTATCTGTTTTATTAAGCTTCCTACACTCCTTCAATTGCCATGAAGCATTACACAATGCTGTAGGGCTGAAGGAGTTGCATCTCTGGATAGTGACATGCTCTTAATTATGAGCAAAGCCACGATAAATAGAATATGAAAGGTGAGACTATTCATATATAAAATATGAATGATATGGAAGTATAAATATAACATAAATATTAATTTGGGCAATTCAGGCGTTGTTTTATTATTCAGTAAACTAGTTGCACAGCCGCCACAACGTTTCATGTTTTTCTTAGGTTTTGACAGAACTCTGAAAAGTATACAGCAAGATTGTTAAAACTGCATAGGAAATAGAACACAAGTGTTGCACACTCTTTGCTTTCTTTGTTTATTTAAAATTATGTTTGTCAGTCACAAGGAATTTTAACAAGAGAAAAGTGCTATCGGGCCTCTCTATTTTTTCATGACTCAATCTCAACCACTTACTCATTATGGGAGTGATTCTCTCAACTCGCTGCTCTGCTGTATCAGCGCAACATGCCGGGAGACATCAATGGAGGCCACTTAGACTCACGGCTTCCACGCATCTCCAACTCCAGGTTTTTTGGTGTCGTCAGTTCTTTTAATTTCAATCCCATTAGCCAGTCTGGGACTGAAGTCTCCAGGGCCACTAGTATCTGTCAGACAAGGAGTGGGGTCAGAGAGTGGGGCCCATGAGGGGAGATAAGTGATGGGTCATGCTCTGCAGTGGGGTCACAGGCAGAGGGGTGGAGGAGATGATTGGGGCTGGCTATCCACAAGTTGAGGCCTTGAGGGTTTCAGGACTGCTGGGAGGAGCATGGTCAGGACTGCTGGGGGTAGGCGGGGTTGGGGAATACTGAGACAGGCTGAGGAAAGGGGAACATCGGAGTTGGCCCAGAGAGATGAAAGAAGTCAGCCATCGGGGATTGGGAGGATCAGAGGGGCAGCAATGCGGGGTTGCTTTGCTGCCTAGTGATCGAATTGGATGCGACTGCTATTAACGTTCCCTGCAATTTTATATGGTACGCAGTTGATTTAAATTGTTTTATTCCTAAGCTATCCATAACCTCCTTGAATAATTTTGATATCAAATTTGATCCTTGATCTGGTTGAATTTTTGTGGATATGCTATGGATGTGATTTTGCCTGTCTGCTGTGCTGATCAAGTAGTGTAGTGGGCTGGGAAATTTAAGTGATAGGCCAAAAACATGGAATGTACCCACCATGAGTAACCCAGGCCATTTTTTTCAGCACAATTGGGTCTGTGCCAGAAATGGGCAGCTCATACCTTTCATATCATTAATGAGTTCAGTTCAGCATTTTCACCCTCCTTTACGTTTTCCCAATGTCCGGCGTGGTGTCAGGCTGGTGTCATTTACAGCCGATCCATAAAAGTCTGGCTCTGGTATGGCAGCAGTGAAGAAGAGTGAGGAGGTAGGTTGAATGGAGCTGCAGCATCCAAAGTGCAGGGATGGGGGAGGGGGTGGAGAACCCAGATGCTGCAAACTTGCTTGTGTTGGATGAGGTGGAGGATTCACATGGGTGCTGGGATTTTGGGGGGGGTGTGAGGAGAATGGTCAACGTGCCACTGGAGGGCTGTGCAGGTTGGGGGACCTGCTATGCCCAGGCCCAGGGATGTTGCATTGTTCTGGCTTAGGTGAGGCGGGGGACTGTAATAATTGCTGGTGTTGCTGTCCCAGACCCAGAGTTGTTGCATTGGCCTGGCTGTGAGGTGAGGTGGGAGACCCCAAAAGGGGCTGGGATTCTGGATGAGGTGGGGTGGAAGAGTGGCAATGTGCCACTTGAGCTCTCTGAGGAGGGGCTGGTGGGGGTTGCTGTCCACAGGCTTCTGTTTGGTGCAAAAACCTCGCCACAGAAAGGTCTGTGAAATGCCACACAATTTCCACCACCACACTCCATGATTATTGACCTGCTTCCCAGCTATTCGCCTGCTGGACATGCACTGTGGCTGGCTCCAAAACTTAGAACCAGGTCCCATTAGCAGTAACCAGGCAATAGATCTGGCAGCTGCTGCCCCAAGCAAGGGAGCTCACCAGGGGTTAACACAGCACCTCATACTGCATGGACTCAGCAGTCCTGCTTTGAATGGGAATCCATCTCGTGATAGTTAAGAGGCTGCCCCTGCCTCGTGTGACTGAACTGCAACACATGCCTGGAAGGTAATGCAATGGTAGAACCTATGTCAATGGCTCAAGGGTCTGCAATGGTCTCTCCCGCATACCTACCTATACACTCTCCCTGCCTGCTACAGCCAGGATGTCAGCGATAGGCAACCCATTTAGATAATGCATTGCATCCTGGATGGTGTCAGGTTGCCAATGTCCGATCATAGGGCACTAGTTACTGGAGTAGGCAGCTTGGGATGGAGGGCCCGACTGACCGGCAGATGATGCAGCTGTTCATCCCACTACCTGTGAGATGCTTCTGTATGAGGAAGAGGGAATCGAAAAGTCTGGGGATGTCCAGCACCTCCTGGCTGGAAGGCCTGGCGTGTGGTCCAGTGCTTCCTCCTCTCCTTCAGGGTGCCCACGGCTCTAGGGATGCTCTAGAAGCCTCAATGTCACCTGGCTCTGCCAGTCCTGGAGGCCCAGATGTGTTTGCCCATGGTGTGTAATCCCTCAGCGCTGGCTTTCAGAGACTGAGCCAATCTCTGGAGCCCCTTTGCATTAGCTCCGTGAGCTTGTGCTAAGTTGTTGAGGTCCACAGGCAGTCTGCTGTGTCCCCAGAATGACTGCGAGAACCTCAGCTATCTGTATCTCCACTCTGAGTTTCTAGGATGACCTGCACCTGACAACTTCCTGATCCAGACTTTATCACTGTGGGTGCCACCATTGCAGTGTTAGCCTTGGTACTAGACTGTGCAGGCTCCATCTCCTGTTGGATTCCTCCAAACAGCCTTGCAGTTTTGGCATGGTTGCTGATAACCCTTCCACCATTACCCGGTTCTGCTGATGTATCTCTAGCAGCTTCCGGATGACTGATTCCAGAGGCCTGGCATTTGACTTGGAGCCAGTTGAATCCTTGCCTCCAGCAGACTTCCATGTGCTTCAGCCCTGGATGTTCCCGCCTCCACCTGATGTGCATCAACAGCTGTGCTATGCACCCCAGTAGATGACCCAGAAGCCTCACCACTAACATGTCCCACCATGGTGATAGTATCTGCATTGGTGGATTGTGTGGTGGAAGCCTGTGCCAGATCATTGTTACTGATCTCACAGGATTCTTTAGAACTTTGTAGTGTTACAAATCTGTGGATGGGGTTTCCTCTTGAGGCTATGTATTTGCTCAATCTTAAGCTAATACAGAGACTCAAAGTGCAGCGTACTGATGTTGAAGATGTGACCGTATCTAAACAATCGAATAGGAGAATGATATGAGGAAGCCCTGCCCTCAATGTATAGAATGCAGGCAGCTGGATAATGGTCTGAAAAACAATGCCTCTGTGAAGGCAATTATACATTTTCAAAATCAGATTGTCCACCTTTTCAGTGGATATTATCCAGTAAACATTGATACGAATGAGCCAATAACTATCCTGTCATTAAGTCCAGCCAATAACAATACATGTCCTGACCTTATGGGATTTCATATTTCATTTGTCATTAATTACAGACTCTACCTCCCTCTCTTACCCAGCAGTATGTGATGCTGCACAATGAATGATTCCTAATGAATTGAACCCACGTGACTTTACGACTCCGAGAAATTCTTTATGTTTGCTTGCCACCTGCGTTATGTCTTGGAATTGTATGACCCTATTCACAAGGCTAGCATTGGTAGCCATTTTGTTCCAGATCACTGCTGATAGCATTACTGTTCTCAGTGAATCTATTGTTTCTTATTCCTCCCACTAGGCCCTGCTGTGTTTTGTCACTGACTGAAGTTTCACAAAATGTAACGAAAAACAAAACACATCCATCTTGTAAATTCTAAATAAGTGTTTTAAATGAGAAATATTTGTTAATCATACAGAGCTGCCTTCTATGACAACAGCTCTGTCTAGTGTACATTCTCATGGTCCAAGATCATTCATTCTAAAGTTAGTATTGTGTTAGTGCTCTTAAATCTATGGTTGTGTGTTTATTAGCCTAGTTAGCCCCTCTACATCACAGTCATAGCCAGGTATAGAGAAAGATCAACTTAGTGCAATATAGGTCTATTCAAAAGTCTGATGGCAGCATTGAAGAAACTGTTCTTGAGTCAATTGGTACTTTTCTATCTTTTTCCCTGATGGAAGAAAGTGGAAATGAGAATGTCTGGGCTGCATTGCATCCTTAATTATGCCGGCTGCTTTAACATGGTAGAGGGAAGTCTAGACAGAGTCAATGGAAGGGAGGCTGGTTTGGATGATGAATTGGGCTACATTCACAACTTGTGGTTTCTTGCTGTCTTGTAAAAGTTGGTGGGAATTGTAGCTGACATGCCAAATTTTCTTAGTCTTCTGAGGAATCAGAGGCATTGGTGAGCTTTCTTAACTATAGTGTTGGCATAGGAAGAACAGATCAGATTGTTGGTCATCTGGACATCTAAAAACTTGAAGCTCTTGACCATTTCTGCTTCTCCTGTGAAGATTTAATAGGGAATTGAAATCATGATGTATGGAAGCGCACGGGTTGTAGAGTGTGTTGAGGATGGGGGCACCTGGATGGGTGTATCAGGGCTGTGCCTCTGCACTCTGGGTTGTGAATGCGGTTTCTATGGGAATTGGTGATATCTCCTAGAGAGAGTCAAGATGTGGAAGACCATGGGGTGTCTGCAGGCACTATACATGGAACTGCTTTCAGAATGGAATAGACATGCACCCTTTTGCCTGAAGGAGGTCTTTCATTTAATTCCTTTTTTTATTCATTCATTGGACATGGGCATCACTGGCTGGCCAGCATTTATTGCCTACCCTTAGTTGCCCAAGGACAGTTGAGAATCAACCACATTGCTATGGTTCTGGAGTCATGTGTAGGCCAGACCAAGTGAGGATGGCAGATTTCCTTTCCCAAAGGACATTAATGAACCAGATGGGTTTTTCCTGACAATTGGCAATGATTTCATAGTCATTAATAAACTCTTAATTCCAGATATTTTTGATTGAATTCAAATTTCATCATCTGCTGTGGTGGGATTTGAACCCAGTTGTCCCAAAACATTAGCTGAGTTTCTGGCTTAATAGTCTAGCACTAGGCCATCACTTCCCCGGCACAGGTTGCTGAACCTACATGCCAGTATATAGGCACTTACAGCCACAGCTTCCCAGGCTATATTGGCTGACCAATCCTAGGGCTCACAACCTTTGTTGGGGTAAGGCAAGTTGTGCCTCTCCTCTCCTGCCTCCAGCAGCGGTGCCTAATCTGCATCTGCATCTTGGTGTGCTTCTTCTCTATGTCACCTTCCTGGCGTGATTGCTGTGTGACCATCCTTCCAGCTTATATAGAGCTCTACCTTGTTAAGGGAATCCAGTTGCAGTTGGTTTGGGCCGCTTATGTGCCCATTAAGTCAATTTCAGGGAGAATAATGTAGAAACTGCTTGTTTTAATGGGAGTTGGGGAGCCAAGATATACTTTGCAAGGGTGCTGATTGGGTTAACTCAGCAAAGGACCATGCCTGAGGTGGGAGAGGTACAATGCTGATCATCTTTCCTCTGCAAGAGTCTATGCAATTCCCCCCTGCCTGGACAATGCGGATGGAATTTCCTGTGCAAGGGACTATGTCTGGAGAGTGGATTATAAGGGAATTTTCCTGGAACTTCCTTCTGGGGGTTCTTGCATTTAACCGATCTTAACACAAAGACTTGCAAAAGACAGTATGCCATTAAAAACGTTTTAATTTGACCAACACGTATTGGGAGAGAGATGTTCAGAAGATTCTAACCTACCTCTGACATTACATATGAGCTTAACAGATATCACTTTCTGAAACTTGACCCTCCCTCCCAAACTGTCACCCAAGCTGACGGTCCAATTACATTAATATACTTTATTTACTTTGGCCAAAAGCATTCTACCTCTCAGCAGAATTATGAATTTTTTGGTCAACTGAAACTTGCTCTTTCCCTGTTGCCTAGTAACCTTACTTATGCAAATCCAGTAAGTTCAAGGGTCACCCCTAACACCCGCAATCTGAGAACTAGAAGGGAGTTATTTTCTCTGGGCTGTTTTCTGTCCCTTTATCAGCAGAGGCTGAATTGCAGCTATTATTACAGCTAGGAGCTGAATCCTTCTATTCAGTTTAGTCACCTTGGTTGCCCACAGCTGCTCCTGATAATAGGGTACATGCTCTATGCTACATTGTTCCAAAAGTATGTGTGCTGTCTAATTAAACTTACTTGCTATTTTAGGGATGAATTACCTGTCAGCCAAAATTCACAAGAAAATACAAAAATACAATTTAACTCTATAACCTTTGTTCAAAAATGATTATATTATCTGTGTACTTTGCATTAAATTCATCTTTCTTTACATCCTAGCTAGGACTGTAACACTATATTCTCCACTCTCTCACTTCCTTCTTTATGAATGATATGCTTTGTCTGCATAGCTCGCAAGAAACAATACTTTTCACTATATGCTAATACATGTGATAATAATAAATCAAATCAAATTATACAGACAATATCTTTGCATGATACGTAAGTGAGGTACATTGTGATACTTTTAATATATATAAGGCACACTGTGATCCCTATTTTAATAACCTCAGAAACAAAGATTGCTGTATCTCCTGCTACAGATATGATGGTAAGAAGGAAACAGAAAACCGTTTTGATATGAACATCAGTAATACTGGAATTTATATTTTGCTTGTGCACTTTTTGAGTTGAAGCTGCACATCCCTTTTTATTGCATGAGAATAAATGGAATAGACATTTCCTCACGAACCGTTAGAACTTAATGAAATAGGAAAGTTTGCAAGACACTAAAATGGAAGATCCACTAAATTAAGTTGCTGGAAGCAGTCTGAAATAAATTGTGGCATTATTTCTCTTGCTGAAGGCAAAGGGGCAAAAAACGTTGTGTTAGTACAACTCACTGAGCTGTGCTATTAAATTCTAGGAAGTTAGACACCAACACATGTTCATACAGTTTGCAATCCAGATTCAGTTCATGTTGCACCTTAGCTGAGGCCAATTGCAACACAAGTTTTCTGCAGATGATAAGATTTTTAAAGTATTTAATGTTGCAAAACATTGTACAGTGATTAAATGCAATCATGTTGTTTTGATGTCAATGGATTGTTCAATATTTTACTTTGTCCAAAGTCTCCTAGTTGCACAGAAATTTCAGTTTCAGAGGAAAAATAGTGCCTTAAATTTTTCTCAAAATATTTTTCTCAAAAAATTTTCCTATCCTGCCTGCCATGGGAATCGTAGTGGGACCATGCAAAGTCTCATTGATTTCGGGTGGGATTTTCTGGCCTTGTAGGCAGCATGGCTGGAAAATCCCATTCTTTGAGTGATTTTTTACGGCATTTATTAATGATGAAGTTGTGAAATTATTTGATGAGTTATTTCATTATAAAGTTGGGCATTAGAATCTTTGGAAATGGAAAAGTTGAGCCAAAGGAGTGACAAACGTTTAGAAACAGAAAGCATAATTTTGTAGACTGGAAGTGTGCACAGATATAATTGCGTGATGAGATAAATTCAGCATTCAGCGTCAGTTCTGATTGCCCTTGAGAAGGTGATGGTGGATTGCCTTCTTGAACCACTATAGCCCCTGTGTTGTGGTCCACCAATATTGTTGTTAGGGAGAGAGCTCCAAGATTTTAACATAAAGGGACAAGTGATATAGTTCCAGGTCAAATGGTCTTTTGATCAAGTGATATGGTTCCAGGCCACCAGGTTGGGAGGAGGGGTGGTGGGTGGAATCTAGTTTGGCAGAAGGCCAGCTGATGGCAACATAGGGTGCATTGCGCACGTGCAGATCTCTTGTGCTATGTGAGCACAGGATCTATGATTTCCTCTCTCAGACATAGCAGGCTTCAGTCGCTGATCACCACCACTCCCTCAGCTACTGTGTGGCTCTTTGGTTGATCACTCGCTCTGGTTCGGATCCATCTCCACCACACTCCCAATTACACCCCCCTCCCTCCAGCTCCCCCATCATTATTGCAGGATTCCACGGCTGATCGCCATTTGCATTTAAATATGGAGCTCAACCTTGCACCTGAAAAATGATTTCTCAACTCACTTATGACCTTACTGGTTCACCCTGCCTAGTTGGCGGGGCGAGAAGTAAGATTACCCCCACAATGTTTTGACTTCAACCTCCCCTCATCTCAGTCCTAATAGATTTACCCCTATCCTTAGACTGTGAATCATAGTTCTGGACACCCCCAAATTAGTGTGATAATTTGAAATTGACATTCTTGAATTTGTCCTGACAAATGCAAATGAAAAGCTTCGGCAACGTACTCTTTTTCCCAGCAAGATATAGTTAATCCTTCATTGTGGAAGAATATGATCTATCAAAAATGTGAGTGAAAAAAAGTTACAGATTGATTTTGCTGACTTGACAAAATGCTGGAGAGAAAGGAAATCTCTAAAATTAAATGGGTAGATGTACATCATCAACTGATTGATTATTTTACAAATAGAAATTTATGTATGAAGAAATTGTTATAAACCTTAAAGTATCTTGCTTTGAACAGAATATGGAGGTTATTAATTTAATTTATTTTAAAATTTGGTGTGCATAATGAACGTATTTTTGTTGCTTCATGGGGTGGGATCTTCTCATTTCACATTAATAGTCTTTAATATGCAGATAGTTGGCATTAATTTGCAATCACTTGAGCCCCTATAAAAATAGATACAGATTAAAACTGTGGTTATTGAGTCGGAGATGTCTGCTTATAATATAAACTCTGTAACAATGTATAAAAATTTATAATGAAATTGTGTGTAATGAGTTGCAGAGTCAACAGAGCTAGATTTGCTGTTAACATTTCTGGTGCCTAGCTTGATGCCATGCAGTCCGCCCAGTTTCATTCAAACAAAGAACAAAGAACAATACAGCAAGGGAATAGGCCTTTTGGCTCCCCAAGCCTGCCTTGATCATGTGTTAGAAACATAGAACAATACAGCACAAACAGGCCTTTCGGCCCACGAGTTGCGCCGATCACATCTACCAATCCACAGACCTATCTATAACTCCCTATACTATTCTTTTCCATAAAATCATCCAGAAGTCTCTTAAAAGACCCCAGTGAGTTTGCCTCAACAACCTCCGATGGCAGTCGGTTCCATTCATTCACCACCCTCTGAGTGAAAAACCTACCCCTGACATGTCCTTTGTATTTGCTTCCCTGCACCTTGAATCTGTGTCCTCTCGTAGTGACCATTTCAGCTCGGGGAAATAGTCTCTGAGAGTCCACCCTATCTATCCCTCTCAACATTTTATAAACCTCTATCAGGTCACCTCTCAACCTACATCTCTCCAGTGAGAAGAGTCCCAGCTCCCTCAACCTATCTTCATAAGGACTGCCTCCCAATCCAGGCAGCATCCTTGTAAATCTCCTCTGAACTCTCTCAATAGCCTCTACATCCTTCCTATAATGAGGCGACCAGAACTGCACACAATACTCCAACTGGGGTCTGACAAGAGTCTTATAGAGCTGCATCATTACCTCCTGATTCCTAAACTCTATTCCTCGTTTAATGAAGGCCAGTACACCGTACGCCTTCTTGACCACTTCCTCCACCTGCGAGGCCGATTTAAGAGTCCTATGGACCCGGACCCCGAGTTCCTTCTGCTCTACAACACAGCCAAGATTCCTACCCCTTATATTGTACTTCTTCATCCCATTATTCCTGCCAAAATGGACCACTACACATTTATCTGCGTTGAAGTCCATCTGCCACTTCTCCGCCCAGTCTTGCATCCTGTCTATGTCCCACTGCAACTTTTGGCATCCCTCCAGACCATCCACAACACCACCGATCTTTGTATCGTCGGCGAACTTGCTAACCCATCCCTCCACTTCCTCATCCAGGTCATTTATGAAAATGACAAACAGCAGGGGTCTCAGAACAGATCCCTGGGGCACTCCACTGGTTACCGACCTCCATGCAGAACAAGACCCATCCACAACCACTCTCTGCTTTCTGCCAGCAAGCCAGTTCTGGATCCACGAGGCCAAAGCCCCTTGGATCCCATGCCCTCTCACCTTCTCCAGAAGCCTTGCATGGGGGACCTTATCAAACGCCTTACTAAAGTCCATGTACACTACGTCCACCGCTCTTCCTTCGTCAATGTGTTCAGTCACATTTTCGAAGAACTCAACTAGGCTCGTAAGGCATGAACTGCCCTTGACAAAACCATGCTGACTATTTCTAATCAGTCCAAACTTCTCCAAATGTTCATATATCTTATCCCTCAGAAGCCTCTCCATCAGCTTACCAACCACTGAAGTCAAACTCACCTGTCGGTAATTTCCTGGACTATCCCTGTTCCCTTTCTTAAAGATAGGAACCACATCCGCAATCCTCCAATCCTCCGGAACCTCTCCCGTTTCCGTGGACGACACAAAGATCATCGCCAGGGGCTCTGCAACCACTTCCCTCAAATCCCACAATAACCTGGGGTGCATCCCATCCGGTCCCGGAGACTTGTCTATCTTGATAGAATTTAACAAGTCTAACACATCTTCTTTCCTAACATCCACATACTCAATCTTTTCCGTCTGCCGCAAACCTGCAGTGCAATCTCCCAGTTCACTTTCCACCGTGAATACCGAGGCAAAGTACTCGTTAAGCACCTCTGCCATTTCTTCCAGATTCACACAGACTTTTCCCCCTTCACCTTTTATAGGCCCTATCCCTTCTCTTCTCAACCTTTTACTTTTCACATATTTGTAGAAGGCCTTGGGATTCTCCTTAATCTTACCTGCGTAGGTAAGATTAGCCAATGGGATATTACAAGGCAAGCCAGACAGTTTTAAAAGGTAATACTAAACCCTGCAAAAGGCTAGAGTACTAACTAGACCATTCCTCTACTTCCAGTTTGTTCATGTAGCTATGTAGATAAGTCTTAGATGATCCTAGCATGTCTGCCTCAACCACCTTTCTTGGTGGTGCGTTCCAGGCCCCTACCATCCTCTGTGTAAAATACATCCCCCGCATATCCTTTGCATTTTCTTTGGAGCTGTTAGCCATTTCAGAGGACTCCATTTCTGGAGTCACATGTAGGCCAGACCAGGTAAGGGCAGCAAATTCCCTTCTTTAGGGGGCAATAAAGTTAAACTTCATTATTCACAAGTTAGATTTACATTAACACTGCAATTAAGTTATTGTGAAATTCCCCTAGTTACTACACTCCAGCGTCTATTAGGGTCAATGCACCAAACTAGCACATTTTTCAGAATGTGAAAGGAAACTGGAGCACCCAGAGGAAACCCACACAGAAATGGGGAGAATGTGCAAACTCCACACAGACAGTGACCCCAAGCCAGGAATCGAACCCAAGTCCCTGGCGCTGTGAAGCAGCAATACTAATCACTGTGCTACTGTGCTGCCCCAGTAGTGAACCAAATAGATTTTACAAAAATGGTTTCATTGTCATTAGACTTTTATTTCAGATATTTTATTGAATTTAAATTCCACTATCTGCCAGGTTTCCCAGAGCATTAACCTGGGTCTCTGGATTGCTAGTCCAGGTACAGTACAACTGTGCCACCTCTCCCCTCAGGAAATTCATTGAAATCCTAAATTCTAACTAGTTTACACAAAGCTGGAGTGATTTGAACTACGTTAAAAGGGACAACTGGTTTCCTCCAGCATGGAACAGAATCCCAATTCTGAATATATTTCAAAATGTTATCAATAGGGCTATTTCTTATTTTTAATCTGGACTGTTCTCTTAAACAAAGACAATTATGGTGGTTGACTATCTGTCTGAAATTAGCCCCAGCTGTCTTCAGAACAAAATAATTCTCAGTTTTGGGATTGTAATACCTCATTATGACTAAAGAGCTTCTATCAGATTAGTTTCAAAGGGAACTACAGGAATGTCCATTGGTTTGGGAAGACAATGGCTTCCCTAACACCAGACTCTCATCATGAATGGCACCCCGTTCAACTTATAATGCCAGAGAACATTATCAGTCCTGAAAACAAAATGAAATTCAGATGCTGGATAAATATCCTTTGTTGAAGTCACTGTGGAGAAGGATGATCTAGTACTCTAGCCTTTTGCAGGGTTTAGTATTACCTTTTTAAACTGTCTGGCTTGCCTTGTAATATCCCATTGGCAGGCCACACAGAAGCCGGCATCTCCACATCAGGCCACACAGAAGCAGACTCTGTCCAGGTTGGACTACTAGCCCGCATATTTGAGCTTTTGCAATCTTTGCACGCCAATTTTATCTTACAATATCACGCTGAAAGATGAATTTTATAACACTGATATCCAGCCAGCCAACCCTCGAATACGTATATAAAAGACATCTAAATTAGACCCTGACTTTATGTCTTTCGAATTTATGTAAACTAATATTCATTTTCTTTGTGGTCTCTGCACTATAAAATCTCCCCCCCTTTTTCCTGTGCGACTGTGGGGTAGGACATTGCTAACATTCCTTTTACAGGTGTCGAATACTTTTGATGAATACGCTGAGTGAATCCCAAATTGAGTTTGCTGTACGATTATTAGTAAAATTGGATCATGCCAAAACCCAGGGGTTGGGAAATTATACTTTTGTTATTCTGAAAAAAACTAATTCAAGATACCTCCTGTTTACAGACAGATGGTATGAGGAAAACAGAGCTGTTTGAACTGACCCCCTCCTGTCGTAACAGAATATTTTGCCCACTCTATAGGGGCAGGAACTTTCATAATAGGAAATTTTCTCCAAGAATTTGTTTTCCTCCCTCACTTTCCCTTAGAACCTGATGAAAAGCCATTGGCTGTTTGTGATGTCACTTCTGCTAACATCTAGTTTCAGAGTTTCAGACTTCACCTCTCTCAGAACATGTCCAGCCAGACTTAGCAACCTGAGGGATTCAAGATTTCAATTCATTGGATAGATTGGAGAACATAGAACATAGAACAATACAGCACAAACAGGCCCTTCGGCCCACGAAGCTAGAAGCTAGGACTTGTTTTGTGATAAAAGATTGTGAAGATATTTTACAATTTATATATCACATCATGGCCTCGCTGGCCTCCTGCATTATCAGCAAGAAGAAAAGAGAAAACAGATTTACAAACTGTTCTTGACATTGAATTATCAATAATGGTCTGTCATGCCATTAATTTCCCTAGAGCGTGGGCTTTTGTATTGAAAAACTTGACCTGATGGTTGCAATTTCTAGGGCATATTTGGAGGACTGAATTGTATCTGTTACAATTATTTATGCAAGAAAATCTGTTTGCCATGGTTGATTAAAGCAGAAGAAATGATGATAACTGCATCAGCCATAAGTATTTAACTTTGAGCATTGTTCACTTCAGTTGCAAGAGCTTAGAGATTGAAGATTTCAACAGGCTTCTGAAGGTTAAGGTTATTAGAATAGAACATAGAACATTACAGCACAGAACAGGCCCTTCGGCCTTCGATGTTGTGCCGACCAAAATAAAAAGCAATGCCCCTCCTAACTAAACCGTTCCCTTCTCTTCCATATACTTATCAACTACCTCTTAAACGCCACCAAACTTGGCGCATCTACAACAGCTGCAGGCAGGGCATCCACTCCCTAATCACTCTTTGAGTAAGAACCTACCTCTGATATCCGTCCTATAACTCATACCCCTTAATTTAAAGCTGTATCCCCTCGTGCTAGCTTTCTCCATCCTAGGAAAAAGGCTATCACTGTCCACCCTATCTAAACCTCTAATCATCTTATATCTTCAATAAAGATCCCCTCTTAGCTGCCTCCTTTCTAACGAAAACAACCTCAAATCCTTCAACCTCTCTTCATAGGACCTGCCTCCATACAGGCAACATCCTGGTAAACCTCCTCTGTACCCTCTCCAATGCCTCCACATCTTTCTTATAATGTGGCGACCAGAACTGCACACAATACTCCAAGTGCGGCCGCACTAGAGTTTTGTACAGCTGCAACATGATGCTGCGGCTCCTAAATTCAATCCCCCTACCAATAAAAGCTAAGACTCCATATGCCTTCTTAACAACTTTATCCACTTGACTGCCTACTTTCAGGGATCTATTGACACATACACCAAGATCCTTCTGTTCCTCAACACTATTAAGAGCCCTACCATTAGCCCTATACTCTACACATTTATTGTTCCTGCCAAAGTGCATTACCTCACACTTTTCCACATTAAACTCCATTTGCCACCTCTCGGCCCAGCTCTGCAACTTGTCCAAGTCACTCTGTAAACTAAAACACCCCTCTTCACTATCTACCACACCACCAACTTTAGTATCATCTGCAAATTTACTGATCCATCCCTCAATACCCTCATCCAGATCATTTATAAAAATTACAAACAGCAGGGGCCCCAAAACAGACCCCTGAGGCACACCACTCGTCACCGAACTCCACGAAGATAATCTCCCATCAACCACCACCCTCTGTCTTCTATCTGCCAGCCAATTCCTAATCCAATTAGCTAAATCACCCTCTATTCCACACATCTGCATTTCTGTAGAAGTCTTCCATGGGCCACCTTTCAAAAGCCTACTAAAGTCCATATATACTACATCAACCCTTAACCCCATCCACCTCTCTGGTCACTTCTCAAAAAACTCAATGAGGTTAGTAAGGCACTGACCTACCCTTCACGAAACCATGCTGACTATCCCAATCAATTCATTTCTCTCTAAATAACTATAAATCCTATCCCTAATAATCTCTCCAATACCTTGCCCACAACAGAAGTAAGACTCACTGGCCTATAATTCCCAGGAAGGTCTCTTTCCCCTTCTTAAACAATGGGACCACATTCGCCATCCTCCAGTCCTCCGGAACCACACCCGTAACCAACGAGGACCTGAAGATCAGAGCCAGAAGCTCTGCAATCTCCTCTCTTGCCTCCCAGAGAAATCCTAGGGTAAATCCCGTCCGGCCCAGGGACTTATCAAACTTCAAACCCTCAGAATTTTAACACATCCTCCCTATCCACTACAATACTCCCCAATTTGCAACCTGTACCTCAGTGCTTCCACAGCTACATTTCCAGCACTCTGCGTGAATCGAAGAGAAATATTTATTCAGTGACTCACCAATCTTTCAGCTCCACGCCACAAACTTCCCACTGACTGTTATGACTGGCCCTAATCTATGCCCTAACCAATCTTCTATCTTAAACATATCGAAAAAATCCTAATCAATTCTGATTAGGAGTGAAAGTAGTAGGGTAATTGTGATGGGGGACTTTAACTTTGCTAATATTGATTGGAATAGCTATAGCTCTAGCTCGTTAGAGGGGTCAGTTTTCGTACAGAGTGTGCAGGAAGGTTTTTTGACTCAGTATGTAGATAGGCAAACTAGAGGTGAGGCTACATTGGATTTGGTGCTGGGCAATGAGCCAGACCAGGTGTTAGGCTTGGAAGTTATTGAACATTTTGGTGATAGTGACCACAATTCGGTTACGTTCACCTTAGTGATGGACAGGGATAGGCATGAAGCTGGGGGCTGTAGTTATAGCTGGGGGAAGGTTAATTATGAGGCCATCAGGAGAGAATTAGGGTGCATAGATTGGACTAGGGAACTACAGGGACTGGGAACATCTGGAATGTGGTGCTTATTCAAGGAGCAGCTGCTGAGAGTCCTTGATAAGTATGTCCCTGTCAGGCAGGAAGGAAATGGACGAGTAAGAGAGCCTTGGTGTACGAAAAAAGTTGATTTGCTGTTTAAGAAGAAAAAGGAGGCTTATGTCAGGATGAGGCTTGAAGCTCAGTAGTGCAATGGATAGCTATAGATTAGCTAGGAAGGATGTAAAAAGTGAATTGAGGAGAGCTAAGGACACGAGAAGATGTTGGCTAGATAGGATTAAGGAGAATTTTTTTTTTTTTTTTTTTTTTTTTTTTTTTTTTTTTTTTTTTTTTCAGGCCCTTCGGCCTTCGATGTTGTGCCGACCAAAATAAAAAGCAATGCCCCTCCTAACTAAACCATTCCCTTCTCATCCATATACTTATCAACTAACCTCTGTAAACGCCACCAACTTGGCGCATCTACAACAGCTGCAGGCAGGGCATTCCACTCCCTAATCACTCTTTGAGTAAAGAACCTACCTCTGATATCCGTCTATAAACTCATACCCCTTAATTTAAGTTGTGTCCCTCGTGCTAGCTTTCTCCTCTAGGAAAAAGGCTATCACTGTCCACCCTATCCAAAACCTCTAATTTCTTATATGCTTCATAAATATCCCCCCTTAGCCGCCTCCTTTCTAACGAAAACAACCTCAAATCCTTCAACCTCTCTTCATAGGACCTGCCTCCATACAGGCAACATCCTAGTAAACCTCCTCTGTACCCTCTCCAATGCCTCCACATCTTTCTTATAATGTGGCGACAGAACTGCACACAATACTCCAAGTGCGGCCGCACTAGAGTTTTGTACAGCTGCAACATGATGCTGCGGCTCCTAAATTCAATCCCCCTACCATAAAAGCTAAGACTCCATAAGGCCTTCTTAACAACTTTATCCACTTGACTGCCTACTTTCAGGGATCTATTGACACATACACCAAGATCCTTCTGTTCCTCAACACTATTAAGAGCCCTACCATTACCCTATACTCTACACATTTATTGTTCCTGCCAAAGTGCATTACCTCACACTTTTCCACATTAAACTCCATTTGCCACCTCTCGGCCCAGCTCTGCAACTTGTCCAAGTCACTCTGTAAACTAAAACACCCCTCTTCACTATCTACCACACCACCGAACTTTAGTATCATCTGCAAATTACTGATCCATCCCTCAATACCCTCATCCAGATCATTTATAAAAATTACAAACAGCAGGGGCCCCAAAACAGACCCCTGAGGCACACCACTCGTCACCGAACTCCACGAAGATGAATCTCCCATCAACCACCACCCTCTGTCTTCTATCTGCCAGCCAATTTCTAATCCAATTAGCTAAATCACCCTCTATTCCACACATCTGCATTTCTGTAGAAGTCTTCCATGGGCCACCTTTCAAAAGCCTACTAAAGTCCATATATACTACATCAACCCTTACCCCCATCCACCTCTCTGGTCACTTCTCAAAAAACTCAATGAGGTTAGTAAGGCACTGACCTACCCTTCACGAAACCATGCTGACTATCCCAATCAATTCATTTCTCTCTAAATAACTATAAATCCTATCCCTAATAATCTCTCCAATACCTTGCCCACCACAGAAGTAAGACTCACTGGCCTATAATTCCCTGGAAGGTCTCTCTTCCCCTTCTTAAACAATGGGACCACATTCGCCATCCTCCACTCCTCCGGAACCACACCGTAACCAACGAGGACCTGAAGATCAGAGCCAGAGGCTCTGCAATCTCCTCTCTTGCCTCCCAGAGAATCCTAGGGTAAATCCCGTCCGGCCCAGGTGACTTATCCAACTTCAAACCCTCTAGAATTTCTAACACATCCTCCCTATCTACTACAATACTCCCCAATTTGCAACCCTGTACCTCAGTGCTCTCCACAGCTACATTTCCAGCACTCTGCGTGAATACCGAAGAGAAATATTTATTCAGTGCCTCGCCAATCTCTTCAGGCTCCACGCACAACTTCCCACTGCTATCTATGACTGGCCCTAATCTTGCCTAACCAATCTTCTATTCTTAACATATCGAAAGAAAGCTTTAGGATTCTCCTTAATCCTATCAGCCAACATCTTCTCGTGTCCCCTCTTAGCTCTCCTCAATTCACTTTTTACCTCCTTCCTGGCTAATCTATAGCTATCCATTGCACTATCTGAGCCTTCAAGCCTCATCCTGACATAAGCCTCCTTTTTCTTCTTAACCAGCAAATCAACTTTTTTCGTACACCAAGGCTCTCTTACTCGTCCATTTCCTCCCTGCCTGACAGGGACATACTTATCAAGGACTCGCAGCAGCTGCTCCTTGAATAAGCACCACATTCCAGATGTTCCCAGTCCCTGTAGTTCCCTAGTCCAATCTATGCACCCTAATTCTCTCCTGATGGCCTCATAATTACCCTTCCCCCAGCTATAACTACTGCCCCCAGCTTCATGCCTATCCCTGTCCATCACTAAGGTGAACGTAACCGAATTGTGGTCACTATCACCAAAATGTTCACTAACTTCCAAGCCTAACACCTGGTCTGGCTCATTGCCCAGCACCAAATCCAATGTAGCCTCACCTCTAGTTGGCCTATCTACATACTGAGTCAAAAAACCTTCCTGCACACTCTGTACGAAAACTGACCCCTCTAACGAGCTAGAGCTATAGCTATTCCAATCAATATTAGCAAAGTTAAAGTCCCCCATCACAATTACCCTACTACTTTCACTCCTAATCAGAATTGACTTCGCAATCCTTTCCTCAACCTCTCTAGAACTATTAGGAGGTCTGTAAAAGACTCCCAACAGGGTGACCTCTCCTCTCCTGTTTCTAATCTCAGCCCATACTACCTCAACAGACAAGTCCTCATCAAACTTCTTTTCTATCACCGTGATACAGTCTTTGACCAATAACGCCACTCCTCCCCCCCTTCTACCTCCTTCTCTACTCCGACTAAAGCATTTGTACCCCGGAACCTGCAACATCCATTCCTGTCCCTGCTCTACCCAAGTCTCTGAAATGGCCACAACATCGAAGTTCCAGGTACTGGTCCAAGCTGCAAGTTCCTCCCCCTTATTGCGAATACTCCTTGCATTAAAGTATACGCATCTCAAACCATGCCCCACCCCACCCGTACGCCGCTGTGTTTTACAACTCTCTTCTATAACCCCCTTACTCTCATCCCTCTCGGCACCCCAACTACTTAGGATCCCACCCCCCCCCCGAATCAGTTTAAAGCCCCCATCATAGCCTTAGCAAATTTTCCCCCCAAGATATTAGTCCCCCTCTGGTTCAGGTGTAGACCATCTCTCTTGAAGAGGTCCCACCTATCCCAGAATGAGTCCCAATTGTTAAGGAACCTGAACCCCTCCCTCCTGCACCATCCACGCAGCCATGAGTTCAAACTATCCCTTTCTCTGTTCATCTCTAAACTATCTCTTGGCACAGGCAAGAGTCCAGAGATAACCACTCTGCCTGTTATGGACCTAAGCTTCCACCCTAACTCCATAAATTTCTGTTTAATATCCCCTTCCCTTGTCCTACCTACATCATGTGTCCCCACATGAACTATGACTTGGGGCTGACTCCCCTCACCCTTAAGAATCTTAAAAACCCGATCTGCAACATCCTGGACCCCAGCCCCTGGGAGGCAACACACCAGCCCTGAGTCCTGTTTATTACTATTTACCCTCCTATCTGTCCCTCTAACTATGGAGTCTCCTATAACTAGGCCTAATCTCTTATTCCCCCCACCCACCTGAGCATTCTCAGCAGGCTCACCCCCAGAGACCTGCTCCCTTTGGTCAGCTCCAGTTGATTCTTCCTCAACTGTAGCCTCCAAGACAGAAAATTTATTTTGGAGGGGAACAGCCCCAGGGGATTGTCTCCCCGATTGCTTCTTACCCCTCCTCCTAATAGTTACCCAATTATCACTTATAGGAGTTACAATCTCTTTGTTACTCCTGCCTATATCCTCCTCAACCTCTCGAATTACCCTGAGCTCCTCTAATTCCAGCTCCAGCTCCTTAACACGATCCTCAAGGAGCTGCAAATGTGCACACTTCCTGCAGGTGTAATCAGCAGGAACACTACTGGTGTCCCTCACCTCATACATACCGCAGGAGGTGCAATGTACTACCTGCACTGCCATCACTGTTACTTTAATTTGCAGGAGAGAAAAAAAAACTTCACACACACTTTTATTATTAGGTTAGAGGAGGGGGGAGGGTGGGATACTCTACCTGTGTAGAGTATCGGGTTACCTCTCTGGACCAATTTATAGAGTCAGTTAGCTTAGGTCCATAACAGGCAGAGTGGTTATCTCTGGAACAGTTAAGCTGAAATACAAAGAACGTAGAGGTACCAGATACTATGATATGCAATGATGAAGAATGTAGTTGAGTTAGTTGGAAAATGAATAACTAATCATCAGGATAATGTTTATCAAGGATAACCCAGGAGGAGAAACAACAACTTGCATTTATATCATATCTTTAGTGTAGTAAAACTTTATAATACCCAGAGAAAGGGATATCAGGTCAGATGACCAAAAGTTTGGTCATTGAGGTAGGTTTTAAGGAATGTCTTAAATAAGAAAAGTGTGATAGAAAGGCAAAGAAGTTTAAGGTGGAAATTCCAGAGCTTGGAACCAAGGTAACTGAAGCGTGGATGGTGATATTGGAGTGATTCATATCGCGGTACACAAGATGCAGCTTTGGCAGTGTACAGAGATTGTGTCAGTTTGTAGGGATAAGCAGAGATAAGGCCACATGGTGGGATTTGAAAACAAGGACGAGAATTTAAAAACTATATATTGCCAGATGGGGAGCCCAGGGATGCCCAGGACTTCGTGGATGGAATTCTGAATGAGCTCAAGTTTATGTAGCACAGGATGGAATCGGGATGGCATGGTGGCACAGTGGTTAGCACTGCTGCCTTACAGTGAAATGGACTTGAGTTTGATTCTCAGCTTGTGTCACTCTCTGTGTGGCATTTCCACATTCTTTCCCTGTGGATTTCTTCCGGGTGTCTGGTTTCTTCCCACAGTCTAAAAGCCATGCTGATTATTTGGATTGACCTGAAAAGATATTGTAGTATGACTACTAGGGGAATTTACAGTAACTTCATTGCAGTGTTAATGTAAGCTTTCTGTGTGATTACTAAATAAATTTGAACAAAATAATTGTTTCAATAAGCGATTAGGCTATTATTTATTGGAAGATATTGTATGTCAGCAGAGTCACAATTGTGTAATTGTAGACTTTGGTTACTTGCTTTTTTTTCCCATTTTTTTCCTTTTTTGCCCAGGTCTGTATTTCACTTTCCAATAGAGAATTGTTAGATAGTTTTGGGCAATGAGTCGATAAAGTCTTTTTTATGAAAGGCTATTTGACAGAAACCTCATTATGCGCAAAATCAATCAGCTCTTGTTTGCATGAGTCCATTGTAATAGAACAACAATGCATTTAAAGGCATTCTTCATGATACCATAATAAAACACAGGATGTATCAGAAAATGTGGATGTTTCCCAGGCTTTTGGCCTTTTAGGAGAATTTATAATATTTACCTTTTGTCTATTTTCAGGTCATTGACTTATCCGCTGTACCTTAAAGCTCTCAAAGTGCAGCATGTGAATTTGCGGTGATGCTTAATGTGATGCTAAGGGACTTTTTGGCTTATGGGATAAATAATGTAACTATCCAAACAAAATGTATTGGTTGAAGCCCAACTGGACTTCAAATAGGCTCTACAGTTGGTCTTATCATTGGAAAATACTGCAAATGGGACGTAGGAATTGAAAGGTATCTTGATGGAAATGGACACATACACCATCTCAGCTGAGATTGGAGACCACCATTTGAGCGTGGGCAATTACATAGCCTCTCTCAGGAAGTATCTTGATATAAGTAAACCAAGGTCTGCCCATAGTACAGCCCCAAAGCAAAGCCCAGCTTTGACCAGACAGTCAACATGCTTTTAGAATTCTGCCCAACAAGGCATTGTAATCATTGCCAAAATGCAGCATCAGTGCAGCAAAGAAAACCTTCAAGACTCGATTTAGGAAAACGACATTTAGGCCAGCTCTCATGAGAGTGCACTGTGGAAAGTCCACCCACAGCTGAAATGAAACAAATTGCATAGCAATGTCGAAACTGGAACCAATTAAGATAACTGTTAAATAGACATCCAGCATTAATGAAGGTCGATACAGACACAGCCATATCGATATTTGGAGAATCAGTGTTCAGTACAATTCACACTGAACACCAACTCTTAGCTTGAATCAAGATTTTGGCATGACTCAGAGCCAGTACAGAGGAACCTCTGAAAGCTGTGGTGACAATGTTTGTTCCTGTCCCTTATAAAATGCGACTGGTTTGGTTACCATTAGTGGAAATGAGGGGCTTGGGTTTGAACCTAACGGAGCAAAACTGGTTGAGAGAAATCCACCTGGATTTGGTTACATCTTCCTGTTAGAAAAGTGAAGTCCTGTTCAAATACCTGGAGGTTTTCTGAGAATGGTTAGGAGCAATAAAAGGAGCCAAAGTAACCTTACATGCCAACCAAGACATAGTCGCATAATTTTGCAAGGCCCGCTTGTTATTGTTTTAAGGGAAAAAATGGAAACAAAAATTAGGAGACTGAAATGAGAGGGCATCATAAAACATGTTCAGTTTGTGGAATAGGCAGCATCAGTTGTTCCTATTTTGAAGCCAGATGGCTCAAACCATCTTTGCAGAATCTTTAAACAAACAATAAACCATTTACTCACAACTGGACAAATACCCGATTTCTCAGATTGAGTACTTGTCTAGAACTCTTATTCTCAAAATTAGATATGAGTCATGCTGATCTGCAGTTGTGGCTGGATGAGAATTTGCAGAAATATTTCATGATCAATACTCCTGTTATCGGACAACAAATTTTATGAAATTGGGCACACAATATGGAAGCAGACTAAAATCACACTCAGAGCCTCTCCACTAAAAATCACAAAATCACAGACACAGGCTAGCAGCAGGAGCATGGCTTTTAGAATGCAAATGAGGGCTAGCACACAGGGGAAGCTGGTTGGGAAGACACCCCCAGGAGCTAAATTAAAATGTACACCTCCCTATCCTACTAAATCAGCACTTCTAAACCAGTCAAACAACCTACAGAGACACCTTAAGATTAGCATAGCTAAGGAAGCATCCCTGGCCTCTCAAACTTCCTGAGAATAATTGCACACCTATTATTCAAACCCTGGAGATTCCAGACCATTGAGAACCAATCAGACAAAAATGATTAACACACACTTAAAACAATCACCCACACACTTGAAAACATCGAGACAGAATGGCTAAAATCAAATACTGTAAATAAAGCATTAACATTTGAATCACACACTACACTGAAGTTTGGGTATATCTGCCCATTTCGGCAGGTCTTTAGTGTGCTTTCAGGACAGTTCGATTCTATGTCCTGATTGCACCTCTGTCGATGTAAAAGAAAATAAAGCTGTAGCATTTTTGAATTACACCCTGGATCCGTAGTGGTCGTTTCACCCACTCGCGCTAACACGCTAAAGGGCCTCTTATCAATGCACGAGGTTCTCTGTTGGAGTATTGTCAGCCTGCTTGAACTTAATAGAGAACGGGTAACATCTTACAAGATTTACTCCAGGTGGCCGTTTATCTGGATGACATTCTCATTACAGGTAAAACAAAGACAGGGCACCTAGAGAATCTAGAGGAAGTTCTTAATCATTTTTCGAGGGCTGGCATATGACTAAAAAGGGAGAAATGCATCTTCCTAGTACCTATCTGGGAAACAAAGTGGACAAGTTGGGTCTGCATCCTTTGGAAGACTGGAAACACGTGATTAAGAATTAACTCCCACTTAGAAATTAAGGCTATTTCTAAGTTTGCTAACCTACTATGGAAAATTTACACCAAACAGTCTCTACCTTGTTCCATTAACATCAGTGCTAAGAAAAAGGTCAAAATTGGAAATTGTCCAAGCATCAAGACCTGGTTTTTAAGATAATAAAGAAAAGTCTATCAGCAGTGAATGCCTTTGCACTTTATGATCCGAGGGAAGAGTATTAACACATAGGTGACCAAACGGAGAGGAACACCAAATAGCATATGCCTCAGGACCTTGGCCATAGCAAAGATAAAGTATACCCACATTGAAACAGAGTTATTGGTAATATTTGGAGTAAAATAATTCCATCAATACCTTAATGGGCTAAAATTTCTGAATATCACTAATCACAAGCCACTATTGGGACTGCTAGGAGAGGAAAAGTGATGCCACTGATAGTCTTGGTCTGTGTTCAGCAGTGGGCTTTATTATTGGCTACTACAGCACCGGCTGGGAGGTTGAATGACAGATGCTTCAAGTGGGAAGCTTTTGATAGACACCCCACCAATAGTACCACAAGTAGAAGAGACGTAATGACCATGAATTTTCTGGATATCCTCCCAGTGGGCAAATGGAAAAGCCAGTACAGCTCTATTTGGAGTAGGAGAGAACAGCTTATAGTAGAAGATGGGAGAAGGGAATATTACGTGGGGACATGAACGGTTGTTCTGAGTCAGGGCCACTGTGCCATGCTGGCTAAACTACATCATAGCCACTGAGGAGTGTCCAAAGTGAAGATGCTGGCCAGAAGATAATTCTGATGGTCAGGAGTGGACATGGTCATATTGGTGCTTGTGGGCCATTGCCAGGAATGTCTGTGAGAATAAAAGGTGTCACTGGCAGCTCCCCAACACCTGTTGGATGGCCGGGTAGACCATGGATATGCTGCACGTGGATTATGCAGGCCATTCATAGGCTTGATATTCAATGTCATGATGGACATCAACTCCAAGTGGATGGAAATACATAGGGTACAACAGTGGTAATGTAGAGAAACTTTTCACCTCATTTTCGACACATGGGATCCTGGAGGTGCTGGCCTCTGACTATGGACTGCTTTTGCCAGCCAGGAGTTCACCCAGTTCATGAAGACAAATCAGGATGGCACCATACCATCCATCATCAAATGGCCTCATGGAGAGAGCGATCCAGACTTTAAAAGTTATTTAACAAAGCCGGCAGTATCAATGGATACGAAGTTCTCCCGTTGGTTATTCAATTACAGAACAAACCCCCCATACCACCATGGGAATAGCGCCTTCAGAATTGCTCATGGTCAGATGGCTCCGCATCAGATTAAGTTTGTTCTTTGCAAACTCGGCGGGAGGAAGGTAGAAAAACAGCAAGATGTTGAATGCAAAGGCCATGACAATAGCAGCCAGGAGAGGTAATTGGAGATTGCTGAAAAAGTTTGGGTAGAGGATAAATTTCAGTTACAGTCCTCAAATGCATATCCAAGCTTTTTAAAAAGTACAATGTGTTCCTGGCTCTACCAGTCTTTCTCACAGCGAGTTCCAGATCCCAGTGATCCTCTGGATGAAAAATTTTTCTTCAACTCGCTGCTAATCCTTTACTTAATTCCTTTAAATCTATGTTCCCTACTAATTGACTTTCTACCTTCATAATTTCATACACCTTAATTAAATTTCCCTGTTCCAAAGAAAACTACCCTAAACTATGTAGTTTTTTTTACAGCTCTTCATAATTTACTGTGTATCACTTTGCCTAAATTGTTTGTCTTCCTGAAATGTAATACCTCACACTTCTCCAGTTTGAACTCCATTTGCCACTTCTCTGTGCACCTAATTGGACCATTGATATTATTCTTCACTACAACTTGCATGCAAAAAATTTCATACCATCCACAAATTTCTTAATCATTCTTAATTTTTAGGTATAAATTCTTGATGTATACCACAAACAGCAAAGTACCCAGTAATGAACCCTGCAAGCCCCACTGTTAAAATCTTCTAGCTGCTAAAATATCGGTCGACCACTATACTTTGCTTTCTGCCAGTAGGCCAATTTTGGATTCAACATGCTTCTTCCCATTGAGGCCATGAGATTTTAGTTTACTGATCAGTCTTCCATTTGGGACCCTGTCAAACGCTTCGCTAAAATCCATGCAGACTGCATCAAATACTCATGAGGCAATGGTATGGTGTTATTGTCACTGGGTTAGTAATTTATAGATACAGGCTAATGTTCTAAAATACTTGCCTTCAAACTTCCAGTCTTGAACTTGCTCTTATGGATCAAATGGCTATCGACTTCCTCAGATTGGCAATCAGCACTCTGTTGTGGCTTATGTGCACATGAATTCCAAAGTGCTTATCCTACTTGACCTTCCTGACTCAGCCTGGGTAAGACCAAAAGCATGAAGCTGGTCAATGGCTTCAATGACAAAGTTAAAACAAGTGGAGCAAATGAGGAAATATCCCTTTTTTACAGCATTATCTGTTGTAAAACAGGTGAGCTTAAAGGTTCCTTTGAAAGGAAATGGTAAGTTTCTAAGGTAAGTGAATTGATTATGGGGTAGGGCTTGGAGTGGACATTGATAGGGTGGGATTTGGACACCGGTGGGGATGGATTAAGTTGGACATGATTGGGGGTCGAGTCAGATATAGAGTGCAGGGTTAGACGTGGAGGGATTTGGTGCAGACATGGAGGAAGATGTTGGAATGAACCTGGAAATTATCAAATCTCGGGATGAAGTCAGGTCAAACATGGCAGGAGGCAATGTTCAGGTTGGACATGGCGGCAAGGATTTGGGGGAGGGATGATTGGGTCGGAATTGGAGGTGTAGATTGAAGATCAGATTGGATGTGACGGTAGGTTTGGGTTGGACATGGGGAAGTCATGACATAAGGGGGAGGGTCAGACATAGGTGTGGTGACATTTGGGTCAAGAGGCTCTGGTCAAGTGAGTCGCTCGGGTTGGGGTTCAAATTCAGATGGATGTTCAGGTCTGGGGGAAGTCATTTTTCTCAGGGGGCATTGGGTCTGGGGGATCCAGTTGAGACAGATGGGTCATGTTGAGGTGGGAGGCTGGAGAACCCCATACAGTTCGGGTAGTTGGGTAATGGGGATTATTGTGGGAAGTTGGTAGGTGGATCCCCTGTGTCAAAGTTGTAGCGAGTGTCCTGTGCAAAGCTCTTGTGGATGTTTTAAATAATTATTCTGAAGTCAGAAATTGTTTTTTTCCTTCTAACTGTTTCATAGTACATATCGATATAAAACTGGCAGAGCTAGCAATTTAAATCATTGTCAGGTGGTTCCCAGCCAGCATAATTGTCCAGGGAAAGTTAGCCCTTCCAGACAACAGGTAAGCCCTTACGTGGGAATGTCGAAGAGGGATTTCCCAGCACATATTTGGGATATCTCCCAAATGTGATGCTGGGCCCCAGTATTTATATAGCTGGTCCTGTTCAGTTTCTGGTCAATGATAAAACACAGAATGTTGATTGTGGGGATTCAGCAATGGTATTCCATTGGATTTCATGGGCGGATCAGCAAAAAAATGGATACGTGGACACAGATTATGTCTGAGGCAACGAAATATAGTCTTCATATTTTCACTTGCCACCAGACATAAAATCAGATGTTAAGTATTTTGTGAGCTGAGTACACATTAGTTGGATACCGTCACGCTGATGAAGGTTTGGACCTTCCATTGTAGTTCGTGGATGAAATCTATAATTTAAAGAAGTGCCTGTTAAAGAGCTGGAAGACAGCTGGTTATCTATAGACCATAATCTATAGTTTATGAGGGATGTAGATAGAGTAAACAGGGTTAAGCATTTTCCTAGGATGGACTCAAATAGCATGAGGGGTCATGGGCTTAGGGTGAGGGGGGTAAGGTATAATTTGGATGCTAGAGGGATCACAGAAGGTGGTGGGGGTATGGGATGCGCTGCCAAGTAAAGTGGTGGAGGCAGGTACTCTGGAGTTATTTAAGAAATACTTAGATTGGCACATGAACAGAATGGGAATGGAGGGGTATAGAAAACTGAATTAAAATAGGGATCATGAGCCTTGGGAGTCCCTGGAAAGTGTGTAAATAGATGATGATATTGATGTACTTGTTTTTATCCTACAGGTGCTTTGGTCCACCTTGTTGTCTAACAAGGGGCACACACGCGATGGGTTGTGAGAGGGCTACTCTTGGATCTTTTTCGAGAGTATCCTAGTGCTTCACGTCATTAGTGTACGCTTGACCTGGACCATTTGATGGGCAACACAACAGCTCAGTGACTATCGCTGTACTGTGCAGATACATGGATTTGGGCCTGTGTCTGTAGGAGTTTGCGCATTCTCCCCGTGCTTGCGTGGGTTTTCTCCAGGTGCTCCGGTTTCCTCCCACATCCCAAAGATGTGCTCTTAGGCTAATTAGCAAAACAAATTCTCCCTAAATTGTCTCAAATTTGGTTTTTAATCCATAGATCTATAAACATGGACAGGGATCGCGGGTAGAGGTGGGAACATTGGGGTGGTGGTGCGGGTTCGTTGGGCTGAAGGGCCTGTTTCCCGTGCTGTTTCGTTCTTTGTTCTTTGTTCAAACTGGAGTCCATGGGACACAGGGGAGGCTCCCAGGGGTTCCATGAAAATCAGGCACATCTGAAAAATTCTGTAAAGCTGCTTGTCTATTCAGTAATTTGCTTCTGGAGAAGTCAGCCTCTTACTGGAGAAATACAGTGGAATACTGGGAGAAGAGGGCCTCAGAATGGAACTCAGAGCTCACATGCTGGAGCCTGGCTACAGGGGAGCAGAACGGGTGTCAGAGTTGTGCAGGTAGGCCTTGAAGGGGGACACAGTGGACTTTCGGGGGGGAGTAAGATGGGCCTTGGGAGTTGTTGCATAGTGCACCATAGGAAGGCTGGGGTGGGCCTTTTTGGCCTTTGTAGAAGCAGAGTGGACCTTGCAGGGAGAGGCATGTGCATCAGTGTGGGCTTTTGTGGGGGAGCAGAGCGGGCCTTAGTCTAGGGGTGAAGCGCAGCAGATCGGGCCTTGGAAAGAGGAGAGCAGATTTGGCCTTGGGGAAAGAGTAAAGCAAGACTTAGGATAGGACGGAGCAAAATGGATCTTCAGGGAGCAGATATTGTGGCAGCAGGTGGGAAGGGAAAGTGGAATCGGGGGGGTAGGGAGTGGAGTAGAACAGGGCACTGCCAGATGGAGGATGCAGAGCTGGCCTCAGGAGTTGGGTGTAGAGCAGGCTTCCAGACGAGAGTGCAGAGTGGGTCTTGGAGGAGAAGCAAAGCTGACGTTGGATAAGGAGGAAAATGAGCCAATGCTGAGAGTAGATTGGGACACCACAGGGTAAAGGATGTTGAGCAGACCTTGGAGGGGATGCAGAACATGCCTCGAAGCAGGCGGCCAGAGAGGGCCATGGAGCTTGAGAGGCAGACGTGAGTGTGTGAGACAGAGGAGGTTGAGTATGTGTGTAAGAGGGAGTGAGTGTGTGAGAAAGGTGTGAGTTCGTGCTTGTGTGAAAGAGAGAGAGGGAGAGAGAGAGAGAGAGGGAGAGGTCCATGTATATGATATGAGTATCAGCTTTCCAGTATCACCCCTCCCTTCAAAAATGACATGAGATAAGACTTTGTTTAGTAAAATAACTTTTTAAGATTACTCACTCCTATAATGGGGTGATATTAATAGACCATTCAAAGGTCGCTTAGCCAGGGTTTAATGTGAGGGGGCTATGTAGCTGACAGATTCATTTGTGACTGTTGTGAAATAACTCCTCCAAGGCCAGTATTACTTCACCAAATTTCAATTAATTTATGAGTTAGCAAACTCAAACAGGTACTTCCTTGTACAGAGTATAAACCTGGAGGCCAATAACCTTGACACTCTGCCTTAAGTACACATGCAAGGCTCCATGATTAGACAAGCCATTGCTACCTTAATCAGGGAGCTTGTATTCTAAGAGGTCCGCATTGTGGATCTCATTAAAGTCAATACAATGCACCTCCTCCTAATTCCTAATATATGTAAAAATATAGCTAGAAAAGACTTGTTCATATTTGACTTTGTGTTCATAACTATCTCACAATAAAAAAGGGGATTCAACACTATGAGATTGCTTAGGGGTCCATGATGCACTTTTGAGGTCACTAGGGGTTCCATGGTTTGAAAAGTTTGGGGAATTCTGTTTTTGCGGAATATATCATAAACTTTAAAGATTGTGTAAAAAAAATTGACAACATTCAGTTTATAGATGACTGGATTTGTCATCTTTGCTTCTCTGTTTCAGAGAAGGAAATAAATATTCTACAAATAAATATATATTAAGGAAATAAATATACTACTTGTTTTAGGTTTGCTGGTAAAAATACATTGAGCTCACTGAAGAGGATTGAAATTTATTTTGTTATTTCATGGGGTGTGGGCATTGCTGGCTGGTTCAACATTTACTGCCCTTCCTTAATTGCCCTTGACATTCTATGTTAAATAGCTGTAGTAAGGTTTTTTAGAAGTACTGATGTAGTCTCTACTGAGACAGAGGCACAAATTAAACTTGACATGGAGCATATTAAGGCAATTATTTTTGGAATGTCAGTACATCTGCAGTTTACTCAGTGAGGACATCATTGTATCTGCTTAACAAAACTTGATGACATCAGGTGATAGGAATCTGAGAGGAAAAAAAGTAAACTATGTTAAAATTGTATTGACATTTTGCTTGTTAGAGGATAACAATCCTGTTAAACGATGCTGGTATGGTTGATGAAGAGCATGATACGTTGCTTCTCGGCCATTTGGCTAAGATCAAACATCGGATCAAGCTCAAGATGTGATGCAATGCCTCATCCTCTCAGCTTGAATTTTCATCTCTCTTATGGGGATCTTGAATTGGATTGAACTGGATTTTGAATTTGGTTTTGGAGCAAACAAGGAATGAATTTGGAATCAAAAGAGAAAATGCTGAAAAATCTCAGTCTGGCAGCATCTGTAAAGAGAGAAAAGAGCTGTTGTTTCGAGTTCAAACGATCCTTTGTCAAAGCTAAAAGGCATAGAAAGTGGGAGATATTTATACTGCAGGCTGAGGGAATGAAAGATGATTCTTCAGGCTCAAGGATGGATGAGGAATCGATTTGGGTTGCCCACTCCATTCTGAGCATTGACTTTGTAACTTTAAGGATGAATTAAAAGACATTTTTAAAAATCTGTATAAAATGTGTACAATGTTGCAAAGGAGTCGCAATGTTCTATTTTACATCTTCCATTGGAATGTGATTTTAACTAGGATGTTGCATTGTTTTAAAGATATGGGATGAAGACATTTTAATTCTATATTTTTGTAGATCTGACGGTAGATTAAAGGGATGATCTTACAAAAAATATTCTAAGTGCCAAACAAGTGTGAAAACAAGAAAGAATCTTGTCCATTTTTTTGGGTGAATTTTCAGACACAATCTTATGCCACTGAGAGTAAAAATTGAGGCAAAATGTGCTTCTTATCAGTAGGGAGTCTATTTACCCTGGGAAGCTGACTGATGACAACAAGAAAATATCATTGTGCTTATGTCGATCACCCAGTGCGTTAATTGTTTACAGGAGTACACAGTTAATTCACTGGGTAATAGCTCACTCTATCAAATAAACCTATTGGACTTTAACCTGGTGATGTGAAACTTCTTTCTATGATATCTCACTCCCCCAGCCACCCAATCACCCTCCCATCAATCATCACTTCCGTTTCCCACACCCAGTCAATTGCTATCCTTAGGCCCCACCTCTTGGCACTGCCCAACTGATGGCAGTACAAGGATCCCAGGCTGACCCACCGCCCTGACTACCCAAGAACCCTCAATGGCTTCCGGTCCCACCAACGAGGCCATCACAGCAGGTGATCTTTGCAGGTGAAGACCTCCACCGGTGATGCCATTAAGGTAAGTGAGCTTCGACAATTCTGTCTTGGGGCTCTTTAAAAATATATAAACTCAGATTTAAGTATTATAATCAGCACACTAGCTTCACTGTGCTGGTAGCATCGTGGGAGGCAAGAAATCGGACATGAACTCAGTTTTTCACCTCTTTCATGATCTTACTGGTTCACTACATTGATCAACTGGCAGGACGAGTTGATAAGATTGCCTGCTTAGTCTTGACAATAAAACTACAAAGGGAAAAAGAATTATTATGTATAACATCATAGACAAATAAAGAAGGACCAGACGTAGGACATCAGCATAGTTTATGACAGATAATGATGGAATTTGCCCATGTTCAGAAATGTGTGAGATCATGAACACCATGGCCATGAGAACTGCAGCTGAATGTCCTTTTAGCAATGCAAGAAATAAAAACAAAAAATACCTTAAAATCTCATCATGTCTGGTAGAATTTGTAAAAGAAATAAAGTTAGCATTTCAAGTTCATACGTGATTCTTCTTGAAGACCTGATGAGTTTTCGTTTTTATTACAATTTGATACCGCCCTCTCATTATGACTTCTGAAAATGATTCATTCCATAAAATTGGAAGCTATCATCCTTGTCAACTGCTCTGTGAGGGAAATCACAAATTGTCTTTTCAGCTGTGCGATTGTGCTCATGTACCAGAACAATATTGCAACTAGATGCATGTTTTCTGCACATTTGAATGCTCTAATTCAGTGAGATTTGCTTTCACCAAGTTGAGGTTTCAGGAGAAAATTTGCAAAGTTCTGAGGTATTATACATGATCATCTTAGGCAGAATTTAATTCAGGAGATTTGGTGTATTATAAAAGAGTGTGGATGATAAGCCCTGGTAATGTAATACACCATGATGATGAGAAAGTACTTGTCAAACATGGCAATAGCATTATGATCCAGTCATCATGATTAATTGCAATTACTTACAAAAATTTGGACTCTGAACAAACAACTGAAGCAAACCTTGGTATCTCAGTACTCATGTATTTTCTGATGCAAGTCCTGCAAGAGTGGTAGATCAAGTGCTGGATGGAGATAATGCAGTGCTGTCCCATCCGAATACCTGTTGCCTGGGTTAAATGGATAGTGAGCTAACATGTATTCCATAAGGACCTAGTGAAGAATGGAACAAATAATCAAGGGAAAAAAATTCAACAGACACTTGGAGAGGTTTGCATAATTAAGGAGAGCCATCATGTACTTATAAAAAGAAAGATCTTGATGAATCTAATTGAATTTTCTAATTAAGTAGGTTGATGAGACAAGTGCAGTGGATGTTGTCTGTTTGGAGTTTAAGAAAGCATTTATCAAAGTACCATGGAAAAGGCTGATTAACAAAACAGAGGCTTCTGAATCAGTGCTAAGTGCCTACTCCAGCAGAAAAACCAATGTGTTTTCCATTGGCTCTGGCAATGACCGTCAGGTGGGATTCTCCCCCCTGATGGATAAAAGTTCACACATCCCACAATTCATGCCAGCTAGCCTGGCTATTCAGAGATCAGGTCTCCACACTGTCCAATGGCTGGACTGCTCCTTCTAGACCTGAAGATCACTCGTTGCATGGTGATTTCAGGCAGTTCCATGACCAACATCTTCATTCCTGCTTGTGAAAATTTTGATGTGTCCCTGATTATTTGATCTTTTAACTGCCATATTCACAGCTCACTGCAAGTCTACACAGATCATTTATAAATGCATCAATTTCCTTTGTCTTTGGGTACATCTGTCAAATTTAATTCACTCGACAACATTACTTTTCATAGAAGGAAATAAGTATCAAATGATTTTGCTACTTTATTGCAGTAGCTTTTTCTTTGCTGATCCCTTGCCTGACTGGGATGTCATTGGATCGCCACCAATGTTTATAGTAACATACTATTCTATTTGACGCAATATAGTGCCATAGCTGGTAAACCTTCAGTGCCAATTTAGTCACATATTTACTTGGTTGAGACTTGCAACCTACTTGACCATTCTGGTAATAGCATGAAATTTACAAGACTTATTATTACACTCACTGACACCATTTAATAATCTTAGGTTCATTGTGCTATCGCAACATTTACAGAGCCTGCTGAAGTAAGGAAAATGTTAACTTGATAGGGGCACCTCTATCTTAATCTCTGACTTAATCACGAGGTTACACAAAAAGGAGCAAAATCATGAGACATTGTATTGCTTCTTGTGATGATGTATACAGTGTTTCATTAGCATATCATTCAATTAGTATTAGCCTCTTATACGACAAAATGAGAGGTAAGAGTAGCTGTAATCAAAACTTGAACCCAGACTAAGCCCTTGCTTCTTTCCATGCTAAGGGCAAGGACGAACACAGGTAAAAATGTAACTATTTGACAAGATACCTGAAACAGCATGTTGACTTTTTCAATAGTTATTCCTTTTTGTTGTGTAGCTCTAGTCAACAAGCATGAAGTTATGAATAATATCAGACATTCTTCCTCCAATTCTATTTATTTGGTAAGTAATGCTCTGTAGAAAAGAATTGTTTGATATGGCATCAATGTTTCTCAGCTTCTGCTCACTTACAGCAGCGAGACAGGTTGTCTACATTTTCTTCGATAGATTTAATAAGGGCAGTTCAATTTAGAGCCATATCCTTGCATGTATCCCTTCATGCTCATGATTTACTGACTAATTTTTCCCTTTCTGTCAGAAAGGAAGCTTACTGGACCAAATTCTTTCTGAGGCTGAATTGCTGCTCAAAGAAGCAGCAAACCCTGTTCACTTGAGAGAGATTGTTGCTGATGAAACCTTGGCACAGGGCCCTGCAGGTAAATGGTTTATTTTCCTGGGGAACCAGAAAAGTTTTTTCTTGCTGACATAGAAACAATCAAATCATTGTACAAAAAAAAATAAATAATCATATAATTTGTGAAAGGCAGAAAACTCCATTACCGAATTATATACTCAGGACACTGCCTTTCATTTTTAACTCAAGGCCAACCATTCACACTGGTGGGACTTTCGCATCCCATCCCACTTCAGATTTTGCTACAGTAAGAGTATGATATGAATGGCCGGTAAGATTGAGCCCATAGAGTTTACAACACAGAAAGAAGTCCTTTGGCCTATTGTGTCTGCACTGGCATCAGGCACCCATTTTCCAGCATTTGATCCATAGCCTTGTATGCTATGACATTTCAACTGCTCAACTATGTGTTTCTTAAATATTGTGAAGATTTCTGCTTTATCACCCTTTCGGGCAGTGAATTCCAGATTCCCACTACCCTCTAGGTGAAAACATATTTCCTCAAATCCCCTCTAAATCTCCTGCTACTTACCTTAAATCTATGCCCCTTAGTTATTGACCCCTTCGGGGAAGAGTTTCTTCCCATCTATCTATATCTATCCTATCTATAGCCTTCATAATTTTATACACCTCAGTGAGGTTCCCCCTCAGCCTTTTCTGCTTTTAGCCTATACAGCCTTTCTTCATAGTTGAAATGTTCCAGCCTATAGTGTGGCATTCAGAACTGCATAAAATAATCTATCTCTGGTCTTTTGTGCATTTTATATAGCTCCATCATAACTTCTCTGCTCTTATATTCTACGCCTTGGCTAATAAAGGTGAGTATCCCATATATCTTCTTAATCACTTTATATAATTGAACTGCTACCATCAGGGAACTTTGGACATTCATCCTAAGGTCCTGCTGGTCATCTGTACTTTCTAGCATCCTACCATTCATTGTGTGTTTTTTTGCGTTGCTAGACTTCCCACAATGCATCACCTCACACTTTTCAGTGTTAAATCCAATTTGCCACTGTTCTACCCAATTGACCAGCCTGCCCATATCACCCTGTAATCTAAAGATTTCCTCTTCAATATTTACCAAACCACCAATTTTCATACCGTCTGCGAACTTACTGATCATATCCCCCCATTCACATCCAGATCATTAATGTACCCAACCTTCAGCCCTTGACATTTAAGGTTTCAACCCCTTACCTTAGCTTGGAAAATATGGGCAGTTGACATTATTAAGGAGTAAACATTAAGGACATTATTAAGGAGTCAATTAGTTAGATGAACATGACTTGCAGGAATGTTAAGAGGGCACAAGTACTCTCTGAAGCAGAGAAAAGTCATACTAATAGGCACTATTGATATCAGGGTTGTTCATCCCAGGATCTAATTACTGTCATGCTTTATACTTAAGATAATTGGGGAGCCATTGCATAACTTAAAGTACTATGGTGCATCTCATTTCCCCGCAAACCCCCCCCACCTGAGCCTCAACATTACTGTATTGCTCTGATGAAGGGTCATCCAAACTTGAAATGTTGACCACATTCTCTCTCCACAGATATTGCCAGACCTGCTGAGATTTTTCAGTATTTTCTGCCTTCTCTCTCTGGGTGGAATGGAGGCAAGGAATGATGGATCCTGTGGCAGGTCAGGTGCACACGCCTGAAGAGTGTACCACTTTCTCCCTACCTACACTGCAAAACCCAACTTCCCCAGTGACTGATCCATACCTGGCCAATATACCTAACTTGAGTGCAGGAGTTGTGGACCTTTATCCTAAGCCTGCTTGCAGTCCCAGTAGTACTGATTACTGAGCACAGGTCCTGCCGGGACTGATGGAGTGCCAGTTAATCAAATTAGCTCCAAAAGGCAGTACTTCCTCCCAGTGAAGAGGCAGAAATCCCACACATGCTTTGTTTTTGTCTCTTTCAGTTCAGGCAGTTGGTGGGCTGGAAATTGTGCTACTCTGTTTTTCGCAGATCAACAGAACTCCTGGAGATATGACTGAAAATAATCACTTACACCATTGGAAACAGCTGGTCCCCTGCAAAACTATGCCAACAGGTCAGGGCATATTGGATTTCAGGACCATGTGTGACGTAACATTAAAACACACCCATCCATTTCCCCACACTACCTTGGCTTGGACAGATATCACTACTCCTTCCTCATTGATGAATCAATATCCTGATATTCATTATTCAAAATCTGTTGTGGAAGCATCTTCATTACAATGATTGCAGATCTTCAATAATGTAATATTAACAAAAGACTAGATGGTCCCAGGTTTAATAGCTGGTCTGTGTTTAGATAATGAATCTCAGGTGGGCAAGTATTGAGCTATCCAAACAAAGCTAGGGTGATCTTACCAAAAAGATTTTAAATCCAGAATGAGAGTGGAAACAGGAGAATTTCAGATTCATTTTTTTTTTTTGGCAAAGCCACCAGTCTAATCTTATGTCACTCTGTGCAATAAAACGTCTTTGGTCTGTTTTCAATCAATAGGAGGAGTGGGTGGGCCTAAATCACTTGAAAGCCAGCTGATAGCAGCATAGGGCGCCATTGCACATGTGCAGATTTTTGTGTTGAGAGCTGCCTCTGCTGCTGAAATTAATCCCCCCCCCACCATTCCTGTGGGGCTTTGCAGCCGATGATGAGAGTCACCCCACCTGGAACGACCATGAGGCGTCCCCCTCCTCACCTGGAAAGATAGCGAGCCCCCTGACTCCCCGTGCAGATTGATCATGGCCAAAACTACCAGCTCCTCTCACCAATCACTGTGTCAGAATGTAGACTGTCTATCTCACCCCCCTCCCCCCACCTTCTGTGGCTGAAACCATCTCCCTGGTTCTTGGAGCCCTATGGCCAACTGTGAAGACGCCTCGTACAGAATGATTGTGAGTCTCCCCTCAGCTCGAGAAATGGCTAGCCCCCTCAACCCCTGCCCAGATTGAGCAAGCCAAAACAACCAGTTCCCCCTCCACTGTCCCCTGTGGTAGGGTGCACAACGCACCCCCTCCCCCAGTAAACTCCGCCCCCTCAGACCTCACCTCTTAAGCCCTGCCCTGTGACAGGCTGGCAGTGCAAGAGTGTCAGGTTGGCACTGTACCTTGCCCCCGACCTGTCAGGGAGGGACCTCAATAGCTTCTGTTTCTACTAGTGAGGCCATCATGTTTGCTCCTGTTGGTGGGATCAATATACACGATCCTTTTTGGTGAGAAGCTTCCCAGTGAGGCCACAAAGGCAAGTGAGCCTGATGATTCTGTTCCAGCCTTGCAATTCTATTTAAATTTTTATTTACATATATTTAAAGAATACATTTGTGTTGTAGAGCAGAAGGACCTCGGGGTCCGGGTCCATAGGACTCTTAAATCGGCCTCGCAGGTGGAGGAAGTGGTCAAGAAGGTGTACAGTGTACTGGCCTTCATTAATCGAGGAATAGAGTTTAGGAGTCAGGAGGTACCTCCAAGAGTCTCTATAAGACTCTTGTCAGACCCCACTTGGAGTCTATCGCTATCCATCCCAAGGGATGATGACGGTTTCCTTCATTTTGTTTATTTTCTGATAGTTCTTTTTTGGGGGTTTGATGTGTGTGTTCTGCTGTGGCTGTATAAACCGATCCTTGACAGGCACTGCTTTCCGCATACTTGGCAGGCGAGATCTGCTGTGGGTGTTGGAGCGGGAGTTTCACTGTGGCGTTTCCTATGTCGTTCTAGTGCTGCTCCTCTGTTCTTTTTTTCTATATCGTCGATGCTCTTTCTTATGATGGTCCGCCACTGTGCACGGTCTAGGGCCTTTTCTTCCCATGTTGATGGGTCGATGTCAGCTTTTTTGAGGCTCCTTTTCAGAGTGTCTTTGTATTGCAGCCGCTGACCTCCTTGTTTGTGGGTGCCACTAGACAGTTGGCCGTACATGATGTCCTTGGAGTATTGTGCGCAGTTCTGGTCACCTCATTATAGGAAGGATGTAGAGGCTATTGAGAGAGTTCAGAGGAGATTTACAAGGATGCTGCCTGGATTGGGAGGCAGGCCTTATGAAGATAGGTTGAGGGAGCTGGGACTCTTCTCACTGGAGAGACGTAGTTTGAGAGGCGACCTGATAGAGGTTTATAAAATGTTGAGAGGAATAGATAGGGTGGACTCTCAGAGACTATTTCCCCGAGCTGAAATGGTCACTACGAAAGGACACAGATTTAAGGTGCAGGGAAGCAAATACAAAGGAGATGTCAGGGGTAGGTTTTTCACTCAGAGGCTGGTGAGTGAATGGAACCGACTGCCATCGGAGGTTGTTGAGGCAAACTCACTGAGGTCTTTTAAGAGACTTCTGGATGAGTATATGGAAAAGAATAGGATAGGGGGTTATAGATAGGTCTGTGAATTGGTAGATGTGATCGGCACAACTCGTGGGCCAAAGGGCCTGTTTGTGCTGTATTGTTCTATGTTCTATGTTCTATATATCCAGTACCTGTAAGATCTCAAGATGCAAGAAATCAGACATGAACTTGATGTCTTGGCTCTGTCACGAGCTTATTAGTTCGCTCTGTCCATGGGCCAGCAATAGTAAAATTGCTTTCTATGATTCTGATAAAATTCACCCTTCAGAACAAGAACGTCGAAGCTTGGAGAAAGATAATCTATTTTTCCCTGCACAGAAGGCTTGGCAGCATTGGATGTTATTGATTATTACTCACCATTACGTAGAACACATTTTAATAGGTAATTTTTACATCAAGATGGATGCAATGCCAAAAGTTCTTTAGCCTTGTCAATTATTTCAACAGTATCTCCGTGCAGCTATTGGTAGATTGAAGCATTTACTTATTAAAAAAGCATATTTGCATCATTTAGTACATTAATATTTATTGATTTCCTTTATTAAAAAATTGGCATTTAACCAACTTTATTTTATATCCTTCAAACACACACACAGCAAGTCAAGTATTTAGACCTATCATTACATTGTGACAAGAATTCCATTTACTATGCTATTACTGGATCCACAACTAGTAGAAAATCAAATATAAAACTGCAGGGACTGGCTGTTCAGCGAGGTCCATTTTTAGTGAGTCTTCTGTACCAACAGTGGCACAACCTGTAAGGCAGCAGCAGCATGTGGGGGCACAATTTTACCTACTTGAGCTGTAGGCCGTTGGGCAGAGTGATTTGATAAGATTTTAAGAGAGCTCAGAAATCAAGAAAAGGGCAGGGACAGATTTGTCCGAGCATCCTTGTCTCTGTGACTGTGCGATGCCAAGGGTGTGGGGCCTGAGGGGGTGGAGTTTACTGGGAGGGGTATTGTGCACTCTTCCACAGGGGGCAGTGGAAGGGGAGCTGGCTGTTTTGGCTGTGATCAATCTGGGCAGGGGTTGAGGAGGCTAGCTATTTTTCGAGCTGAGGGAAGGCTCATGATCATTCTGCATGGGGTGTACTTACAGCCGGCCACAGGGCTCCAAGAACCAGAGATGGTTTCGACCACAGAAGCCGGCGAGGATTATGTGTAGAATGATCAATGATCTTGCAGGTAGAACTGGAAGCCTTCCTTGGAGGTCATTCCCCCTGGGCAATGCATTGCCAACTTGTCACTGTAGCTATTCTCACTGGGCACCCTGCACTGCCAGCCTAGTACACTGGCAGTTCCACTAGGCATGATGTACAGATGCCGGCGTTGGATTGGGGTGGTAAGAACTCAGTAAGAATTTAGCAACACCAATTTATAATCCAACCAATTTATTTGATAGTAAAAAAGTGACTCTTCGATTGACAGTTGCGACGTGCCATAACGATAAACCGCACTGACCTCCTCGGAAGACGAACACAGGACACGGTGGACAGAGTACCCTTCGTTGTCCAGTACTTCCCCGGAGCGGAGAAGCTACGACATCTTCTCCGGAGTCTTCAACATATCATTGATGACGATGAACATCTCACTAGGGCCATCCCCACCCCCCCACTTCTTGCTTTCAGACAACTGCACAACCTCAAACAGATCATTGTTCGCAGCAAACTACCCAACCTTCAGGAGAACAGTGACCACAATACCACACCACCCTGCCACAGCAACCTCTGCAAGACATGCCGGATCATAGACATGGACGACATCATCAAACGTGAGGATACCATTCACCAGGTACACGGTACATACACTTGCAACTCGGCCAACGTTGTCTACCTAATACGTTGCAGGAAAGGATGTCCCGAAGCATGTATATTGGGGAGACCATGCAGACACTACGACAGCGGATGAATGAGCATCGCTCAGCAATCACCAGGCAAAACAGTTCCCTTCCTGTGGGCGAACACTTCAGCAGTCATGGGCATTCGGCCTCCGACCTGCGGGTAAATGTTCTTCAAGGGGGTTTTCGTGATACACGACAGCGCAGAGTCGCTGAGCAGAGACTGATAGCCAAGCTCCGCACACATGAGGACGGTCTTAACAGGGATCTTGACTTCATGACACACTATCTGTAACCCCCCGTAACTTGCCTGGGTTAGCAAAAAACCTCACTTACTGTGCTGTCTGGAGAAAATACATAATTCTCCAACAATGCTCAGGATTCCCTTCACACACATTGTTCACCACTTTAACGCTTGAATAGCGGGTTAGATGTAAGGATTCACATTCTAATGAGCAATCTCTGACTGTCTGTGCTGATGTGTGCTATTGCAGACCAGAACACTGCATTTGCCTGAGGAAGACACAGAGTCGAAAGCTCGCTTTTTTACTATCAAATAAATCGGTTGGATTATAAATTGGTGTTGCTAAATTCTTACTGAGTTCCACTAGGCACCAAGCAGTGCTAAGGGTGCAGGGCTTGAGGGGCATAGCCAACAGGGTGAGCACAGCCAGGTGGGAGGGCAGGCGGCGAGACAGCAGTGGCTGATGGGGGTGGAAGAGCGCTATGCACTATGCAACAATAATTGTGGGGAAAACTAACTCCCTCCTACCCCTCGTCATGCACGCCGTATGCAGGGGGTAGTTTTTGGCTGTGATCAGGGGAACCATACAGCCCATGTGGGATGGGTGGCGATTGTTCCTGGTGAGAAGGGGAGTGGTTTGGAGCTTTGTAGTAATGGGGGTAATCAGCCAAAAGGCCTGCATTAGCTGGGGGAGAACACAGAGATCTGAATGTGTGCAATGGTGCCCTCTGCTGCTATCAGCTGGCTTTCATGTGAACTAGGCCCTGCCCTCTCCCCCTGCTGATGAGAAACAAGATTGGCCATTTTTTTTTTGACAGTCAGTTAAGATTCGACTTTTAAGTTGCCCAAAATAAAAGCACAAACTTCTTCCATTTTCGCACTCATTTGGCACTTGGAATTTCTTTGGTAACATTGCCCACATGGTCTGCTCTATCACTTTTAACATCAGACAATAAGCATTGCCTGATTGCACCCTCAGTAATGCTTTAGTCAAAACTTGGACTAAAACTGACTCCAACATAATTTACTGCTTAACTGTTAAATTGCTGATTCTGATTCCATTATCTTTTTCAGTCTATCACAAATGGCAACAGACAGTGGAGGAAATCTTTATGGCTGTGCTGTGCATATAATCTTGAAGCCTTAGCTCTCTGATTCCCAATTCCCTTGCTCAAGCCTTTGCTGTTTGGAGATTTGTTGGCCAAATCTGGGCTCCAACTCTCCTTTTGATCCCTGCATATGTTCCCCAATCCAATGCACAATTCTCTGACCTTTCGTAACATTGCTTGACTTCACCCAGTCTCAGTTAAGAAAATGCTCAAACCCTTTGTTGCATCTAGTACTAAAGCCCAGGCCAGAAGTCCAAGGTGTTTTATGAAGTTAGCCTAGTTCCTAAGTTTTACATTTGATTTTGGCATGGGTGCGCGTAAGGTGTTTCACTCCAGGTATGATTTTTTTTCCAAGATAATGTCGGAGCAAGGTGACTTCTTGCACAGTGTGCCCAGCATACCTTCTAATTCTATCTTTTTTTTTCTTGTTCTATGCTTCTAAAACTTCTCTACACCCTAGCTATAACTGTAACACAACATTTTGAACTCTCTAATTTTTTCTCTGTGAATGGTATGTTTTGTCTTCATAGCATGCAAGAAACAATACTTTTCACTGCATATTAGTATGTGACAATAATAAATCAAATTAAATATGTAGAGAGCTCCTATCAAACAAAATTTATTTAAGAACACAGCTGAAATATAAAAAAAACAAGCATAACATTTACCAATTACAAACCTTAAACATGACTCAGCATAACTCTGAACTGCTAACTACCTCTGCTGTTCCAAGTTAAATACTATTCCACAGATGTATCCCCTTTTTCAGACTCGGCAGAGACAAGTATGCTCATATGATGCAGGATTTGCAGCTTTTTAACACCTTCTGTGAATTGGTCCTTTGACTGTAGGATCAAATCTCTGAGGCTATCCAGTCCTGGAACTTTGCAAAAAGCCTCTGGACATAAGAGACAGAGAGACATGGCCTTCTCACATCAGCTTCTGGTAGCAACTGAGAAATGAAATTTAAAACTGGACTTTTCAATAAAAATAAAGCTGTTCCCAGGCATATTACCTGACCTGTCAATTAAATCAAGCTGTTCCCCACGATCCTAAGGGACCATTAAAACACCGGAACATGGCATTAGTCCGAATTAAAATCAACATGATATCAATTATACTGCCTCAGCAACAATAAAGGATATCAATTACAGACGGCATGGCACCAATAAAATGCTAGGGTTTGGTTGAAACATCCTGCAGAGAAAAATGACTAAAACACATTTCTGAAAGACACAGTACTGTCATACTAGAATTGATTATTCCATTGCACTGTTGTCCAGCTTTTCATAGTTTACCTTGCATTAGTTGGGGGACAGCCAAAACTCCATGACCTATGTTCTTATTCGGAACAAGTCCCATTTAACTCCTGTACTTGCTGAACTACATTGTTCCTGGTCACAAAATATCTTGATTTTTAAATTCTTATCTCTGTTTTCAAATCCTCTGTGATCTTGATCCTACTGATTCCTGTGAAACAGTCCAGCTTCACAACCCTCTAAGATATTTATGGCCCTCTAATTCTCTAATTTGGAGATGTCAGGGGTAGGTTTTTCACTCAGAGGGTGGTGAGTGAATGGAACCGACTGCCGTCGGAGGTTGTTGAGGCAAACTCACTGGGGGTCTTTTAAGAGACTTCTGGATGAGTATATGGAAAAGAATAGGATAGGGGGTTATAGATAGGTCTGTGGATTGGTAGATGTGATCGGCACAACTCGTGGGCTGAAGGGCCTGTTTGTGCTGTATTGTTCTATGTTCTATGTTAATTCTTGAGATATCCTGATTTTAATTGTTCCACCATTGGGCATGCCTTCACTTCCCTTTCTACACCTCAATCTCACCTCCTGTAAGTTAGTCATTAAAATCTACCTCATCGACGGAATGTTTTGTCATCTGTCCTAATATTACATGATGTTCAGATTTTGCTTTATACAGTACTTTGAAAGTGCCCTGGGGTGTTTTAGTACATTAAAGGTTTTACACAACACTGCAAGTTGTTGTCGTACCTTTGTAACTTTATCTCTGAGAATGGTAGAATTGTTTTTAACACAGGTGACTAAAGAGGCTTGGTCCTTAAGTATGTTCATGACTGAGATAGGCAGATTCTTAATCAATAAGGGAATCAAAAGTTATTGGCATAAGGCAAGAAAGTGGGGTTGAATATTATCAAATCAGATCAGTCAGATTTCATTGAATGGTGAAGTGGACTCGATGGGCTGAATGCCTACTTCTACTGCTGCATCTTATGATCTTATAACCACAGATCCCAGATGTTTTATATGAGGGTTACAGCAGACAAAACTAGGACTTCCAGGAAAACGGTGTCGCTAGTGCATGTTAAATAGTGAGTGGCACCTTGGGGATGCCCATAAACTGATTTGCTACCACAGCAACAAATACAATCTCCTCATGCATTAATTCAGCTTTTGAAGTATCAGATCAGCATGAATGGATCAGTAGATCCACTTGGCTAAAGGATAAATGGGTCTTTTTCTGTTTGGCAAACAGCTCTTGGGTCCCAACTATTTACCGTCTATAGTAATGACTTGAATGGAAAGATAGAATGTATTGTAGCCAAATATACAGATGACACTATGATATGTGGAAAAGCAAGTTGCAATGAAGAAATAAGAAATTTACAAATGGATAAGAAACAGATTAGTGAATGGACCAAAATTTGGCAGATGGAATTTAACATGAATATGTGCAAGATTATCCATTTTGGTTGGAGGAGTAAGAAGGTAAATTATCAAAGTGGAGAGAAACTTCAAAATGCCTCAGTCAGTGGATCTGGGTGTCGTCACTTATGAATCACTGAACCTTAGTATGCAGTGCAACAGGTGATAAGGAAGACAACTGGAATTTTGGCATTCATTGCTAATAGATAGAGTATAAATGTACGGAAATGCTGTTGCAATTGTAGAGAGTATTGGTGAGATTCTCTAGAGTATTGTGCAGTTTTTGTTCCATAACCTGAGGAAGAACATAAATTTATTAGAGATAGTCCAAAGAAAGTTCACATGATCATTCCAGGAATGAAGATCTTGTCTTAAGAAGACAAATTGAGCAGTTTAGCTATTCTCATTAGTTTAGAAAAATGAGAGGAGATCTAATTGAGGTATTAAGATCTAAAGGGAATTGGCACGTTAGGCGTGGAGCGGATCCTTCCTCTTGTTGATTATTCAAGTATGGGATGCCATGGTTTTAAGCTAAGTGGCTAAGCAGATTTAAAATAGAAATAAGGAGGAATTACTTCATTCAAAGAATCATGAATCTATGGAATTGTCTACTGCAGAGTGTAGTGGACGCTGGAACACTAAACAAATTTAAGGAGAAAGATTTATTTTTAATACAGGGATAAAGGGTTATAGAGAATGGGTAGAAGGTGATTATGAGGTCAGGATGAAGTCAGCTGTGATTATATTGAAGTTGGAGCAGGCTCAAGAAGCTGAATTGCTTATTTCTAGTTTCTTTGTATAGTATATAAATTGGTGTGATACGAGGCTCAGAATTGATAAAGTACATTTCATGATACTATTCATTTTTATGTCATGCTCTTCAGATAATTATCCAATGGAGTCAGATTCAACTGTGGCTTTCAAAAGGCATGTGGCCGCTTTACAAACCCCCCATAATATGGGATAGGCATAACGTAATGGACTACAATCTGACATATTTTATTCCCCCACCCCCAACCCAGCCAAAAACACACATTGTAGGAGTGTGGTGTTTAAAATCCAGCTTATTATCTTTATATACATTATTCCATGAGTTACTCCCATTTCACTTTATCCCCATGGGGGATATAGATCTTCTATCTTTATTTACCTGTGTCTATACTTACATATAAGCTTCTCCAGTAGCTTTGGTTGTATTACACCTTTGAAAATATTTTCATTCTGTCTTTTATTCTATAAATATTAACTATGGTTCAGGGTTGTGGGAAGTATTGACCAAAGAGTTATTGATGTGTCTGAGATTTTAATATATACTGGAGTTCACAGAAGGGAATCACTTACACACTGCACCTTGCCATCGGAAAATACTTTCATTTCAAATTTTTCTCTATCTAATTCTCTATCTTTTTCTCCTGAGTTGCTGGCTCTTGCAGGGTATAGCTCCACAAACATTTCCAGCTCTCAAGTAGCATGTGGCAATTCTTCATTCTTGATCTTGAATAGTGCCTGTTGGCAGGTTGTTTAACTACAGAAACATCACAGAAAAGCCTTATAAAACTGAAAATGCTGGAAAACCTCAGCATGATTAGCAGCAATTGCAGAGAAAAAAAGAGTTAAAAGTGGATATTAATCCCCCTGCCCCACAAGTTTAGAAGAGAGGGAGCATGTATACTTGAATGGAATTCCCACCACCTTCCTGACTCACCCTGATCAAACTCCAGACAGGAAGGAGTCACCTTCCTGCCCAGATGTCACTTAAGGGCTACTTAAAGGCTTTCTCTCGTGCCATCTGTGGTAGGTTGATAGTGGGAACAGCCATGTGGAAAGATCAATCAGCAAAGATCAATCTGTTAATTTTGCTTGGAGCCTAGTGGGAGAAGTGGGGATGCCTCTTATCTCATGCATTTTATGTCCAACAGAAGGATGCAGCTTGGGGAGGTGGTGGGACCCGTATAAACACACACTGCCCTACCCTTGCTTTGAACTCCCTCACTCACCATTTCTGGAGTCCGCCCTCCTTGCGCTCCCATTCTGCCTAAATTTACCTTTCTCAGAGATCCAGAATCAATTCCTGGTAAAGCCTGGGTGCAATATCGATTCCCGGTTGCATTACCTGTACTTTAGAGCTGCTGGCCTCTGGTTGGTCAGCAGCTTTTGGGAATGAGATTTCTGCCCTTGATTTGGAACAGCAAAAATACGAACAGAAAGTGTTGGAAATTTTGGACAAGTCAGGCAGCCAGAAGGAAGAGTGTTTTAAAGCCACATTTTATATTGAAAATGACTGCTTATTTATGAGCTTAAACCACTGGAAGAATAAACAACAGCATTTCAGTGACTTAAAGCAGTAGCTTTTAAGATGGATGAACTTTAAATAGCTGTAACCTACAAATTCCAAAACCATTGTAATGGAGGCAGACTGTTAAGAACCCATCAGTGACAATCATCTGAGAGGAATCAGAATGTCCTATATCCATTCACAAAACCTCCAGAGAATCACATGTGCATGCAGTTGGATGTGGAACAAATCATTAGGTGCTATCACTTGAAACAATGAACCCATGAAAGAGGAATTCTTCCAATCATGATCTAATCATATCTAAACTATGGACCTGGAATCAGCTTACTATGACTTTGGGTAACTGGTCATTTAGAGAGATGGGATTTGGTAATGATGTGTTTTAAGAAAACATTTTTATCTAACCAGGCTAACCAAGAAAAAAGACACAGAAAAGACATGAGTCTGAATTGGCAAAATCTCCCTGTCTCTATCCATTCATCCTGCAAGCTCAAACTTGAATTTGTCCATCTACATGCTGTGGACAGCATTTGAAGAATCAACCCAGCAATTGCTGGCTCTAAACGAAAAGTTATAAATTGTCCATCAACATTTTAAATTGTCTTGATACACAATCCAGAAAACCCACTGAGCCCAGTCTGAAACCATCCAAGTCATCAATCTGTAAGGCCTGTATACCATTGACTTTTACTGAACTTTCAAACTGCCTAACCTATCATCTCACTTTGTAACTTCAATTTGTAGTGTGTGAGAATGGCTGGATGTGCGTGTGAACTGTTGAATGCATGTGTGTGAGAGAGTCAGCATTTTTATTTAGATCATGTAGAATAAATACTATTTTGCTTTCTTAAAATGAATTACAGGAAAACATGTCTGAGTGCCTTTTGCAGTCACAGCACATAGAGCGATACAACATGGAAACAGGTTTTTCAGTCCTACAGGTCTATGCTGACCGTAGTGCCTTCCCAGCTAGTCCCAATAAACCACATTTGGTCTATGAACCTCTAATCCTTTCCCATCCACGTACTTATCCAAATACATTTTAAATGTTGCAATTGAACCTGCATCATTCACATTCTCTCGCAAGTCATCCCTCTGTGTAAATAAGTTGTTCCTTCAGCCCTTTTAAATTGCTCCACTCTCACCATAAATCTATGTTCTCTAGTTTTCAGCTCCCTTCCCTGGGAAAAGACTGTGGGGGTGATTCTCGCAAAAAAGTTGCTGAATTTGCAGTAAAACTGATATAAATCGTGATTTTTTTTCAGTGGGAGTTCACATGCGAATCTCCCACATTCTGCGCAATGCAAAGGCCACAATCATGAATATCATTAAAAGCTCAGGGGGCAGGGCCTATTCACGCCAGAATCTGACAGTTCCTCAACTCTGCGCATGTGCAGTGGCCCTGAACTGCCAGCCTGCAGTTTGCTGGCCAGCTAGATCACTGGTCAGTCACATTTAAATAACATTAAAATAATATAAGATTTAAATCGCTTTCTTGCTATTCCTGCCTATTTCCAGTGTGGTTCTGACCACACTGCATATCTGGCGATCAGAGATGTGTGCGCAGCAGGACTGCATGTGCGAATCCCATGAATCAGCCCACAAGCAATTCTACTGGCCCACCCATATGAGCACAGTGTGATGACTGAATTTCCCCTCCATGTGCATTCATCCTATCTGTGCCACTCCTGATTTTATACATTTCCCCTTCTGCAATCCAGATCATTTAATATTCTGACATTAATCTGTTTTCTCAGCTTCAACTGGAACCGGGAAGAGGCTCTTTTTAAACAAAAGAATGTTTAACTTCTCAGCTTCGAGCTGAATGAAGGTGGACCTGCTGTGAGAGCCAAAGAATCCATCAAGCAGCCGGTTAATGTAGACAGAGATAGAGAGCGCGGCTCCAGCTAAAGACACAGCCCGAGGCTCCAGCTAACAATATGGCCCAAAGCCCTGGCTCCCCAGACCCAGGCTACAAAGGCCCAGCCACAATTCAACCTCTGTGCCGCCCATCCCCCCTGCAGTCCCCCAACATTCTTCAGGCTCCCACCCATCCTCTCAAACCCCAGGCCTCCCTCAGGCTCCGTACTTATCCCCTTTCTCCCCCTTTCCCCCTCCACACTGCCAGCAGAAGGATACAGTGGGAGCACCATCACTTTCTGCACTTTCTGAGCCTGCCCATGTTCCACTGTGTTCCTAGCTTCATGAGGCAGCGAGGATGAATGGTTAAACACATCAAATCAGCAAGAATTCCTTAAAACAAAAACTTGTCACGGTCAAACAAGAAGTGGGAAAAAGTGCAGCCATTCCATCCCTTCTCAACTTGAGTTAAGGTTTCCAGTCGAATATGACTACTTCAAGACTGCTTTGATTTTAGTGCTTTGTAATTGCTATGGGACTTCCAGGGAAAAGCACTGTAGCATTTGCACTTGTTTTATAGCCAGTGGATATGTACCCCACTCACCAACATTAAGTTCTGTCCAATATTTCAGGTCAACAGCCTTTCATCAGAATGGCATCCACAGTACTTTTGCTTTTGTATTATAGGAAAGTCTAATCCTATTTGAATCAGAAATCCACACACATTCTCAAGGGAGAATGAATTGCTGCCCCCACCTTATGGCATTAGGGATACCGAGTCCAACTGTAGCCCCAATTATTTTATTCAGCTTAATTAGTACAGACTTGGAAAGATAATTGAGTCCTTCTTTTCTGTTTAAATTATTACATTGGCAATAGGCTGTCTTCTCTTCTTTTCTTACGTATTTTCATAATTTATTTTCCTTAAGTATTTCACTTAAGTAGAGCTTGTTTTGCAAACAAACCAGGGACTACAATAGGTGTTAATGCCAAGCCGAAGGTAACTCTTTACTCAACATGCTCCTGACAAAGACTATTCTTTCCTCTTTTCGGTTGTAATAGTGACAATTCTACAATACTTCCTAAGTATTCTTCACCTATGTTGATTTTCTGGATGTGAGCGTACAGTTTATTACCTGTGGAGCACAAATGAAGTATTATCTGTATATAATTAATTGAATTGTGCAGATTTCACTTATCAACATTATTGGTAGAATGCATGCATTTTTTAAAGACAAGTTAAGCTCATCATATAGGATTGTGAGCTAGTAATAGATAATAAAACATGTGGTGTCACTTCAGCCTACACTTGTCATCTCTTGAACATTACATGCTGATTCACCTTGCCTGCTTTATTTCGAAACTTTCGAAACAGTTATCAGATGACTGTTTCAATGATAAAAACATGCAGCCAGTTCAAGATGTTGCCTAAATCATCAGGTCTGCCTCAAGCATCACTGAAAATAGTGAAATGGATGTGCCTGTCATAAAATGTAGAGTGGAGTTTACAAAATGCTGTGAATTTTGCAAACAACATGATTGTTATTCCAAAGGTCTATTTCCACAGTTCCAGAAAAGGAGAGTCCCATTGTATTCAAACATTGGGGGTGATTTTTGCATCGCAACCTGCAAATTTTCTGGCATATTGGATCAGGAGCTGCACATGTCATGGGATTTGCACACGCATTCCAGACGAGGGAAGAAATATAAGTGATTTTAATCTATTTTAAATGTAGTTTTAATCTATTTTACAGAACTTATCAGGCACGATAGCATCTCCCATCCTGCCAGAGTGAAGGTGGGGGCAATCAGAACCCTGCAGGTTGTTGGTTGGCAGGGCTGTGGTGCCTCCTAAGCATGGACACCCTGGCAGTGTCACCCTGTGCCCTTGACACTGCCTATGGGGAAAAGTGCCCATGGACAGTACCAAGGGGCTGGGGCCTATTATAGGTGGGGCTAAGGGGGCGATCAGTGGAAATAAGATCCCGCTGCCACTCTGCATGGGATTATCCTGGGCTAGAGGGAAGCCAATGATCAGGTGAATGGTGCTCAGGCGGTGGAGGGGGGGGTGGTGATGTTCTGCTGGGGGTGAGATCAGTGCGGGAGGAATGCCACTGTTGGGTGGGGAGCATAAGGACTGGACGTTGGATGCTCCTGGATAGTGGGCTGGTCGGGGCTGGTCTGGCAATTGTCGTGGTGGCCACGATCAGGCTGCGGGGGTTGCCTGAAGGGGCAGCATGTTGAGAGTCCCAGGTTGGTTAGCAATTGAGCTGGCCAGCAAAAGGGGAGACTGACAGATTGGGGCCACTGTGCATGTGCAGAGCTGTCAGCCTCTGGTATGAATAGACCCTGTCTCCTGAGCTTTTAATGATATTCATGATTGTGACCTCTGCATTGCACAGAATGTGGAGATTCATTGAACATAGAACACTACAGCACAAACAGGCCCTTCGGCCCACAAGTTGCGCCAATCATATCCATATCTACCACGCCATAGAACTGTCTGTAACTCCCAATCCCATTTAATCCCATGTGCTCATCCAGAAATCTTTTAAAAGACCCCAGCGAGTTTGCCTCTACCACCACTGATGGCAACCGATTCCATTCACTCACCATCCTCTGAGTGAAAAACTTACCCCTAACATCAGGTCTGAAGTTGCACTGAAAAATGATCTAGAACAGTTTTCTCACCAATTCAGCACTTTTGGGGCAATTGTAAAAAATTCAAAGTGCCAAATTTGTGTGAAAAGTGGAGTAACCCTGCTGTTTTTTTTTAATGTGGTTTTCAGAATTAGTCTCCCACGCTTTGAGCACTGCTGATTGCCCTCGCAGTATTCACATTGAAAATTAGGGGATGGGGCCTATTCCCACTGGAAAAGTCAGCAGCATAGTGCTGAGTGAGCCACTGCGCATGGGCTGATCTTGCTGCAACTGGACCTAACATGGAGACACACAGCACATTGCCAGTGAAACCAGGCCCAAGCCAATGAGATCCGGCTTCAGTTGAATGTCAGATGTTTTTTTCATAAAGATTTTAAATATTATAAAGAAATAATGATACTTTTTAAAATTGTGATAAACTTTAATTTGAACACTTTTATGACATTGTATCAGATCTGTGACAGCCTGTGCCTTTCAAAACACCATCGGCTTCTCCCTTCCTTCTGCTCCGACTACTCTCCACGTTCCCTGCCCACATTTACCCCCACATTTGTTCCTCACATTTACCTTCTACAAAATAAACTCCCCACGTTCCTCCAATCCCTCCGCATTGCCCCTCTTGACATTTTCTGCTTCCCATATGCCTCCCCTCCAGCCCAGACCAATCCCATGCAGAGTGGCAGTGGGAACTTACCACCACTAAGCCCCATCCATAATAGGCCTCACCCCCACTGTACTGCCCATGGGCACTTTGCCCCTTAGGCAGTGTCAGGGACACAGGCTGATACTGCCAGGGTGCCCATGCCTAGGGGGCACCACAGTCCTGCTGCCCAACACCCTCCGAGGCTCCGATTACCCCCAAATTTCATCCTCCATATTCATTCATTAACCCTCTCCTGTAGTTCAGAGCCCTGCATTCTCCCCACAACCCCTCTCACTGCTCCCTGACTCCTCAATTCCCTGTCCTGTTTCAGGTTTTGTGTCAAGCATTGGCAGGATTGGCAGCTGAGGAGTGTGGGAAACTGGAAATTTGGTGGGAGGGGGAACTGGGGAAAAGGAATCAAGGATATAGGAGCCAAGGGACATTTTATTGCCGGTTGTAACAGTTTGAAGCAACAAAGCCTTCACCTATTCTGCCAGATAGAATTATTTTGTATTAACACTTATACCTGTGTTCATGGGGCCCAACATTATACGTGCGGAAATCCTTGCAATTTGTTGAAAAACAGGACAAGTTGTCAAATTAACATTCCGTTAAATACCAAAACATGCAGCCATCATTGTGGATCCCATTCAGACACAAAACAACTTCTGGATTTCAGTGTAAGTCAGGTCGGGAAGTTGTGGTTCTGTGGCTTCCCTCAATAGTGGTAATGCTCTCGGCATTCATTACTATTGGGCTATGCTGCCCTGTCGGTGGTCATCAAATATTCTATAAAAGTGAACCACTGCACTGCATGATTCTTAAAATGTTTTGCAGGGCTATTCATCTATTATAAGTTTAGCACAGTGAGTGTTAAAACTGATAGATACTGAAAACCTCAGGAAAGTGAGTGCTGTAAATGTTACACCAATTGGATTTGACATTTTGCTTTCTGTGAGATGTAGTTTTGGATAACATCTTAAACCATTGATCCATAAAACCTGGTGTAGTAATTAATATCAGTCTTCATTATCTCTTGCGCTGTCAGTGATTATGTTAGCATGTTGACTATGATTAGCTACAAATAAGATGGTGAGTTTTCAGAATTCTCAGATTATTTAAGAAGTAATTATACATCTGCTCCTTACACATTTCCATGGGGACTGCAGCAATGGCATGAGAAATAGATTCAGAGAACAATACTGGGAGCAGATCACAGAAAACAGTGTTGGTCAGAGGAGTCTGACATGACCCAGAATATATTACAATCCTTCTCTTCTTAACTCTCAGACGAAACACACCATAACTTTTGCATTCTGTGAAAGTTACATTAGGAATGAGGATTGTGGTTTATGGAAACTACAAAAGAAATTAATGCTGAGATGGGTCAAAGTCCAAAACTGAATCAAAAATGATTGTTGCACATGCTTACCAATCCTGCTCTTTAAAATACAAGGAAGACCTTATGGGAGTTTCTGATGCTATACCTTTAATTCTGATAGGCACCTTTTGTCAACTGAAAACTCAGATTGGATGGCAGGAGATGAGCAAGATAAGGAAGGGGACTATACGCATGTAATGAAATTTAGAACAAAGAACAAAGAAAATTACAGCTCAGGAACAGGCCCTTCAAGCCTGCACCGACTATGTTGTCCGACTGAACTAAAGCCTCCTACCCTTCCAGGGATCACATCCCTCTATTCCCAACCTATTCATGTATTTGTCAAGATGCCCCTTAAAAGTCATTATCGTATCTATTTCCACTATCTCCCCAGGCAGCGAGTTCCAAGCATCCAACACTCTCTGTGTAAAAAAAACTTGCTTTATACATCTCGTTTAAACCTTGCCCCTCGCGCCTTAAACCTGTGCCCCCAAGTAATTGACCCTTCCACCCTGGGAAAAAGCTTTTGATTATCCACTCTGTCCATGTCCCTCATAATCTTGTAGACTTCTATCAGGTCGCATCTCAACCACTGTCATTCCAATGAGAACAAACCAACTTTCTCCAACCTCTCCTCATAGCTAATGACCTCCATGTCAGGCAACATCCTGGTAAATCTTTTCTGCACCTCTCCAAAGCCTCCACATCCTTCTGGTAGTGTGGCAATCGGAATTGAACACTAAATTTCAAGTGTGGCCTAACTTGATTTGATGACAGAAGTCAGAGGGTAGTTGAAGAGGGTTGTTTTTCAAACTGGAGACCTGTGACCAGTGGTGTACCTCACGGATCGATGCTGGGTCTCCTGTTATTTTTCATTTATATTAATGACTTGGATGAGAATATAGGAGGCATGGTTAGCAACTTTGCAGATAACATCAAGATTGGTGGCATAATGGACAGTGAAGAAGATTATTTTGGATTGCAAAGGGATCTCAATCAATTGGGCCAGTGGGCTGATGAATGGCAAATGGAGTATAATTCAGATCAATGCGAGGTGATGCAGTTTGGTAGATTGTATCAGGGCAGGACTTACTCAGTTAACGGTAGGACATTGGGGAGAGTTACAAAACAAAGAGATATAGGGGTACAGGTTCATAGCTCCTTGAAAGTGGAGTCACAAGTGGACAGAATGGTAAAGGAGGTATTCAGCATGCTTGGTTTCATTGGTCAGAACATTGAATACAGGAGTTGGGACGTCTTGTTGAAGTTGTATGAGACATTGGTAAGGCCACACATGGAATACTGTGTACCGTTCTGGTCACCCTACTATAGAAAGAATATTATTAAACTGGAAAGAGTGCAGAAGAGATTTACTAGGATGCTACCGGGACATGATGGTTTGAGTTATAAGGAGAGGCTGGATAGACTGGGACTTCTTTCTCTGGAGCGTTGAAGGATGAGGGGTGATCTTATAGAAGTCTATAAAATAATGAGCGACATAGATTAGCTAGATAATATCTTTTCCCAAAAATAGGGGAGTCTAAAACTATAGCTCATAGGTTTATGGTGAGAGGGGAGAGATACAAAAGATCCAGAGAGGCAATTTTTTCACAGAGAGTGGTGAGCATCTGGAAAAAGCTACCAGAGGTAGTAATAGAGGTGGGTGTAATGTTGTCTTTTAAAAAGTGTTTAGACAGTTACATGGGTAAGTTGGGTATAAAGGGATATAGGCCAAATGTGGGCAAGTTGGGCTGAAGGGCCTGTTTCCATGCCGTAAATGAGTATAATTCTATGATTAAGGTTCTATAAAGCTGCAATATGATTTGCCAATTTTTAAACTCAGTGCCCAGGCCAAGGAAGGCATGAATGCTGTGTGTCTTCCTGATTACCTTCTCCGACTATGTTGCCACTTTCGGTGACGTGTGTACCTGTACACCTAGATCCTTCTGCCTATCAATACTTTTAAGAGTTCTGCCATTTACTGTATATTTCCTACCTATAATTAGACCTTTCAAAATGCATTACCTCACATTTGTCCAGATTAAACTCCATCTACCATTTCTCTGTCCAATTCTCCAAACGGTCTACATCCTGCTGTATCCTCTGATGGTCCTCATCACTATCCACAAATCCACCAACCTTTGTGTCATCCACAAACTTTAGTTTATTGGAAGCCAGAAGAACTTCCGTGCCAAAACTACTGATTCCACGTCATGTGAGATGGAAGATTTGGTGGGAATGAATTTCTAATTTTACTTTACATTCAGTAATAACTGGACACTATACACAATAGATGGCAGCTGTTCATTTATCTTCTGTTGTATGTTTATCATCATATTCCTGGTGTTCAGTGTAGCTTGTTTAGTTAGGCACAAAAATCAAAGCTGAAACTCTAATGTGGGATTGAGAGAGTGCTGTGCTATCAGAAGTTTGACTTTTGGATGAGGTGTTAAACCAGACACCATCTGCCTGCTCCATAGGAAGCAAAAGATCCCATAGCACTTTTCAGAAACAAGGAAGAAAAGTTATATCCTGATCAATATTTATCTCTCAGTCAATATCACAAAAACTAACCATCTGATCATTATCACGTTGCTATTTATGGAGCTAAAAATGCACAATTTGGTTGCTGTGTTTCCTACATTACGAGTTTCTATACTTAAAAAGTACTTTACTTTCTGAAAAGCATTTTGAAATGCCCAGTGATCATTGTAGTAGAAGGGCCTGGCACAAGCAGGGTTAATGTTGGACTGAGTACAGTTCTTACATTATTGCATGCGCAATAATGTAAGAAGGAATATGACCTAGACCTCGGGTAAGTCTTTTGTTAACCAGAGATGTACTAAGATCTAAGACAGAGATGACTCCATGTCTTTACTGTACCCTTTAGTGTATATTTAAAATAGATAATAAAAGCTCATTGACATACAGAACATTGCAAGAATTTATTTAACGGTCCCATTCTGCAACAAAAACAACCCCAAAATGATGGTAGCTCCTGATGAAAAATCCTCATCCTCACCGAAATGCTGAAAGACTACAAAAAAGGATATCTTCAACAGATTCTGAACTGAAAGAAGCTCCCAATTGAAGAGGCAAATGCTGAAAAAAAATGCCAGAAATAGCTCCAGGGAGAAAAGTCTTCAAGATAAAGACAGAAGCTTAATGCAGTGATTCCGTACAATCTCTTTTGAAAGTCAAGTTTCAGCAAGCAGAGTTCATAGCCTACAAGGGCGAGTTATGTCCTTTTCACTTCCAGACACTATCCAGCCCTGAGGAGCCCCTTTTACTAATTCAGTGTGAAATGCTATTTGAATGAAACCCATTGCTAATCCCAATTCTTTGATTCTGAGCCTCAACACATGGGCTCCGAGTCGAACAGAAAAAAATCAAATTAATACTTGTTGAGCTCAAAGGAACCTTGCAACCGTCTGATTCCTTAATCAGCAAGCTTATGATCCTTTCAAATATTTTGTTTCTCACAAGATTACATTAGTGATTGAGTGAAGTCGACAGATAGCCATGCAACAATGTTGACCGTTCTTCTTCCCAGAGCATGCTACTGTCATTTTATGACAGTAGTACCTGCAAATGGAGGCAATCCGTTATTCTGCAATGAATGGTGACACAATCTTAGATGCCTATAAGCTCTTAAAGCTGTATCCAGACTTTTAAAGATCTTTTAAAGATCTTCAACATAGCTCTCAATTCCACACTTCCAACTCCAAATTGACTCAGCTAAAGCTGAGACATGACTAAAGTGCAATCGGCAAGGGTGGCAAGGCTGAGTCATTCTGTATGGAGAATATTTGGAACTGGAGGAAGGTCAATAATCAGTATGGGAGTGGGGAGTCAGCTTGGGGGGGGGGGGGGGGGTGTCTGCCCCTCCATGGAAGGGGGTGGTGTCTGCCGGGGAATAGGGGTGTCTGTCTTGGGGGTCTGCCTCCTGTGGGGGAGGGCTATGTAGGGGAATTGTCACTGCTGGGGTGGGTATCTGGAGATTGGGGTGCTCCAGGATGAGGTGGGGGTGGGGGGTGCTTGGGGATGGCCTAGGAATAGTTATGGCGACTACAATCAAGCTGTAAGGGTGTCGGGAGTGGAGCACTGCGAGAGTCCTGGGCTGGCCAGCGTTTGAGCTGGCCATAAACTCTAGGCTGACAGTTCAGTGCCATGTGCAGAGGCCCAATGCTGTCAGACTCTGGTGCGAATAGGTTCTTCCCTCCCCAAAGCTTTTAATGATATTCCTGATTGTAACCTCTATATTGCACAGAATGTGGGAGATTTGAATGTGAACTCCCACTGAAAAAACAGTTGTGGTTTACATCAGTTTTCCCACGAATTCAGCACTTAGAACTTTTTTGGGAGAATCACTCCAGATTTCTAAGTTCTCAACTAAACAGAGAGATTTCAAAGTGTTCACTCAAGTCATGTGACCTCTTCCTCAACAATGAAAGGTATTTATCTGGTGCTGGTCCTGGCTTTTGTTTTATGACTTACAATATCCCAGTCACTTGCCTCTGAAAGAGTCATTATCCATTTAAATGACTCTGTTCTGGGTAGCTATTGTCTTGGTAGATTCTCAAACTCTGCCAATGAGTTAATCTGATAAAGATGCAAATAATGTCCATTATCTTTCATATTTTCCTTTTGAAATAGCCTTTGACAGCCTAAGTATGAAATGGTAGCAGTTAGAACCTCTGTAGATATAATTAATTTTGGTGTTTCTGTCTTTATTGTAGTCCTCTGGTTTCATGGGATGTGAGATTCCACAATGATGAGGGAGAAACTCTTTTGTCCTTGTAGCTGCTGTTGGAAATTCCAGAAATTATGTTCAGTTTTGTGAGTCATGTGACCTGTAGCAGCTGTCTTTTGGTTCAGTAAATTGAATCCTTGGATAAACAAAAGTAATATAGTTTGGTTTATGTAATTTATGATTGCTTTCATTTCTTGCTGATATGTCAGGGTTAAAGTTATAACAATGAAGTAAGTGCGTAGGACTTGTAACACTATAAAACTTTAAGTAAACTAAAGTAACTCTAAATCCATAGGATAAAGACTTGGGTTACATTTAGCAGAAGGCTCTGTCACATACAAGGTTAATGTAGAACTGAGTATCGTACTGTCCATGCGGTGATGTAAGAAGGCATATGACTTAAACTCTTGGCCAAAAATATTGAAGACCTAAAATGGAGATGTCTCCATGCCTATATATTTATATATTTATACAAATAGTTAATAAACACTTGCTGTTAACATACAGAAGACGGCAAAGACTTCTTTTACCAGATATGTTCTGCAACCAACACCAGCCAAGCAGTTATGAAAGCTACGTAACTGCAAGTTTCTCAGATTTTTTTACTGAAAGCCATGATTACATCATGAGCTAGTATGAGACTAGGGAGTGTTCACAGTGAATAATTATACTTAATTTATAACTGCTGGCATAAAGTGTGTGTTTAGAAATAATTATAAATTGAACATTGATGATGGCACAAACAAAAACAATAATGTGGGGTAAATCTTGTACAAAACAATCAAACAAAAAATCTTATGGATTTTTAAAGGCAGTCATGAGGTTCAAAATCCTGACATTTTCTGTGCTGGCCATCTGTTTGTTCTGTTATTTTCTTTGATTTCTGCTATCACATTTGAAAAACCTGTTTTCTGCTTTCCCAAATATTTACCATTTCTTGATTTCTTCGCTAAAATCAATTGTTGCAAATTTTTAATTCCATTAAACAGCTAATGTAATGCAGCCCAATCTGGTTCTCTTCTCACTCTTCCCATCTCCTATTACTGTACTGGCTGTTCTTTTGTAGAATTTTATTGATTTTCTTTCTTCCTTTTCCTACTGTATTCTTTCGCCGAGCTTCAGTTCTATAGGAAAGCATTACCTCGCCTCACCAACTGGATATTGTTAAGGGGAAAGTTGATGACAGTGTGCAAAATTACAAAGGGTTTTGATTATTTTGTTTGATAGTTTGATTATTAATGAAAATGAGGAAGAAATCTGCTTCCATTTGCAGGAGGGATGGCCAGCAGGCAGTGGATACAAGTTCAAGATAATTAGCAAAAAAACCAGAGGAGAGATGGAGAATTTTTTTCCAGGAAAGTTTTGCAACACCAATTTTAAATCCAACCAATCTATTTGATAGTAAATCCGCGAGCTTTCGACACTATGTTGTGCCTTCGTCAGACAAATGCAGTGTTCTGATCTGCAGAGGCACTCGTATCCACACAGACAGTCACAGATTGCTGATTAGAATGCGAATCCTTACATCTAACCTGCTATTCAAGTGTTAAAGTGGCTAACAATGTGTGTGAAGGGAATCCTGAGCATTGGTTAGAGAATTGTGTATTTTCTCCAGACAGCACAGTAAGTGAGGGTTTTTGCTAACCCAGGCAAGTTACGGGGGTTACAGATAGTGTGTCATGAAGCCAAGATCCCTGTTAAGACCGTCCTCATGTGTGCGGAACTTGGCTATCAGTCTCTGCTCAGCGACTCTGCGCTGTCGTGTGTCACGAAGGCCCCCTTGAAGAACATTTACCTGCAGGTCGGAGGCCGAATGCCCATGACTGCTGAAGTGTTCGCCCACAGGAAGGGAACTGTTTTGCCTGGTGATTGTTGAGCGATGCTCATTCATCCGCTGTCGTAGTGTCTGCATGGTCTCCCCAATGTACCATGCTTCGGGACATCCTTTCTTGCAACGTATTAGGTAGACAACGTTGGCCGAGTTGCAAGAGTATGTACCGTGTACCTGGTGAATGGTATCCTCACATTTGATTATGTCGTCCATGTCTATGATCTGGCATGTCTTGCAGAGGTTGCTGTGGCAGGGTTGTGTGGTATTGTGGTCACCGTTCTCCTGAAGGTTGGGTAGTTTGCTGCGAACAATGATCTGTTTGAGGTTGTGCAGTTGTCTGAAAGCAAGAAGTGGGGGGGTGGGGATGGCCCTAGCGAGATGTTCATCGTCATCAATGATATGTTGAAGACTCCGGAGAAGATGTCGTAGCTTCTCCGCTCCGGGGAAGTACTGGACAACAAAGGGTACTCTGTCCACCGTGTCCCGTGTTCGTCTTCTGAGGAGGTCAGTGTGGTTTATCGCTGTGGCACGTCGGAACTGTCGATTGATGAGTCGAGCACCATGTCCTGTTCTCATGAGGGCATCCTTCAGCGTCTGGAGGTGTCTGTCACGATCCTCCTCATCTGAGCAAATTCTGTGTATAAAGAGGGCTTGTCCATAGGGAATGGCTTCTTTAACGTGTCTAGGGTGGAAGCTGGAGAAGTGGAGCATTGTAAGGTTGTCTGTCAGTTTTCAGTACAGTGAGGTGCTGAGGTGACCGTCCTTGATGGAGATGCGTGTGTCCAAGAATGCAACTGATTCTGGAGAATAGTCCATGGTGAGTCTGATGGTGGGATGGAACTTGTTGATATCATCATACAGTTGTTTCAATGATTGTTCACCATTTTTTTCCAACAGCAAGTTATGATCTGATGTACTGTTTGAAAGGGTGATGGATGCAGATTCAATTGTAACTTGCAAACAGAAATAGGAAAAAATGCAAGGTTAAAGAAGGAAAGTAGGGGAGCAGGACCAATTGGATAGAACTTTCAAAAAGCTAGTATGGGCTGAAGGACTGAATGGTTACTTCCTATCTATTTCATTCTCAGGTTCCTAGTTTGCGCCTCTTATTGCTTCTCTGCCTTTTGGCTATAGTATCGACATGCTGTGTTTGTGTGAAGTCATTAGGTTACATTTTAGCTTTATTTCAAGCAATTTTTAAAAGTGGCATCTCGGTCTTTTTGCTAAGATGCAAACAAGATCAAGCCTTGGAGGATGAGCTATGCCAATCAGCTTGGATTATGTAGATCAAGCACAAGACAGAAGGTAAGAGCCCTGTCTTGTCAGCTTGGATCGGGAATGTCTCACCTTGTTGAGACTCTGAATTGGACTTGATTTGATTCAATTGGAATAAAATAAAAAAAACTGATTACTTGACTTTATCTGTCATCACAGAAAAGCTGAAGCCCTGTCCCTCAGCTAACTCCCTTATGTATATACTTTCAACATGGTCCCAGATCAGGAACAGGATTTCCCCCCTCTGCAGTCGCCCAATTTCACTGCAATTGTTCCCCAGCCAGATGAGTTCAGCTCATGGTTGGTCCCTGCATGGAACTAGCCAATTAATAGCTAAATTATCAAGAAAGCCCAAAAACACCTTTCTCATTTGCCTTCCATTCAAGCCACAAGTATTTCTTTAGACTTCTACCCAACCAATTAATTTTAAAGCATAATCTTCTGATGCAGGTACTGTCCACAAGCAAGTGTAGCCATTGCTGTGATGATGGGGAAGTGACACTGCTAAATTGTCGCAAACTCCAATGCAATGTAGCTGGATATAAAAGAAATACTTACATTCACATAGAACCCTATTATATTATGAGAATGCTTTGAAGAATTTCACACAATAAATTACTTTTCATGTCCCCAGATACTTCTGAGTTTCAGTAAGTTTTAATTACTAATTCCTGGAAGTAGTTTGTGGCAGTCTTTCTGTAGTTTAATCTTGTCTGCAGAACAGTGGATTCATGTCAGAACAGCTTGTGCCTGTTCTATGTTTCTTAAAAAATATATTTCCTGGCACATTTCAGGATTTTTATGATTTTTTCACCAAAGAAAATTAATTATTTTTCATTTTTTCCAAGTGTTTTTAAAAGAGGCCATTTGATTTAATGGTGATTGATAAACTAAATGGGAGTTGCTACCTCCAAAATTAAACAATAATAATTTGTTATCTTGCCCAACCTATCAAAGAACACACTACACCTGTTATATTGAAAAGCCCTTTGAAGAGGAGAAGAATAAAAGACAGAGGAGAGAGAGTAGGTTTTACAACCACAGAAGCTGCCAGGAGAGTATGCTTAAGGGAAAAGCTGTGAGAGCCTTTGAAGGACAGTGATTAGAACTGCTGGAGAATGGTTAGAAAACAGTGGCCAAGATTTTTAAATTAGTGCAGGGTCTGGATTCAAGTTGGGTAGGCATAGTCTGCCAATGGGGTGATTAAATGTATTCTTGGAGGTTTCATCACATGACTTGCCCCCACGCCTCTAGTCAGCTCACACATCCATCATTGTGGTGGCATCCAAAACTAAAGTAGCAGCCAAGTTCCCAACATAGGATTGAAAATCCCAGCCATCTTGTCTGAAGTCAGACAACCCACTAATGTAGGGAAAAATTGTGCATTCTTTATTTTGTATTCTTATGTTGTACTAATTGAAATGTGTGACTTAATCATGATTGCTCCACTGTATGTTCATTCACAATGAAAAATACTAGCTGAATGATTCATGTCAAGTTTTGGCCCAAACATTAACGCAACCCATCAGACAGATTGAAGAAATATGTGTGCAGCAGACTTGGATATCCAGCACAAGAGGATGCTATTGTTACATCTTTGGGTTATGCAAATTGTACGAGTGCATAAAGGACATTTTGAATTAATTTCCCCAAATGATACTCAGGCCACTTGTTGACATGACTAATAATGTAGAATGCAAGATAGTCCATATGGCAGATCTGGCTGTGTATTATCATCATCAGCCTACTGATTGAGAAGACTATTTCAATTTAAAGTGACTATAAGACAGCTAATCCTCAAGCTGGTAGATAATGGCATAATTGGATCATTTTCACTTTGGGGTGAACTTCTGAAAAAGATTATAAGTTCAGAATGAATGTGAAAACAGGAGGGTTTTTTATCCTTTTTTTTGGGGTGAATCCAAATCTGCAACCTTATGCAATTAGACCAAGAAAAAAACCCCAAAAAGCTCTTCTCACCTACAGGGGGGAGAGTGGAACTTAAATTGCTTGAACACCTCCCCCCCGACCCCACGATCACAACTGAAGAGTATGCATTCCCACCCAACCACTGATCAGACTGCCCCTGGTTTGGAACTGTATCCCAGTAGGCCCTACTGCTCAGACCCTGCCCCCTTGGCACTACCCAGTGCCTGGTAGGCAGTGCCAGTGTAACAGGCTGGCACTGCTCAAGGGACATTCCCCTCCTTACCCTCAATCTCCCAGGAGGGCCTCAATATCCTCTGCTTCTACTGATTTGATTTGATTTATTATTGTCACATAAATTAGTATACCGTGAAAAGTATTGTTTCTTGCACATTGTACAGGCAAAGTATACCATATATAGAGGAGGAAAGGAGAGAGTAGAGAATATATTGTGATAGTCATAGCTAGGGTGTCGAGATAGATGAACTTAACACCCTAGCTGTGACTCTAACACTACATTCTGTGTTTGTGTAAGTTTCGTTGTTGACCTGTGGGAGAACCCCCTAGAGCCAGAACATTGTTATAATCCTCACTTTGCTACTGATCCTAAGGAATACAAGTGTGCGAGAGGGAGTGGGTGAATCAGTGAATAAAATTTTTCATCTTTAATACTTCAGTTAAAATAGAGTTCAGATTAATAGAGTGAAGTTCTCTTCTACCTGCTGGCTCATATGTGAGGTGAGTTCTAAAATCCTCAAGGCAGAAACTAGAGGCACGCAAGTCTACCTTAACTGGCTAATGTGTGAAGCAGTAAAATGCCATTATGGAGGTGTGGCAGTTGATGCATGTTAAGGGGGTAAAGTACACGAATAATTCTTTGCTTGTACCACCTTTGGGAGGGGGGGGGTGGAATCCTCCAACCTTCGCTGTGCTATTATTAGATCATGCCAATACCTGAAAGTAGTGTACGAGCCTAAAAATCTGTTTTGTGCCCAGTGTGAAGCAGTTTGCGATTCTCCCAGCCTCTTTTTAATGGCAGGAAACTGTTTCACACCCATTCTCAACCAGAAAGAGCATGAAGACACTTAGCTTGAGATTAATTGCAATTCAACATCATTAACAAAATTCCTGTTCCAGAATGCACCCACCTCTCCAGTATGATGCTGCAGCAGTACGAATCCCTACTGGTCCTTTAAAGTGTGGTTCAGGTGCAGTGGTTGCGAGAGCAACCTCCAGAGTGCAAGAAGGTGGGCCAGCCATTGCCATGCTTTGGGATGGTGTGGAGGGCGGGCCTGGGCTGGTGATCTTCAGGTTAGGGGTCGTCTGGTGAGCATTCTCCGTGCTCGCTGCGTGACTCCTGAGGGATTCCAGAAGTTCAGTTCAAATCCCACTAATGTCTCACACTCCACCATTCCACCTTTCAACTGGAAAGGCTCTGTTTACTGCAGATATCCCATCCCAGGCCCCACTAACAGTTACAAGAACCTGGCAGCTGTCACCCCATTCAAGCGAATTCAGCAGGTGTTAACACACTGTGTAAACTCTGCAGTGGTTTCTACAATAGCCACCCATTGCATAAAAGTTAGGAAGGCACTTCCCTACCATCTGGCTGACCTAGACACCATGTCTGGAAGCTGCTTTGCACCAAATGTCCAGGTGGTACTTGCAGGTGAGTACTGCAAACATTCCTCATTGAGGACTTCCCCACAGCCACCCTTATGCTCAATATGCCCAGTCTGCCTCATGGTGCTGCTACTGGTCTGTGGTATCAGGTATTCGTATTTGTTGGGAGAGGGACAGCTATCGGGGCAGCAGTTCTGCACTGCACACCAGTGTGCACACAAATGCACTGAAGCTGCAGAAGGCATCGTGCTGCATCATATGAAGAGGGGGTACATTTGTGTGGGATACCATTGACAACCATGGGGGATATGGGCAGTATCCATGGCAATGGTTAGCAGCCACTTGAGATGGAGCATTGCACAAAAGATGATAAAGGTTGCTAGGGTTCAGATGCATGGGCACATGGGGTGCATGGGGAGTGACTGAGAGGTTTGGTGTGGACTTTCTCTCATTCTCTCCTTCTTCCCTCCCCACTGCCTCCCACCCCTGCAGAGCAAGAATGGATCTTGGATTCCAGCAAGCAGAGCTGGCAGTAATTATCATTACTGCTATAAGCGGTCAATCCAAGAGACATCAATCCAGACAGGACGCCATATGAGGCCAACAGGGGGCTGATAGTCCAGGTCAGTACACAGACACACATTGACCAGAGGTGGAGTCCAAGGGGGAGGATGAAGGAGGTGACAAGATATGTGTGTTCTTCAATTAGCTATCGAATGCCATGTGCTGCCGAAGGCTCCGCCCGAACATGAAGATAGAATGACAATTGGGCCATGTCATCATGAATCTGGCACCTCATGGGGAGGAGGACACCCACTTCTGCTGGCAGGTAAATGATGGCTACCCTTAATTTCTACACAACAAGGCTATTCCAGGGCTCGAGCAGAGGCCTTTGTGGAATATCGCAATTGTTGGCTCACACGTGCATTCAGGCAGTGATGTATGCCTTAGCTTTTATTGGTAGGGGGATTGAATTTCGGAGCTGCAACGTCATATTGCAACTGTACAAAACTCTAGTGCAGCCGCACTTGGAGTATTGTGTACAGTTCTGGTCCCCACATTATAATAAAGATGTGGAGGCATTGAAGACGGTGCAGAGGAGGTTTACCAGGATGTTGCCTGGTATGGAGGGCAGGTCTTATGAAGAGAGGCTGAGGGATTTGAGGTTGTTTTCGTTAGAAAGGAGGCGGCTAAGAGGGGACCTTATTGAAACATATAAGATGATTAGAGGTTTAGATAGGGTGGACAGTGATAGCCTTTTTCCTAGGATGGAGAAAGCTAGCACGAGGGGACATAGCTTTAAATTAAGGGGTGGTGGTTATAGGACGGATGTCAGAGGTAGGTTCTTTACCCAGAGGGTGGTAAGGGTATGGAATGCCCTGCCTGCTGCAGTTGTAGATGCGCCAAGTTTGGTGGCGTTTAAGAGGTTAGTAGATAAGTTTATGGATGAAAAGGGAATGGTTTAGGTTAGAGGGTCATTGCTTTTTCTTAATTCGTCGACGCAACATCAAAGGCCGAAGGGCCTGTTCTGCGCTGTAATGTTCTATGTTCTATGTCCAGGCCCTACATAGTTTTTGATCTGAACCAGGCCCATCAAGAGATTGGGCTGAAGATTTTGCCATTATTACCAGGTTCAGTAGGCTATAAGTGGCATGCATGTTGCCCTATGGGCCTTGTGGAATCAGGGAGTTTCCTTCATCAACAGAAAAGAGTTCTGCTCCCATAACTGTAGATCGTTTGCAATCACCTTGCTAACATCATATAGGTGTGTGTATGCTTCCCAGAGGGCATGCACACTGGCTAATTCTGAGGCACTTGGACATCCCTGACTGCAGTGACAGCTTATAGAGGGCAAAGGCTATCTGCTGAGGTCATGATTGATGAAGCCGGTGCAGAGCCTGAGATCAAGGCAGGGAGCAGCTACAATGAGGTTCACACTGCTACCTCGTCTGTTGTTGAGTGGTGCATTGGGCTCCTGAAGATGTAGTTTCTGCTACTTGGACCATGCTGGTGGGGCTCTGCAATATAGAACATAGAACATAGAACATAGAACAATACAGCACAGAACAGGCCCTTCGGCCTTCGATGTTGTGCCGACCAAAATAAAAAGCAATGCCCCTCCTAACTAAACCATTCCCTTCTCTTCCATATACTTATCAACTAACCTCTTAAACGCCACCAAACTTGGCGCATCTACAACAGCTGCAGGCAGGGCATTCCACTCCCTAATCACTCTTTGAGTAAAGAACCTACCTCTGATATCCGTCCTATAACTCATACCCCTTAATTTAAAGTTGTGTCCCCTCGTGCTAGCTTTTTCCATCCTAGGAAAAAGGCTATCACTGTCCACCCTATCCAAACCTCTAATTATCTTATATGTTTCAATAAGATCCCCCCTTAGCCGCCTCCTTTCTAACGAAAACAACCTCAAATCCTTCAACCTCTCTTCATAGGACCTGCCCTCCATACCAGGCAACATCCTAGTAAACCTCCTCTGTACCCTCTCCAATGCCTCCACATCTTTCTTATAATGTGGCGACCAGAACTGCACACAATACTCCAAGTGCGGCCGCACTAGAGTTTTGTACAGCTGCAACATGATGCTGCGGCTCCTAAATTCAATCCCCCTACCAATAAAAGCTAAGACTCCATAAGCCTTCTTAACAACTTTATCCACTTGACTGCAAAGCGTCTCCCCCATTGTGGAGGTCTGCTTTGTGTTCCAAAACTGGCGAGTAATGGGCTGACATCCTGGAGGAGGAGGAAGAGGAGGAGGACCAGGCAGATGGCCCTGCAGAGGAGGTGGACGAGGAAGGTGTGGAGGATGAGACTGCAAAGAATCTGAAGGGTGCTGGACTGGTGGCAGCTGCAATGATCTGGAGTGTAGGTAGAGCAGGGAGGCCTTCATTAATGCAAGATTCAGCCATGAGGGGGTGTGGTACCATCTTGTAGCGCAGATGGGGATACGATCAGGATGCATTTGTTTGTGAAGAATGTGACCAGGACTCATAGGGAACAGCTACTTCCCTTGGGTTTATGACAAGAAGGCACAAGGGGATGGGACAAGGGTTTCAGAGGGATTGGTGGGGACAGTTTGCACCCATGGGGGGCAGAGGTCTGGAACCTACTGGGACCGATAACCTAATAACACTTACAGCCACGCACTTGGACAACCACAGTATCCATGAATATGGCACAGGTGCTGGGAGTTGGGATTGCACAACTTTATTGGTTGTCATCTTTGATGCAAACTCTTTGGGCCAAAAGGCCTTTTCTGCACTGTATTATGCTCCATGCCTCTGTGGGCATGTAGTGGTATATGGCTCCCTGTGGGAAACAGGCAATGACAGAGGAGTTGTGCTTAGTAATAATATTTAGTTGTTGTTATTTACAGTGCATACTACCCAATCCCTAACTACAGCGTCAGCTTTCATCCATGCCTATCTAGTGATCCTACAACTTCTTCATTTTAAGTGGCTTTCCAGGATGCACATTAGAGGTGGAGGCAATCAGCAGTGTTCTATACTCTGGGGCTTTTAATGCCCTTTACAGATGTCCCTAGAGTGCTGGGATAAGGAGGGACCCTGACAACTTTTGGGTGTCATGGATACAGCTGTGGTACTTATTTTAGCACGCTGCCTGAGAGATGTACATGTGTCTGGAAAGGGAGATTCAGGAGGGCTGAGGACGGCCATAGTCCCCTAAGTGGCATGGCTCCAACACTTCCTTCTTCATCGGGGTGCTTGTGACTCCCTAAGACACCCAGCTGTGCAGTAGGAGTCAGGTTCAGAAGCCTTAATTACCTGCCACTGCCAATCCTTGAAGCCCAGTAATATCTGATCTGCGATGTGATTGCTTTCAGTGATGGCCCTGTGCATTTGGACCAAGCTTTGAAACCCTTCAGCAAGTGCCCTCTAAGATTGGGTCAAGCTGTCAAGACCCACAGCAATGGCCCTCAGCAACTCAGCCATTCCTTGGTCTCTGCCATCCATTGCTACCATTTCCTGCCCCAGACGTTTCACTCTTGCGGTGTTGGGCTGGGTACCATGAATGCTGGCATCATCACCTGTGCTTGAAGGCAGTGGGCCTCCTTCAAACAGCCTCACTGTTACTGGAATGTCTCCTGCAGTCCCTGGCTTTGCTTCTACATTCCCAGCAGCTTTGTGAGAACCTTATCTAACAGTCTGTCATTTTGAGGGTGAGTAGTTTCCTTGGATCTGGCAGGCTGCCAATGCCACTTGCCCAATTCCTTGGACATTCTCACCTCCACCTGATGTTCACCAGCAGCTGTGTGGTGCTCACCAGAAAGTGAATCCAAAACCTGTCTGCTAAAACCAGACAATGAGGTTTTGGTCTCTGCACTGGTGGATGTTGCAGGTATTGCCTTTGAAACCTGAAGTATGGTATCCTCAGTGCTTTCCTCTGAGGTGCTGGTGGGTAATGCAGTGGGGGGGTGGAAGGTGGGGGGATGCTGACCCCTGAGGACCTGGCCTCATTCAGTGTTCTGCCTGCAAGAGAAGACATATGGGTAAGTGTAAAGGAGGGACAGAGGTCGGGGCAAATCAATTCTTCATAAGGTCTAAATGAATGAAGGCTTTATGGATCCTGACCTTTGCAGTACAATATCACACTCGCTTACAGCCCTGAATATGGCTCCCTTGTGAGATCCATCGCTTGTTCCTCTGCCATCGCCCGTCTTCTCACACACTTTGCAGTTATGGGCCATATTCTGCAAATGATAAGGGGATGATTAGCAGTTTGGTGGCTGCTGGTGGTGGCGGGGAGGGCTGTATGGAATGGGTGATGCAGATGCTTGACTTGTGTTGCCAGAAGGATTTGAGGATAATGCTGGGATGGTGTGAGGAGGCAGATGCTGGAAGGTCAGCAGCAGGGAGTGGCTCGAAGTGGACACTCCAGGTGTGATGGGTGGGACTGATGCCAGGACAGAACAGATGGACATTCACTCTTGCAGCTCAAATGGAGTTGTTCATCAGCTACCATTGGCCTCTGGTTCTATCTGTTAGGCCGCGGACACTGACTGCTGTGGCCATCCTCTCCCTGACCGCATCATAGGTACCCTTGCGGGGTACTGGATGGCCTGCCTTCTCCTCCAATTCCCTCCATAAACTGTAGGACTGGTCTGCACAATGCCATCTTCTTAACGTGACTGGCTGTGAATACAGGGAAACATTTAAATTCATCTCCATCTTGTTAATGGGCATAGCTGCAGCTACCTTGAGCGAGTCACGTGCCTGGAGATTCCATCACAGCGTTATTCACATGACGGTTCTTTCAGTGCACTAAGCATCAACGGATTGCGCTGTGCAGCGAGCCCATAAGACTGACCCAGATCATCCACTATTCTCGCCTTTATGACACTTAATTTTTTTTTGGCAGAATTTCGCCCCTGATGTTTAAATCTCTTTAGACTGCTCTGAATAACAACATACAGTGATCTAATTGTCCCAGTCTTAATATTTCGATGCTTTTCTATCCCTTCAATTGTAATGAAATGCCTTGGCCTTTAGCCTATTGAAAGCCTTGATATATATTTTGATGTTCTAATTAGGAGATTGAAAATCAACAGGATCTCTCGTGAGCTCTTTATTTGTAAATGGCTATTCAACTCTACAGGGCGTTACAGCTGTACCTGATCTCACACTACCATCCACGCCATCTGCATGCTTTTCAGTGCAGGGATAGTAATTAAGAGCAAGATTTCGCACTGCTTCCTTTCCTACCCTTTCGGCTGGTTTGGAGAGCTCTTGACAGCCATTCCTCACACCCAGCCCACAGCTCCCTGCGAGCTGTAGCACACAGAGGGAGAAACACCAGTGGAGGAAGCGAGAGGTTTGTTATGTGCACAAGTGTGAGTAATATAGGTTTGGACTATTTAATTTGAAAAAAATCCCTGCTGCCGTAACCTTTGGTTTAGCAATACTCCTAGTTTTCCCTGGAGATTGTTCTGGGAAATTACATGGAAATCTGTCATGTCCAGGTTGTTCCATTAAAATAAAATTCTTTGCTGTCTTCACATGCAGTATTTTAAGCTGCTTCCACTTTTGAGTGCCTACGTCATTTTCAAGTGTCATGTTGAGATCTTCTATGTATAACTCAGACTTTTCAGTGAGTACAAAATTAATTTAGTTTATTTCGATCAAAGTCTTTTGTTTCATTCTACCCACTTGAGCTCTATTGGAAAATCAGTTTGAAATGTAACACCCCCACAATTTTACTGATTTTTTTTAAAAGGGATAAAGTATCCTGATGTAAATCTCAATGGAGCACTAACTTAATGCAGTCTAAATGCTCACCAATAGATTCATAGAAACTTACAGCACAGAAAGAGGCCATTTAGCCCATCATATGTGCACTGGCTCTTAGAAAGAGCAGTCACTTAGTCCCAGATCCCTCTGCTTTTTTGTCTGTTACCATGTGAGTTTCTCATGCCCACGTACCTGTCCAGAATCCTCCTAAAATCATTTATGGAGTCAGCTTCTACCATCTTCACAGGTCAATTGTTCCAGCTGAGTGTCAACGAAGTGAAAAATATTTCTCTTCATCCCTCTCTTGTGCCAATGCTTTTGTAAATTTCGATCAGACTATTTCTCATTCATCAAAAGTGTAAAGTTTACAACCCAGTCTCCTCATTGGACAATGCCATTGACCCAGCAATCAGTCTGCTGAACCTCTATTGCAGCCCTTTGGTAAGTATATCCTTTCTTATGTAAGGTGACAAAAACTGTATTCAATGGGCCCAATTTTACCATCGCATTGCTCCCGTTTACGGGTACGAAAATTTGGTAAAATCGGGCATGAGGCGAGTAGTATGATTTGCGCCTGCTTCCAAGCTGGCTCTCCCCTTTAGCAAAGAATGCACTTAAATTGACTTAATGGGCTGCACACCCAACCCTACCGGCACTTCCCCTTTCCCACTGTGTTCGCCCATCCAGAATTGGCACGAAACAGACATACTCTACAAAAGACCAATTTGGGTGCTTCAATTAATGAGGAGGTAAGTGTAAAGCATCTGACTGCTCTCTGCTTGAAATCAGTGGAAAGGAGGAGGGATAGGGGTCCTTCTGCCATTCTGCTTGAGATCAGTGGGGAGGGGAAGGGAGGGTCCACTGCCACTCTGCCCGTGATCAGCGGGGGGTGGGGGGGGGGGGGGGGGTGGAGAGGGATGTTTGCTGCCACTCTGCCTGATATTTGTTGGGAAAGGGAAGAAGGATCTGAGATCGGTCTGGGTGGCGGTAGAATAAGGGGGTCAGTAATGTTAGAGGGGGCATTGTCTGTAGGGGGTAACATTATCTGGCCTGGGAGTGATGTGGCAGGGGAGCCACATTCTATCCTTTTTTTCTGCACTTATACAGTTGGAGGCACCAACTGGAGCTGTAGGATTTTGGGTGCATTAAGCTTTGTCCACTGGCTTATGCAGCACAATTCAGAATCACTGATATTTTTGCAGGCAGAGCGTGTATGGGAGTCCCTGAAAATGCGTCTAAAAATCAGATCTGAAACACTCCCAGTTTCAAGTCCTTGCACTTAAGATCAAAACAGTAAAATAGGACCCAGTATTCCACATGTGGTCTAACTAAATGGAAGCAAAATATCTCTACTTCTGAATTCAGATTGTCTTGCATTAAATGCTAACATACTATTTGCTTTCCTAATTTCCTGCTGCACCTGTAAGGTAGACTTTACTAGACCAATTTGGATATCAACACTTCTTAATCTCTCATCATTTAAGAAATACTTTGCACTTTTGTTCTTACTACCAAATTGGATACCCTCATACTTATCCACAAAGTATTCCATCGATCATGTTCTTGCCCACTCAATAAGTTTATGCAAATTCCCTTGAAATTTCTGTGCATCCTCCTCACATGACACATTCCTACCATTTGCAAGCTTGGAAATTTTACATTTGATTCCCACATCCAAATCATTGATATAGCTCAGTCCAAGTAGTAATCCTTGTAATACCCCACTAGTCACAGCCTACCACTCTGGGGATGACCTGTTTATTCCAACACTGTTTCCTGTACTTAATCAATCCTCAACTCATTTCACTATGTTGCACTAAACTTATGGATATTCTTTCTGCAGGTGCTTCTGTTCAAAAGGGTAGGTTAATGTTGGGGCATGAAATGAAGGAAATGGGATAAGAGGGGTTCCAGTAAATGGGCAGTTAGAATAGGGGCAATTTTCTCTGAAACACATTTTGCTTTGAGTGAGAATCTGTTCAGATCAGCTCAGCTGCTACTTAATTCAAATCTTCTTTCACACACAACATTGAGCTGCCAATAAGAAAGCTTCTAATTGAGTAACTATCAGTACTGACACTTGTAATAGCTTTTAAACTCCTACCAATTATTGTTTGTTAGAACTGGCTTTTACATTTGTTGGTTAGATTAGATATACATGACATTTAAACAGTTTTAATTTTTAATAATATGCAGATAAGTTAAATGGCTGTCACATTCAATGCTATATATTATCATTAGTTGTCCTGTATTTTTAAATTTAACCTTATCTACTCTGGAGAGTAAACTTCAAAGATTTCATTAAATCAACATAACTTGTTGAGATATGTGAATGAATTGCTTTGCTTTCTCAACTGGAAGACTGTACCTCAATAATGCAACAATCTTCAGCACTCAGACTGGAGTGCCAGCCTAGATTGTGTGCTCATTATTTGGCGCATGGTTTGTAACTGTAAACCGCTAACATAAAGGTCAAAACTATTAACTGGACCAAACTATCAGTAGCATTCTACATAAGAGATTAGGCTACTTGTGGAAACAGAATTGGAGGAGCTTCAGAAATTTGATAATTGTGTGCAGTCTTTTTTCATTCCAGTCAGTCATTCCCTGCAGGGTGTTGGTGAGGGGGAGGGTGGGGGCACCTTTAAGTTAAACTGGGATTTTGATAAAATTGGACAGGACATTGAACATAGAACATAGAACATTACAGCGCAGTACAGGCCCTTCGGCCCTCGACATTGCGCCGGCCAGTGGACCCTCTAACCTAAACTATTCCAATATCATCCATATGCCTATCCACCGACCATTTGAATGCCCCCAAAGTAGGCGAGTCCACAACTGCTGCAGGCAGGGCATTCCACGCCCTCACTACCCTCTGTGTAAAGAACCTGCCTCTGACATCCGTCCTATAACTACCACCTCTTAATTTAAAGTTATGTCCCCTCGTGTTGGTCATCACCATCCGAGGAAAAAGGCTCTCACTATCCACCCTATCCAATCCTTTGATCATCTTATACGCCTCAATTAGGTCACCGCGTAACCTTCTTCTCTCTAATGAAAATAACCTCAGGTCCCTCAGCCTTTCCTCATAAGGCCTTCCCACCATACCAGGCAACATCCTGGTAAACCTCCTCTGCACCCTTTCCAATGCTTCCACATCTTTCTTATAATGCGGCGACCAGAACTGTACGCAATACTCCAAGTGCGGACGCACCAGAGTTTTGTACAGTTGTAACATAACCTCACGGCTCCTAAATTCAATCCCTCTACCAATAAAAGCTAACACACCGTATGCCTTCTTAACAACTTTATCAACCTGTGTGCCAACTTTCAAAGAGCTATGTACTTGTACCCCAAGATCCCTCTGCTCGACAACACTATTAAGGGTCCTTCCATTAGCCCTATATTTCATATGCCTGTTATTCCTACCAAAGTGAATCACCTCACACTTATCCGTATTGAATTCCATTTGCCACCTCACGGCCCAGCTCTGCAACCTATCTATGTCCCTCTGCAAACTGTAACATCCATCCTCGCTGTCTACAACTCCCTCCACTTTGGTATCGTCAGCAAATTTACTAATCCAACCCTCTACACCCTCATCTAGGTCATTTATTTGAGGATGTAATTAACCTCAAGATTTCCAAAATAGTCTCATGGCATACATACATAGGATGTGAAGGGTGGTGTGGCAGGGCGGGGGTTGTTGGGGATGAATCCTGCCACAATGTGCAAGTTGATTTGATGTCATCAATGCCATAATAGAGTTTAATGTTGAATGTACAATCTGCAACAGGAAGAACTCCACCAGAGCTATTAAACTAATTACATTTTGATTTGATTGTATGGGTGCTTCGTGTTTGTTAAAATTAGAAAAGACCACTGGAGGGGTGGTACCAGGACAGGATTTGGTGACACGGGAGTGGGGGGTGGGGGGGGTGTGGGTGGGTGGGTGGTGAGGGGGAGGGGGAGTGAGGGGGGGGAATGGGGGGTGAGGGGGGGAGTAGGGGAGTCGGGGGGGAGTGGGGGGGTGAGGGGGAGGGGGGGGGTGAGGGGAGGGGTGAGGGGGAAGTGGGGGGGAGGGGGGGAGGATGTGGGGGGGTTGGGGGGGTGAGGGGGTGTTGTGGGTGGGGGTGGCAGGGAGGTTCGGTGTTGGTATACTAGGGATAGGGCACGGTGGGATAGGAGCTGAAGGATGTTTTGTTAATTTAAAGGCCTGCCTTTATGATCCAGACAAAGGTGCAGGAGGAGGCCACCTTTTTGGAACAGAGAATCACTGGGAAAATGTGCAAAACAGGACAATCTCCTGGAAGAAAGGGTCTGGCTGAAGCCATATCAGTTTGTTCAGCGTGTTCAAAGAATAATTCTGAATCTGAACCTTAGCGAAGAGCAATGTGCAAGATATCTCTGCTTCAGCAAGAATATCCTCACTGAAATCTCCCACCTGGTACATTTATAAGTTAATTCATGACATATTGCAAACCTTGTACACTTTTTTGGTGCCTATTTTCCTATTTTCTACATGTCTTTGCCTGTCTGAGTGCTCAGTGTGGTGCGTCGCTGGTGACTTTCAGTGTCTCAATAGATGATGCGCTGTAAATAGTAGCATCCTAGTATTGCAGCATTAGTCTAGGATGGGTGACAGCCAACAACAGGACTGGTGGGAGGATGAATGTTGCCTTGCTGAGAAAGAACAGCAGCTTTGGCTGACAGTTGTGCTTGAAAAGAATCTGTACTGGGAAACAGTGAGAATGAGATTGCAAGTCTTTGTTAGTCTGCACTAAGTGTCTTAATAGTGGAAGTGGAAATGAAGTGTGGCCAAACAGGCCATCTAAAATGGCAATTTGTAAAGCATCTGGGACAATTGGGCAAGAACTAAAATGATAGGCTGCAGTTTAAAGACAGAGGCAAACAGACTGCAACCCTGATAAATAATAAGGTTTATCTCCAGGATGAAAGGGACTTTATTGTCACACTGGGTTGGTTATCAGACATAAGGGCACCGTGACCCCTTATTTAGGAAGACCTACATGCTTTCAGGACTTACAGACATGGCCGTTGAGTACACACCCAGATATCGGTGTGGCAGCATCCAATTGGATTCTTACCAATTGGGGGATCAAGTCCTGATTGATTGATTGGCAATCGCCAAAAGAGGCGTGAAACCCAATGGGTATAAAGGGTGCTGCACAACCAGGAATCTCTCTCTTTCTTTCTGTCTCTGACCCCACGAATAAGTTACAACAATGGTGACCATCACCAGTGATGACCAGCACGAGGAGAGACACTACATCTGAGAAGGAAGGAAGGAAGACCAGAGCCAAAATGCCAGACCAGACCAAAAGACCAGACCAAGCAGACAATTACTGAGACCAGTGCACAGATAAAGGCCAATATCTGCTTGGGTATTTGCCAGTCTCGCAAAGATAAGTCAATGTCTCGTATTGGTTTTGAACTTTAGTATTTTCCTGTAAGATAACTTATTGTTGGTTGGGTGGCTAATTATTGATTGTGTGGGTTTAAATAAATGTTGGTTGTACTAATAAGACGTCTACTCGTAGTTATTTGTCCACTGTCTAAGGTTAAACAGACCGTGTGACAGGCAACAAGAGGAGAGAAGTCCTGTATTTGCAGTAGGGCAGGAAGTCCTCCAGATATATGATTGAATAGCAGTAAAATTAGATAGCTATTGTGTTCAATGTCAGGAGTCATGTAAACATATGAATTAGAAGCAGGAACAAATGACATGACCCTGCCAGCCCCATTGAGCTGCTTCTGCTCTGCTGAGGTAGTGTCTCAGTAATATGTTTATAGAGTTATAGAGTATATTTATAGAGTTATGGGGATAAAGCCTGGTTTGGATTGTTGTTGGTGCAGGCTCAATAGGCCTAGTGATCTCTTTCCGCACCTCAGGCTTTCTATGATTCTAAGATTCTATCCTCCAGATATGTGCTATGTCTGTATTTGAACTGGTGGCTATGAGTGTGCATTCAAAAGAAGATGTTTTCATCATTACTTTTCCCCTGATGTTCATTCATTGCCTAGCCTGGTTACAAATCAGCATCATCCAGTCCAGGGTACAGGAGGAGGCCATTTTTTGGGTATTTGAAAGGAATCAAGTAAAATTACAAGGTTGTGATGAGGCAAATGGGGTAAGTAAGAGGTACATACATACATCATCTGAAGATTGGAGACAAGGTGAAAGAATGGGATTAGAAAAGGAGGATTAGATGGGTGAATAACAATGTCTGTTTATTTATTTATTATTGTCACAAGTAGGCTTACATTGTTGGCCGGAAAAATGTAGAAGAGAGTTATAGGATAAAAGGTAAAACTGTTCGGAGTATAGAGATGCAGAGAGACTTGGGGGTGCAGGTTCACAAGTCTCTGAAGGTGTCTTTACACGTGGAGAAGGTGATAAAGAAGGCGTATAGTATGTTAGCTTTCATAGAAAAGGGTATAGAATACAAGAGTAGGAGTTTGATGTTGCAGTTGTATAGAACGTTGGTTAGGCCTCACTTGGAATACTGCGTCCAGTTCTGGTTGCCGTACTATCGGAAGGATGTGGAGTCCTTGGAGAGAGTGCAGAGGAGGTTTACCAGGATGCTGCCTGGTATGGAAGGTCTGTCTTATGAGGAATGATTAAATAGACTGGGGTTGTTTTCCCTTGAAAGACGTCGGCTTAGAGGGGATCTAATAGAGGTGTATAAGATTATAAGGGGTATAGATAGAGTAAATGGTGGTAAACTTTTTCCACCTTCAGAAATGGATAGGACGAGTGGTCATGGCCTTAGGGTGAGGGGGGCTATGTATAAGACGAATATTAGAGGGCAGTTTTTCACACAAAGGGTAGTGGGGGTGTGGAATGCACTGCCGAGTAAGGTGGTGGGAGCAGGCACGCTAGGGTTGTTTAAGGGTCTCTTGGACAGCCACATGAGCGGTATGCAGATAGAGGGATATAGTAGGACTGTTTAACTATGGCTTTTTTTTCCACAGGTAATTCGGTCCATACTTGACCATCAAGGAGCATGCATTCGGCAGGTGGTGCGAGGACAGCTCTTGGATGTTGATTCATGGGTTGCCTGGTACTTCATGTCGTAAATGAGTGCTTTATGTGGACCATCTGAAGGGCACCATGACAGCTCAGAGACTATCGATGTGGCTGTGCAGACACTTGGAATTGGGCCGGTGTCTGCGGGAGTTTGCGCGTTCTCCCCGTGGTTGCGTGGGTTTTCTCCGGGCGCTCCGGTTTCCTCCCACAACCCAAAAATTCGCTCTTAGGCTGATTGGGAAACAAATTGTCCCTATAGTGAGAGTCTTCCATATTAGGAATAACCTAAAATTAGAATAGGAAAATGGAATTGTTACTATAAAGTTATGACAGCGGCGCGGGCTCGTTGGGCCGAAGGGCCTGTTTCCCGTGCTGTGTTTCTCTAAACTCTAAACTCTACATTAACATTGCAATTATATGATTGTGAAAATCCTCTATTCGCCACACTCTGGCACTTGTGTGGGCATACTGGGGGAGAATTTAGCATGGTCAATGCACCTAACTAGCCCACCTTTTGGACTGTGGGAGAAAAGCGGAGCACCCTGAGGAAACCTAAGCAGGCATGGGGAAAACATACAAACTTCACACAGATGATGGCCCAAGCCAAGGATCGAACCTGGGTCTGTAGCAGTGATAATCACTGTACCACTGTGAGGTTTCCTCAGCAATGGGCATCCCAACAATTCCCGATACTGTCTCCTTCATGAGAGTCAGGAGATACATGAGGGATGCTTAGCTGCTGCTGCCATCAGTCCAGATCTTGTATACAAAACAGAGTGCGTCAGTGGGAGTCACACAATTGATTTGGACCGTTTGGCTGTCATGTGCCAAAAAATTTGAATAAAGTAGAGTTAAGAATTGAATAAAAATAAAAATTAGAGAAGCTTTAATAAAATAATGTTTAAAGAATTGGATGAAAAGGAATTGATATCAGTTCAGTGCCTTGAGGGTCTTGATACACTAATTAGTTTAGCCACAGTGTAAACAGATATTTTACTTAAATAAACTGGAAAACAATAAAATACTGAATTGTGGCTATTAAAACTCCAGAAGATAGAGGCACTCAGAGTGGAGAATAAGAATGCTGTTACACTTATACGCTAAAAGCATGACTTCTAAGGTGAGTTGTTTAGAAAGGATTAGATCAAATTAGGATAAAAAACTCACCAGTGGCAAGGTTAGCGCTGTACATCAGGAAAAGCACAGTAAGAAGTCTCACAACATAAGGTTTATGTCCAACCAGTTTATTTGATAGCAATCCCACAAGCTTTTGGAAAAGGTGTTCCTTCATCAGATGTGTGGAAGGAACATCGTTTCTGAAAGCTTGTGGGATTACTATCAAATAAACTGGTTGGACTTAAACCTGATGTTGTGAGACTTCTTACTGTGCTTACCCTAGTCCAACCCCGGCATCTCGACATCATCAAAAAAAGGATAGCTGTTGAGCAACTAAAATCAAAGCCACACCTGGCAGGAAAGAGTAGTTCTCCAAAACTAGGCTTCTGTGCTAAAAGTTACTGTTAGAAAACCTGCGAGAGTCTACACTGAACTAGAAGAAGAGCTTCCCAAAATAAGAATAATTCGTGTGTGTGTGTGTTGGGGGTGGGGGGGGTGCCCGATGTTACCAATCGGAGCCTAAGGGCTGTATCAGGGCGTAATATGGATCTGAGCCCAGAATCCTCATTCCAGCATGCCCATACACTTCTTGCTGGCTCTGATCTGATCTGCGCTGTGGGCGGGGCTTCGTGCTGCCGGAACGATCGGAGCTCTGAACTGTGCATGCGCAGTTAGAAAAATATCTGATACAGCGCGCCCAGGCGCGGAAGAGAAAAACAGCTGGGGGGGGGGGTAGTGAGAGGAGGTGGTGGTGGACTTGGGAGATTCTTGCAAACTGAAAATAATGTGGCATCTTCTTTGTGCTGCCTAATTATCTATGGGAAAGGTAATTAAACTACAGTGTCCTAGTGAGCAATTTATGACTTGTATAATACATTTGTGAACCATAATAAGATTGTTGATGTCCCTGTAGCCATGAGCCAGGCAGTCAAATGTTCAGAGTTATCTGGTGAACTTGGAAAAATTGTCCCCCATGGTAGAACCTAGTTGGAAATAAGATTCAAGGAGATTACTAAATCTGCGGAATCAACCATAGTGAAAAGAAGTTTTTATTTGCAATCTTCTCTCATATTCCATGGCATATGTGCCTCCACTTATGAATATGATTTGTATGGGCAACATTGAGTGCAGCTAAACTGCCTCTAGAGCAGCCCTGGGTCCTTCCTTTCATCTTGTTTTCATCTGAACATAGCACAGAATTAGAGGAATTCCATTTGGAAGACAATGTCAAAATTATAATCGCAGGAACTAAAAACCCGATCGTCAAAAATTTGGGAAAATATTTCAAAGTATGGATGGGGGATGTATATGTATGAAGATGTATTCACTGACCTTGCTCACACTCATGTAAGGCCATTGAATTTTTTCCAACACTGTATTTAGGTCCTTGGGTCTTGTCTCAGGGCTAGACAAAATGTGGAGTTGAGACCATGATCGGATCAGCCATGATCTTATTGAATGGTGAAGTAGGCTCAAACAAAGGGCTTATTCCTACTCTTGATTCATGTATCTGTATGACTCCTGGCATTGACCACCCTGTCAGTTCCCACTGCTTTTTGACTGTGTACCAGAAACGCTTCCTTCTCCACTGCATATAAAGAACATCTCTCCTTCTTTCACCTCTGCCAGTGTAGATCGGACAAATTTGCAGTCAGATCTTCACATTCGTACCAATCCTTACTGTTTCCCAACTTTTGTTATCCTCACTGTTTCACAGGACAGATTCTCTTCAAACAGGCCTGCCAGCATCTCCCTTGGCTTCCCATTGAGCAGTGCAGGTTAGCTTTAAGTGGCAGTAGGCTTGCTGCTGATACATCTAGCCAATGTTGAGTACAGTTAGTTCAAGCTGGAGATCTTTCAAGTAAACAGGCAGCAACAAATACAGTGCAGGTAATGGGTATGGGTTAATTGCACATCTTTTTTTGGGAGGTGGTGACCAAATTAATCTTCATTAAATCCAGTGCAGGGATTTACTTGTCAGTCGACCCCCATTTTTTCTATGACATTAGTTTCCCTTTCTGGAAAGCAGCTGAACATTGTTAAACTCATTACATAAACTAGAAGAGTCGCCACACTGAGAATCTATATTATTTTTTGGTAATATTTTGCTCATCAAAGTGATAAAATGTTAATGCTGGCGAGCTGAACATTTTTGTTTTCACCCAATGTCAGTAATGTAGCAATATATGTAGGCCATTGGACCCCTCAAGCCTATCCCATTATTTTATTAAATCATGACTAATCTTTAACTGAACTTCGTTTGATCCCTATTTTGTAATAACTTTACTTTTTGCTCACTATCCTGAAAATTCCAATTGACATGAAGCATGGTTTTTTGGTGAAGACATCTAGATTGCCATCAGCTTTTACATGGAACTGTTTTTATTTCACTGTTGAATGGTTCAGCTTTTATTTGAAGGTCCTTTATTTTGGATTCCCGCAATAAATAAATCTTATGTACTTTATTGAATTCCCTCATCATTTCAAATACCTTGATTAGGTCTAAACCAAAGAGAATACAAGGCACACATTTCATAATTTAACCATTCAACTCCGGTTTTATCCTTAGTGAACCCACAGAATTTAGACTCAGTTCCTTCTGAGATGCCCAAAACAGCGTAGCAGTACTCCAGATGGGTTCTGACCAAAACTCAATACAACTCAAGACTGTTTCAATAGTTTACGGTAAATCCGTACCACAACCCAATTTTTCTTTTTTTTAACATTAGAACATAGAACATAGAACAATACAGCACAGAACAGGCCCTTCGGTCTTCGATGTTGTGCCGACCAAAATAAAAAGCAATGCCCCTCCTAACTAAACCATTCCCTTCTCTTCCATATACTTATCAACTAACCTCTTAAACGCCACCAAACTTGGCGCATCTACAACAGCTGCAGGCAGGGCATTCCACTCCCTAATCACTCTTTGAGTAAAGAACCTACCTCTGATATCCGTCCTATAACTCATACCCCTAATTTAAAGCTGTGTCCCCTCGTGCTAGCTTTCTCCATCCTAGGAAAAAGGCTATCACTGTCCACCCTATCTAAACCTCTAATCATCTTATATGCTTCAATAAGATCCCCTCTTAGCCGCCTCCTTTCTAACGAAAACAACCTCAAATCCTTCAACCTCTCTTCATAGGACCTGCCCTCCATACCAGGCAACATCCTGGTAAACCTCCTCTGTACCCTCTCCAATGCCTCCACATCTTTCTTATAATGTGGGGACCAGACTGCACACAATACTCCAAGTGCGGCCGCACTAGAGTTTTGTACAGTTGCAACATGATGCTGCGGCTCCTAAATTCAATCCCCTACCAATAAAAGCTAAGACTCCATATGCCTTCTTAACAACTTTATCCACTTGACTGCCTACTTTCAGGGATCTATTGACACATACACCAAGATCCTTCTGTTCCTCAACACTATTAAGAGCCCTACCATTAGCCCTATACTCTACACATTTATTGTTCCTGCCAAAGTGCATTACCTCACACTTTTCCACATTAAACTCCATTTGCCACCTCTCGGCCCAGCTCTGCAACTTGTCCAAGTCACTCTGTAAACTAAAACACCCCTCTTCACTATCTACCACACCACCAACTTTAGTATCATCTGCAAATTTACTGATCCATCCCTCAATACCCTCATCCAGATCATTTATAAAAATTACAAACAGCAGGGGCCCAAACAGACCCCTGAGGCACACCACTCGTCACCGAACTCCACGATGAATATCTCCCATCAACCACCACCCTCTGTCTTCTATCTGCCAGCCAATTCCTAATCCAATTAGCTAAATCACCCTCTATTCCACACATCTGCATTTTCTGTAGAAGTCTTCCATGGGCCACCTTATCAAAAGCCTTACTAAAGTACATATATACTACATCAACCGCCTTACCCCCATCCACCTCTCTGGTCACTTTCTCAAAAAACTCAATGAGGTTAGTAAGGCATGACCTACCCTTCACGAAACCAGTAAGGCATGACCTACCCTTCACGAAACCAGTGAAGTGATATTTGATACTTGATATTTTTAAACAAAATTCACCTAATGCATTCTAAAACAAGTTTATCATTCCAAAATGTAGCACAGTTCCTTTCCACTGACTCTACAAGTGCTGGTCACATCTCATTACCTTCCCCAAATGGCCAATTTCCATCTGGCTCCTAGACTTTGAGTGCAACAAGCTATTTATCAATCAAGAACACCATAGTCGAGTTCTATCCCGTAATCTCTGATGTGAACATTTTAAATATGATTCACTGGATAGAGACCAGTAGACTGTGTTTATTGACTGAGACATGGAGATGAAGACACTGATGGCCAATACAATACTATTATATGGATATAGGTTAAAAATGCCAAAAGAAACATGACCGAAGAAGTGAATAAGAAAACCTTGAATTGGTTTCTATTAGTTTTTGTACAGAAAATAAATTTAACTAGGTACTTTCTTGATGTATGCTTTGCAGAGCGAAAACTCAGTGTGCCTGCCTCTTCATTGAAATTGGTGGGGCAGTTCTGTACTTCAGCTAACAACTGGACACTTGAAGACAGCAAGAATCTTAAAAAAAAGATATTTTCTATTCCTGTTAGCTGGTGAATGATGAGCTGTTAAATTAACTTGTCAATGTACTGTGGAGGTGAGGATTGCGTGTGGTGATTTTAATTGACTGGCAGCCTATAGTGTACATGGAAGAAATAAACCTAACATGGTGTACATTGGGAGGTAGCTGGCTGACTGAGAGGGGAAGGGCAGGAGAATGATTTAATAGGCAGATTGGATGAAATGCAAGCAATGAGGACATTGTTAAACTTTACTTCCAGTGTTATAAGTTGTTTTCCTGCCCAATCATCTCTCCAGCATCTTTGGCTGTTACAACCATTCCTTGTGAATTTTCAAAAGAGATGTGTTCTTGCAGCAGACATTTGAAGATAGTTTTATGAATTGGATATTGAAGATCATCAGACTTGTTGATATTTTGTTTCCTTTATGTACTTGAGTTTTGCCTCGAATTGTAGCTGTTCTCAGTCTTGTCAGGCTGTTGGCATCAGTGGATTGTATTTAGAACTGGCACTCTTTACAAGGTCCAAGAACCAACAGGACATTGTATGGTTACAACTCAACAAAAATCAGTTGAAAACCTGAGTACATAAATGTCTTCAAGAAGTGGAGGTGGAGGGAATTCCCATCACACAAAGTGTAGAAATGAGGGGTGGAATTTTGAGAAGGCAGTGGGGATCTCAGAGAGAGCCAACAAGATACACTGCCCTGCCTCTTTAAGGGAAGGCCTGCCACATCTTGTGCTACAAAGTATGTCTTTCTTCAGGATCAAGAGCTCTTAGGATGGAAGTTCTCCCTGCGGAGAGCTGCCCTTCTGTACCAAGGAGATCATTTATTAAAATTATTTGACGTGCTAATGAGTTGCAAAAAGGGGAATCAGTTGATGTAATGTACTTGGATTTCCAAAAATCATTTGATAAGGTATCGCACAAAAAGCTACTTAATATGTTAAAAGCCCATGATGCTGGGGGTTGTATATTAGAATTAATAGAGAAAAGGCTAACTGATAGAAGACAGTGTTGGGATGGAAGGGCATTTTCAGTATGGCAATCTGTAACTAGTGCAGTGCCTAGAGATCACAATTATTTACAATATATATTAATGACTTGGATGACTATGCAAGTTTGTGGATTATATAAAAATTGGTGAGATGACACACAAACTACAGGGGACATATACAGGTTAGGTGAATGAGCAAAAACTTGGCAGTTAAAATTTCATGTTGAAAAATGTGAAGTTATGCACTTTGATAGGAAGAATAAAGAAGCTGAATAATATTTAATTTGAGAAAGACTACAACAAGCTACATCACAGAGAAAATTGGGGCCCACGTACATAGCTCACGAAAACTAGCATACAAGTACATCAGACAGCAGGAATGTTAGTCTTCAAAGGGAATTGAGTATAAAGATAGGGAAGTCTTGCAAAACTACTTAAGGCACAAGTTCGACCACACCTGGAATACTGTGAACAGTTTTGATCCCGTTATCTAAGGAGAGATATACCGCCTGGGATTTTCTAATCTCATTCACCCAGTCACTGCTGCCAGTGAGAACAAAGAGCTTGGACTCAGCTATTATTCCATTCACTGCAACGGGAATGGAGAATCCCAGTCAGGGGTGATGTCAGAGATTTCCAGCCACGGTCTTTGAAGGCAGTCCAGAGAAGATTCACTCAAGTATAAAGAGATTTTCTTATGAGGAGAGGTTGAGTAGGCTGGGCCTGTACTCATTGGAGTTTAGAAAGAGGAGGGGTGACCTTATTGAGATATATAGGACTCTATTTCATCATTCGGATTCTAAATACTGGGCGGACTTGAAACTGGGAGTGTTTCAGATCTGACTTTTAGATCTATTCTGAGGTGCCCCCATACATACTGTACCTGAAAAAAGTCTGAATCGTGCTGCACAAGCCTGTGGGCGGGGCTCAATGCACCCGAAATCCTGCAGCTCTGATTGGTCCTTCTAATTGCACATGCACAGAAAAAAAAATGATAGAATACTGCTCTCCTGGCACATCCCTTCGGGCCAGATAATGCCTCCACCTGGTCCCCACAGACATTACTCCACCCTACAACATTACTGACTGCATTAACACCCCAGCCCCTCCACCTTTCAGACAGATCATGGGCCCTTCCCCCCCCTATCCCCCCACTGATCTCAGGCAGAGTGATCCACCCTCCCCATCTCCTCCCCACCAATCTCTGACAGAATAAACCCCTTCTCCCCATCCTGGATCCATCTGCACAAGGCCCCCATTTCTTTCTGACACCTCCCTCTCTCTCCCCTGTCCCTAATCATTGAATGGGGAGTTCTGATTACAAATAGAGCATATGAAGGCACACATTCAGTTTATAGAATACTGATTGGAATGCGAGTCTTTGCAGGCTGTTCAAATCTTAAAAGTGCAGACAATGTGAGTGGAGATAGCATTAAGCACAGGTTAAAGAGATGTGTATTGTCTCCAGACAGGACAGTAAGTGAAATGTTGCAAAACCAGGCAAGTCATGGGGGTTACACATAGTGTGACATGAACCCAAGATCCCAGCTGACGTCCTCATGTGTGCGGAACTTGGCTATCAGTTTCTGCTCAGTGACTCTGCACTGTCGTATGTCATGAAGGCCATCTTGGAGAACGTTTAACCAAAGAATAGAAATCGAATGCCTGTGACAACTGAACAAGAAGAGAACAGTCTTGCCCATTGATTGTCGAGCAGTGTTCATTCATCCATTGTTGTTGCATCTGCATGGTCTCCCCAATGTACCATGCCTCGAGACATTCTTTTCTGCAGTGTATCAGGTGGACAACGTTGGCCGAGTTGCATGAGTATGTACTGTGTACCTGGTGGATGGTGTTCTCACATGAAATGATGGCATCTGTGTCGATGATCCGGCATGTCTTGCAGAGGTTGCTATGATAGGGTTATGTAGTATCATGATCACTGTTCTCCTGAAGGTTGGGTAGTTTGCTGCAGACAATGGTCTGTTTGAGGTTATGTGGTTGTTTGAAGGCAAGAAGTGAGGTTGTGGGAATGGTCCTGGCGAGATGAAGACTCTGGAGAAGTGGTCATAGCTTCTTCACTCCAGGGAAGTACTGGATGATGAAGTGTATCTGTCCACCCACTTCACCCTGGACCACAATATCTTCACCTTCAACAACCAGTTCTTCATCCAAACACACAGAACAGCCATGGGGACCAAATTCACACCTCAATATGCCAACAACTTCATGCACAGGCTCAAACAAAACTTCTTCACCACAGAGGACCTTCAACCAATGCTAAACATTAGATACACTATGACATTTTTTTCTTTGCTCTCAGGGTGAACAATCACTGAAACAACTATATGATGACATCAACAAGTTCCATCCTGCCATCAGATTCACCATAGACTTTTCTCTGGAACCGGTTGCATTTTTGGACACGTGCATCTCCATTAAGGATGGTCACCTCAGCACCTCACTGTATTGCAAGTCCACAGATAACCTCACGATGTTCCACTTCTCCAGCTTCCACCCTAAACATGTTAAAGGACTCACACTCTATGGATAAGCCCTCCATATATACAGGATCTGCTCAGATGAGGAGGATCGCAACAATCATCTCTAGACACTGAAAGATGTCTCATAAGAACAGAATATGGCGCTCGACTCATCAATCAACAGTTCTGATGTGCGACAGTGAAAAACTGCTCCAATCTCCTCAGAAGACAAACATGGGACACGGTGACAAGTACCTTTCATTGTTCAGTACTTCCCTGGAGTGGAGAAACCATGACATCTTCTCAACACGGATGTCATCATCACACGTGAGAACATCATTCATCAGGTACACGGTACATACTCTTGCAACTCGGCCTGATACGCTGCAGGAAAGGATGTCCTGAGGCATGGTACACAGGGGAGACGATACAGACGCTATGACAACGGATGAATGAACACCACTTGACAATCACCTGGCAAGACTGCTCCCTTCCTATTGGCGAACACTTCAGTGGTCACGGCCATTTGGCCTCTGATCTTCGATAAATGTTCACTAAGGTAGTCTTCACGACATATGACAGCGCAGAGTTGCTGAGCAGAAACTGAAAGCTAAGTTCTGCACACATGAGAATAACCTCAACTGGGATCTTGGGTTTATGTCACACTATCTTTAACCCCCATGATTTGCCTGGGTTTGCAACATTTCACTTACTGTCCTGTCTGGAGACAATACACATCTCTTTAACCTATGCTTAATGCTATCTCCCCTCACACTATCTGCACTTTTAAGACCTGAATAGCTGCAAGACTTGTATTCTAATCAGTATTCTGTAAACTGAATGTACCTTTATATGCTCTGTTTGTGATCAGAATTCCTCACTCATCTAGTGAAGGGGAAAAACCCCAAAAGCTACTGGAATTTGCTACCAAATAAACCTGTTGGAATTTAACCTGGTGTTGTGAGACTTCTTACTGTGTTTCCCCCAGTCTAACGGTGGCAGCTCCACATCATGCCTAATCATTGAGACACTGATACCCCACCCTTTTCCCATCATTGCACCTGCAAGTGGTCACTTGTCTTCCCTTCAATCCTAACAAGCAAATTGCATGTAACTTGCTAGGATGCTCTGCCCTAACAAGGGGCAGCTCCATAAAAAAAATCCAAGAATGGACAGGCAGACAGATGTTGCACTGACTGCTGTTTTAGTTTCAGTTAGCCCTTTGTAATGCAACAGCTCTTTCGGAAAATATGTTGCTATTAGATTGAATCTGTCTGCAAACCATGGCCAGTATTCTCCCCAAAAAAATTTAAGTCCCCAACATGTGGGAAAATGGGAGTAAATCCCACAGATTTTTTAGAGTGATTTCTAGAATGAATCTCCAACACTCTGTGCATTGCAGAGTGTCCTAGCATGATTCATGCTGGAAATCTGTGGAGGGAGCCTATTTCTTCTGGACAGACTGGCGGCATAGTGCCGAATGGGGCACTGCTCACACACCAATCTGTCAGCATAGAGATTGGTACATGTGCAATGACTCCCCCAACAACCTCATTGTCAGTCTCTGGATCACTGGCCTGTCCTATTGCTGGCCAACCGTGCAAAACCCCCATCCCCGATCATTGGCCTCCTGCACTTCCCCGAGCAGCCCCCATGTCCTCCCAGCCTCCATCCCCCCTGATCTCCCGACCCCCTTTTGACAATCTGTCCCCCAATGGTCATCCCTGCCTCTCCTCCAGCAGCCTTGACAGTATAGCGAGCCCGATCGCCCTTTTCCCTACTTCTCCTAATGCTACAATTGCAGATGGGCAGCAGTTTCTCCCCACAGATCACTTCACAAAAGGTCCCATCCCCAACAGGCTGTGCCCCTCTACCTCTGGAAATCTTGGTGTCGGAGACTCGTAGAGGCCATGATACCCAGTGGGAAGTCCTCACTGATGTCTCTCAGCCCGCTGCACTACTCGAGCAGCACATGGGCTGGGATATCATCTCCCAGCCCCCATATCTTCCTTTTGTTTAAAACCCCGCACACAGTTAGGACAATATAAAAAGAAAATTGAAAAGATTTTAAGTAGAAGAAAAAATATTGTGACTCCTCACACTTTGAATATTAGAAGGCTGGGGGAGAAACAACAGTAGGGTGTTGGAGCTTTTCTTCAGAGACTTAGCATTAAGCTGGCTTTCTCAGCTAACACAAGGACTTGTGGAGACAGTATTCTGGATAAAGATATTCCTTTATTTCCCAGGTCTGATTCATTGCAGCGAGATAGGGTGATTTTGGTGGAAAGTACATCACTTTTCAGTATTACAGTTATATGTATCTCTATGCAAACAGTATTTTTGTAAGATGTATTTCATCTACTTTGTGACTTCACTCTAAATTAACCTATTCTGATTTGTTAGTCTTTAGTCCCAGGTTATTCTAAACCCTCTCTTAAACAGGATTAAAAAATTAAAGTGCAAATAAGGTGATGACAAATTAAGGAAAAAAGCTCTCCTTGTAGTTTTAAAAGCATGGGCTTTTCTGATCAGGAAAGGCAGTATCTGGCATTTATGGAAAGAAATGCTTTGCTGTACTGTTGGGATCCTTTGAAAAAAAAATCAAGTCAATGGCCTTCAGGGTAAAAACATTTTAAACAATCTCAAGTTGCTTGTGCCTGGAAGAGAATTGATGGATCATTTAGGATCCATGGGGTCTTTCCATGAAGAAAATGAATCATGGTATTGCTCTGTAGGGCATTTTCTGTACTTTGTACAAGCAAATAAAATTTCAGATGGGTTGTTTGCAGCAGCTTTTCTAAGTAGAAGAGATTCAATTTGCTCCAGAGCTTAGTTCATTCTGCAATTGGACCCAAACCTGCGATGACTTGACAAAGATCCTCGAAGAGCATTACTCTCCAATGCCACTGACCATCATGGAATGGTTCAGGTTCCACCAAAGGAATCAAGTGGAATGCAAAAGCATTACTCAGTTTGTGGTAACCTTAAAATGGTAGGTACAACATTCTGAGTTTGGTGAGTCACTGGAAGATATTCTTCAACATGGTCTAGTTTGAGATGTCCAAAATAAGGCTATCCAAAGAAGATTGTTACTGAACTTGCTTTGTCTATAAGGACAGCACTAGAAATTATTGTTGATGGAACCGATGTTAAGGAGGATTCAAAATTTGGTGCAGGAATGAAGATCCACTTGTTGGAAATTGCCCATAAGGCATCAAAGCAGCAACAAACATGTCACAAATGTGGCGAATTGGCCATTCAGCGAATATATGTTAAAGCAAAGATTGTCAATGCAAATTGTGTGACAAAATGGTCAAATTGCAAAAGCTTGTTGGGCTATACCAGCTTCCCTTAAAAGAATACTCGGAAGAAGAATTGGGGTACCTTCAAGAAGAAGAACAAGTTGCATTTTACAAACAAATTACAAATGGAAGAATAACGACTGTGAAAAAGGGCATATTCAGAGAGAATATCTAGAGATACAATGAAGATCTCCAATTAAATGTCTTATCCATGCAGGGTGAATCACATAGATTCTGGGTGATTCTGAAGTAAGCAGACAACCTATTAGGATGGAGGCTTCTGCTGCTTAATCTTTAATTCCTGAGACTATATACCAATGAGAACTGAAGCATCTTCCTTTAAACCAATTAATCTGATTTTAAGGACATACATGTAAAAGATTGTGCTATTAAAAGGTTACATAATGGTCATCATAGACATGAATGGACAAGAGTGGAGTTGCCTTTTCAGGCGGTCCATGATAATTTTCCAGCCTTAATTGGGAGATCATTGTTGGGTAAGATAAAGGTTAAGGGGAGTGCTATCAACAAATTTGATGTCAAACAGACTTTTAGCACCTTCTGGATAAATACAACAAACAGTCATTGAAAGAGTCACGTAGCTCAATGAACGCAATTCAAGTGAAACTCAAGATAAAGCCTACTAAGCAATCAAAAAAATCTCAAAGCAAGAATGGTGCCATATGTAATTCATCCCAATGTTGAAAAAGAATTTGTACGACTTGCTAACACTAGTGTGTTAGAGTTGGTTAGAATGAGTGCCTCCTTCAATGCACCTGCCTGAAACAAGATGGTTTAGTTAATACTTGGGGTGATTTTGAAACAACCATAAACCTAATATAACATAGAACATAGAACATTACAGCGCAGAACAGGCCCTTCGGCCTTCGATGTTGCACCGACCAATTAGGAAAAAGCAGTGACCCTCTAACCTAAACCATTCCCTTTTCATCCATAAGCTTATCTACTAACCTCTTAAACGCCACCAAACTTGGCGCATCTTCAACTGACGCAGGCAGGGCATTCCATACCCTTACCACCCTCTGTGTAAAGAACCTACCTCTGACATCCGTCCTATAATTACCACCCCTTAATTTAAAGCTATGTCCCCTCATGCCAGCTTTCTCCATCCTCTTAATGTTGTGTGCTGATCAATATCTTTTTCCTTTAATTGAAAATTTGTTTGCTGGGTTATCCATTGGACAGAAATTTAGCAAGATTGATCTTTCATAACTATATTTATTGATGAATGTCAACTATTGCTTACCATTATTACTCATAAAGGTTTCTTCATTATAAAACATCTGCCATCAGTCCTATTTTGAAGATCAATGGATTAGATTTTAACTGGTGTCTGCCTGGTTTACAATGTTCCTTGGATGATATGCTAATTTACATGGTCCACTGGATGGCATGGTAGTACAGTGATTAGCTGTTTCATAGCATCAGGGATCCAGGATCGATTCCTGGCTTAAGACACTCTCTGAATGGATTTTGCACATTTTCCCCATGTGTATGTGAATTTCTTCCAAGTGTTCCGGTTTCCTCCCACAGTCTGCAAGATGTGCTGGTTAGGTGCATTGACCATGCTAAGTTGTTCCTCAGTGTCCTGAACAGGCATTGCAGTGTGGTGACTAGGGGATTTTCACAGTAACTTAATTGCAGTGTTAATATAAGCCTACTTGTGACAATAATAAATAAACTTAGTATGCAAGAGTATTTGAATAATTTAGAAACAGTACTGAAACATCTTCAAACACAAGGTCAATGCATGAAGAAAAAGTTTGATTTATTTTAACAAATTAAAGGGGTCGTTAGAGGGGTCAGTTTTCGTACAGAGTGTGCAGGAAGGTTTTTTGACTCAGTATGTAGAGAGGCCAACTAGAGGTGAGGCTACATTGGATTTGGTGCTGGGCAAGGAGCCAGACCAGGTGTTAGGCTTGGAAGTTAGTGAACATTTTGGTGATAGTGACACAATTCGGTTACGTTCACCTTAGTGATGGATAGGGATAGGCATGAAGCTGGGGGCAGTAGTTATAGCTGGGGGAAGGGTAAGTATGAGGCCATCAGGAGAGAATTAGGGTGCATAGATTGGACTGGGAACATCTGGAATGTGGTGCTTATTCAAGGAGCAGCTGCTGCGAGTCCTTGATAAGTATGTCCCTGTCAGGCAGGGAGGAAATGGACGAATAAGAGAGCCTTGGTGTACGAAAAGAGTTGATTTGCTGGTTAAGAAGAAAAAGGAGGCTTATGTCAGGACGAGGCTTGAAGGCTCAGGTAGTGCAATGGATAGCTATAGATTAGCTAGGAAGGAGGTAAAAAGTGAATTGAGGAGAGCTAAGAGGGGACACGAGAAGATGTTGGCTGATAGGATTAAGGAGAATCCTAAAGCTTTCTTTCGATATGTTAAGAATAGACGATTGGTTAGGGCAAGATTAGGGCCAGTCATAGATAGCAGTGGGAAGTTGTGCGTGGAGCCTGAAGAGATTGGCGAGGCACTGAATAAATATTTCTCTTCGGTATTCACGCAGAGTGCTGGGAATGTAGCTGTGGAGAGCACTGAGGTACAGGGTTGCAAATTGGGGAGTATTGTAGTAGATAGGGAGGATGGGTTAGAAATTCTCGAGGGGTTGAAGTTGGATAAGTCCCCTGGGCCGGACGGGATTTACCCTAGGATTCTATGGGAGGCAAGAGAGGAGATTGCAGAGCCTCTGGCTCTGATCTTCAGGTCCTCGTTGGTTACGGGTGTGGTTCCGGAGGACTGGAGGATAGCGAATGTGGTCCCATCGTTTAAGAAGGGGAAGAGAGACCTTCCTGGGAATTATAGGCCAGTGAGTCTTACTTCTGTGGTGGGCAAGGTATTGGAGAGAATTATTAGGGATAGGATTTATAGTTATTTAGAGAGAAATGAATTGATTGGGGATAGTCAGCATGGTTTCGTGAAGGGTAGGTAATGCCTTACTAACCTCATTGAGTTTTTTGAGAAAGTGACCAGAGAGGTGGATGGGGGTAAGGCGGTTGATGTAGTATATATGGACTTTAGTAAGGCGTTTGATAAGGTGGCCCATGGAAGACTTCTACAGAAAATGCAGATGTGTGGAATAGAGGGTGATTTAGATAATTGGATTAGGAATTGGCTGGCAGATAGAAGACAGAGGGTGGTGGTTGATGGGAGATATTCATCGTGGAGTTCGGTGACAAGTGGTGTACCTCAGGGGTCTGTTTTGGGGCCCCTGCTGTTTGTAATGTTTATAAATGATCTGGATGAGGGTATTGAAGGATGGATTAGTAAATTTGCAGATGACACTAAGTCGGTGGAGTGGTAGATAGTGAAGAGGGGTGTTATAGTTTGCAGAGAGACTTGGACAAGTTACAGAGCTGGGCCAAGAGGTGGCAAATGGAGTTTAATGTGGAAAAGTGTGAGGTAATGCACTTTGGCAGGAACAATAAATGTGTAGAGTATAGGGCAAATGGTAGGGCTCTTAATAGTGTTGAGGAACAGAAGGATCTTGGTGTATGTGTCAATAGATCCCTGAAAGTAGGCAGTCAAGTGGATAAAGATGTTAAGAAGGCATATGGAGTCTTAGCTTTTATTGGTAGGGGGATTGAATTTAGGAGCCGCAGCATCATGTTGCAACTGTACAAAACTCTAGTGCGGCCGCACTTGGAGTATTGTGTGCAGTTCTGGTCCCACATTATAAGAAAGATGTGGAGGCATTGGAGAGGGTACAGAGGAGGTTTACCAGGAGGTTGCCTGGTATGGAGGGCAGGTCCTATGAAGAGAGGTTGAAGGATTTGAGGTTGTTTTCGTTAGAAAGGAGGCGGCTAAGGGGGGATCTTATTGAAGCATATAAGATGATAAGAGGTTTGGATAGGGTGGACAGTGATAGCCTTTTTCCTAGGATGGAGAAAGCTAGCACGAGGGGACACAGCTTTAAATTAAGGGTATGAGTTATAGGACGGATATCAGAGGTAGGTTCTTTCCTCAAAGAGTGATTAGGGAGTGGAATGCCCTGCCTGCAGCTGGTGTAGATGCGCCAAGTTGGGTGGCGTTTAAGAGGTTAGTTGATAAGTATATGGATGAGAAGGGAATGGTTTAGTTAGGAGGGGCATTGCTTTTTATTTTGGTCGGCACAACATCGAGGGCCGAGGGGCCTGTTCTGTGCTGTAATGTTCTATGTTCTATGTTCTATGTTCTAAATGTCAGTCCGGCATTTGGGTCGCATTATTGATAGTAAAGGTCTGCATAACATACCTAAAAAAGGAAGCTATTTTAACAGCACCATGTCTGACAAACATAATGCAACGTACTCCTTTCTAGGATTAGTATGTTATAAAGGGAAATTTGTTCATAATTTAATAAATTATGCAATGCTTTCAATAATGTAGCTGCATGTATAATGGTCATGAGACTGGACAACAGAAAGTAAGTGAGGATGTTAAACGTGCTTTGCAGAAGTCTGAAGTCTTGGTTAATTTTAAATCAAAGTTTTAATACAGCTTGCTTGTGATCCTTCACCTTATGGAGTAGTACAATAACTTAACGTATTATGCTTTCCAGAGAAGAACAACCAATAGCCATTGCTTCCCGTTGTTAGGGACAAGACCAGGTCCCCATTTCTTACTTTTGATTTTGGCATTAATATGAACATAAGCTGCTTTGCTCCAGGTATGATTCAGTTGACCCACTCAGAAGCTTTAATCAAAACAAACTTTATTTAAGAATACAAAATATAACAAAAAGAATTAATGTAACTTTACCAATTTAAAATACTTAAACATGCCAAAGTGGAATTCTTAACAGCTAGCTATCTCTATAGTTCCAATTTAGCAGTATCCCCCTTATGCATAAATCCCTTCTTCAAAATCAGTTGGCACCAAAAACTTTGATGCTCACGTGGATGCTAGATTTCTAGACTTTTAATACCTCGAATACAGATAGCAGTTTCCAGAGAAGGATATTTTTAAAGTTTAAAGTTTATTTATTAGTCACAAGTAAGGCTTACATTAACATTGCAATGAAATTACTGGCAACTGTTGGTTAATAGAATTTGATAGGAGACTGGAGCATCCAGAAGAAACCCATGCAGACACAAGGAGAATGCAAACTCCACATAGACAGAGACCCAACCCAGGAATTAAACCCACGTCCCTGGTGCTGTGAGGCAGCAAAGCTAGCAACTATGTTACCATGCCACCCCGTGAGGATATATCTTCCAACAGCTGAACTACAGAGAAATAAGCCTAATCCAGGACTTTATAAACAATCAAAGAGGAATAAATGCCCTTTTGATTAACTATGTAGAATGAATAATGATGCATAGTATGTATGTCATCATAGTAATTTATTGCCGTGTCCACAGAAGTAAAAGCGGAGGGATATTATATATTTAAGTGGTTGTATGATTGCTTTAAGAGCAATGGTTTGAGGTCACATGATTTTACGATGATGCCATTGGGATGTTTCACAGATTCTGGTTTTAATTTTGCTTTCTATTCTGTACAGGCAACAGCTCCTACAATAAATCTGTTGTTATTTTCAATCTACGTTTACAAACAACAAACTTTTTTTCTTTAAAACCTACGATCCTTAACATAGTTAAGATTTTTTTAATATTCAGATTTAACCTGGCCTGGTGGTTTCTTTAATTGCTCACTGTGATCTGTGGCTGGGATTGTCATTCTTGGATGTTGTTCCTGATTCCATTCAGGATTTTGCCCTAGATGCTGAGAAACTGAAATGATATGATTTGTCCTCAGTTATGGCTCACTGATGTACTTTGTGCATAACCATTTCATAGGTTCCAAATCAATCATTGTGACCTCAGCTTATTCTCACATTCTTTCTGTGAGATCCTAGATGAAAACCTGTTGTCTCAATTTGGCAATTCTATACCCACATTCTTACCATGCATGTTAGTCTTTATCTCTTGAAGTTTTAAAAGTTGCTGTCTAGTTTCTGAGTGAGTAGAGTGGGTATGAGCAGGTAAATTGGTACACATAGACCTGCATACTCATAAGGAATTAGATTAATATGTTGTGAGTTCATTTATTAAGACTAGGCACATGTAAACAGATATACAGAGGTATAAAGTTTGAAACCATCATGGCTGTTTGTGTGTGCTATGCTGAAAGCAAAAACGAAGGTAAAACTAGATTGTATCGCATACTTCCTTTCTAGTAGTGTCATATTGCAATCCCTTAAAGGTATATTACATGGGCAGCTTATAGCGTTCTTACATCCATAAAAGAATATAACAAAACTTTCTTAACAAGGAATCAATTCGAGTCCTTGACTCAGAGAGTGCATACAAAAAGATGGATGCTTAATTATGGGATGAGGAGATTAAAATTGACCAAACAAGCTGGCTCGTTGCTGTCTGCTGCATGAGCAAGCTACTACTTTTTCTACAGGAATTATGCATGCTGAACTTGCCTTGTATTCATTTTTTATCAGGTCAGAGGAGCTAATTTACTCTATCCTATTAGAGATTTTTCTCCCTAGATTCTGCCCAACTTCCCAAAGCATATCATCCACTTCCTTATCACCTGGCTTGACTGCCTGTCAATCATGATGCTGACTTACGAGGAGGGATGGGATTTATACTAGTATTTGAATTTAGTTGAAATCAGCTACACTGTAGATCAAATGCTACTCTGCTAACAACTACTATTCAGAGGATGATCACTTTGCATTTATTTCAGTTGGGTAACCGTTAGCAATTATTTTGGATACTCAACAGCAATTTGGTTGAGTTTCCTTAATGAACTAGCTGGCTGGTAGTGGAAGCTAAACTTTGTAGACAAGGAATTGTCCAGTTTCAATTCCTGTTTGATGCTGAATTAATTGCTCTCAGCTTTAACTGACCATGCCTCTCACTTAGGAAGCCTTTAATCAGTGAGAAAAACTGTTCCTTATCCCCAAAGATCTTTACTCGTGTGGTTGTTCAAAGAACTCATAAGAATTTACACTACATGAGGCCATTTGATCCATTGTGTTCATGCTGATTAGCCAGATTAATCCCAATTTCTATTTCTTGGGACAAGGCCTTATAGGTTACAGCACTTCAAATACATTTTCAAGTTCTTTTTAAGTGTTCTGAGGGTTTCAGCCTTGACTACTCTTTCAGACAATGGGCAGAATTTTACCAGTTCACGCAACCCATTGATGGGCGATGATCTTACAAGAGTAGGATTTTTAGCAAGGTCAGCCTTGATGGAGGGGCTGAATAGATCATTTCTGGTGAGGGGCTGAATAGATCATTTAGCTGGATCATAATAATCATTATGGTGTGATTAGTGAACCTGGTGCTCAATGGCCCAGGCTTGCTTGCCTTTATGGAAATCATCTGCTCCCCATGAATAGGGGACAGTCGTGTTGGCCTTGCTGGTAAAAACTGTTGTGTTTTAAAATTTCTGATCCTTTTCCGACCAGTTTGCTTATTCCAATGTTTTACCCTGGTGCCCTTATTTGCAAGGTGGACAAAGGACAAACACAAGTAAAGGTTCAACAAGTTTATTAACAATAACACAATTAACCCTTAAATTACCCACATAAACAAGAGAATACCCCAAAATCAGATATTCTACCCGCAGAGATGGTTTGGGTCAAACTGCAGGTTTGATTCTCTGAGTCCCTCTGGTCAGTCGTCACAAAGGTGAGTCTCGATTCAGCTTCTTCTTCCTTCCTTCTCTGGTCAGTCTTCCGAATCAAATCTTCCGAGTCTTTCCCCGTCTTCCCGAGTCTTCTGGAGTTGTCCCCTTGGAGTCTGAAAATGTGTTCCTTTATCCCCTGCCTGCTTGCCTTTCCAGAAGCTTCCCTGGCTTCTGGTCAATGAAGTCACAGGAGGGAGTTCCAATACCCAGTAGGTTACTTGATGCCTGCCTGACAGTACACCAGGGTCCGCCCCCAGGTGTCCATTTCCATGCTGCTGCTTACATGTGGCCTGTTATCAGATTCAGCCAACTGCAGGAACTCTCGGTGACTGAAAGTCTGGCCCTATCTGGGCTTCTAACAATAGGCTGATGTATTTCAATGGGGTGCAATGATCTCCTGCTAAGTACCAGTAGGGTGCAACAACTTTTGATAGGTGGTTGATGAGTCAGCCACAGACAGGTTTATGATTTGTACCACTGTCCTGCCTGAAGTTTGACCGTATTTGATTTTTAATACATCCAATTCTTTAATTTAGGATATCCAATTTTATCAGCCATAAAACTAGGCCCTGTTTATGTAACAAAACGGAGACCACTGAGGAACCCAGAGAGGTCAAGGGCAATAGGGGGTGCCCCTTGGGCAGTATCAGTCTGACACTTTGGCATTACCCAAGAGGCCTCTTGGCAATACCCACCAGGCACCTTGGTGCTGCCCAGAGGGTAGAACCTATGGGGCAGGGCCAGGAGAGAGCAGGGTGGGACCTGGCAGGGTAGGGCCAAGCCAGAGTAATCCGATTGTAAGGAAGAGGGTCCATTGCCACTCTGCAGGTGATTGGTGTTTTTGGGGGAATTGGGCTACTGACGCTCTGCAGGTGATATCTATGGGGACGAGGGCACCCGCTGCCATTCTGCAGGTAATTGGTATGTGGGGAGCCCCTGCTGCCCTGCTTCATAATTGTTGGGTCAGCATGATGTGTCTAGGCAGTGGAGTTGCATTCCGCACTGTTTGGGTCTTGTGATCAGCTACAGACTGTGTTCAGGTTGCTTGGCCGCTCACTCTGTCAGACCCCTGCTGTTGTATTGTGCATGTGCAGATACTGAGGTCCAGTGCATGTGCAATAGCTCCCTCTGCAGGTCCACTGCCTGTAGCAGCTAGAATTGGTCTAGCCCATATTTTTAATGTCCAAGTCGATAGGATTGGAAAACCCGTCCAAAAAACTGATCTGCAACTCTTCCATTTTCCTGCTAGCTGGACATTCTCATAAAATTCTACCTAGTAAGTTTGAAATCCTATAACCCTGGGTGAAATCATTTTCCTACATATACATCTAACATTAAACTTTTCCTCAACTAAAGGGAAAAAAACTTCTATCTTCACTCTATCTAGGCCACTCATGATTGTATGTACTTTAGCCAAGTCTTCCCTCAACCTTTCTGTTCCGAAGGAAACAATCCGAGCCTATTTCTTATCACTAAAATTCTCCAGTGCTATATGCTCATACATCTCCTTTGTTATCTCTTTAATGCAATCACGTCTTTCCTAGAATGAAGTGACCAGAACTGCACACGATATTCCAGCTGTGGTCTAGCTGATGTCTTATTCAGTTCCAGCATAACCTTCCTGCTCTTATACTCTGTGACTTGGTTAATAAACATGATCATATCAACATGCCTTTTGACCTGCATATTTATCTGTCCAGCCTCCTTCAAGGATTTATGGGCATGTCATTCTAAGGCACTTTGTTCCATTGCAACTATTCAGTGTGTTTTCCCTTGCCTTGCTAGGCTTTCTTGGGTAAGTAGAGAGTCTGGAGTGATTATGATGGCCAACTATTCGTACAGACCGTCTATAATAAATTCCATGCAGGCAAAAGTCCTGGCTCCAAGTTACTTCATTTACACCATACATCTGTACACAGCCAGCTCTCCAGTTGCCCCCTGCTGAATGCAGGCTGGGAATCTGACATACCTGCTTTAAATAGGAAGCGTAAGGTTCTCTGATTTTACCATTAATTTGAACTCATCAGGTAGCTCTTATAAGCACCAATCAAATAAACAAACTCAAATTAACTTAGAGAAAAATTAAAAGGGGCAGCCCCCCAAAAAGAAAGGGAGGATGTCTGAACAAAAAAAACAAAGTCAAAAGGAAACTTAAAACATTAAATCAAAATGTGATTGTTGGGGTCTATAAGGCACCCCAGCCTAGCAAACACGGAAGGTGTCAACTATACCCATGGACACTGCATGCTTCCGCTCCAGGGACACCTGGCCACAAATGTAGCCGTGGTAGAGGGGCAGACAGTCGGGATGGACAACCCCCTCGATCATCCGCTGCCTGGACCTATTGATGGCGCATCTTGCCAGGTCCAGGAACAGGTTCATGAGGAGATCAGCATCCCAATACACCCCTCTTCTCCAACTCCTCAAGCCTGGATTTCTGCCTCCTTGTCGATCCTCTTGCGTACTCCTGAAAGAAGGTATGGATGTGAATCTTGCCCACATCCCACCACAGCCTGAAGGAGGGGAAGCCTCCCTGCTTCCTTCTCCATCCAGCCCAGAATTGATGGAACGAGTCCAGGAAGCGTTCGTTTCCAGCAGCATGTTGTTGAAGTGCCAGTACATGGACCACCCAGACACGAGACGGAACAAACTCTGCCCACACCAGGTGGTGATCCAGGCACGGCACTTGCCGCATGGAAGCCGATGGCACGCAGAACACGTGCGCCCTTGAAATGTAAAGACGGTCGATTCTGGACGCTCCAGCTTCTCATAAATGAAAGCTCTGGAACCAGGATGGAGATGTCCCCAGGTGTCCACCAAGTTGTGATGGTGTTGAGATGAATGGACACTTTCTCGTAGAAAGTAGTTTGCTGCGGTCTGGCAGTCAAGGCATAGATATTCAGCAAGTCAATGACCACATCCCCCCTCACGGACCATCAAGTGCAGCAACTGGCCTGGCACCGGCTCCTTGACCCCCAAGATCTCCGGCTGAAAATGCGGGGCCAATAAAACACCAACCAAAAAAAAGAGATATCTGATGAAGAACTGAAATTAACTCAAGGTCAAATTAAAGGGGGCAGCTCCCCAAAAGGACAACGAACAGTTTGAACAAAAAAGAAAGTTGAAGGGCTCATCGGGTATCTCTGATTAGCAGAAGAAATACGTTGCCAGGGCACGCCATTGTGGAGGAGGCTCGATGTAAAGGTATCTCTGCAGGGTCTGGAGGTGAAAGGTCGCTAGCTGTGTGTGGAGGCACACCAGACCTTGGCTGCTGTCCTCAAGTGGGAGATACAAATCCTCGGCACAGACCCAGTGCAGTCAATTGTAAGGCTCGTCAGGTAATTCTTCTGACAACCCAATGAGTAAATGAACTTAAATTAACTTAGGGACAAATTAAGAGGGGCAGCCCCCCAAAAAGGAAGGGGGAGGACAGCCCAAACAAAAAACAAAGTCAAAAGAAAACTTAAAACATTAAATCAAAATGTGATTATTAGGGTCTATAACACACGCCAGCCCCTGCGGTGCCCAGAGGGCGCGGAAGGCGTCAACAGCGCCCATGGACACCGCATGCTCCCTCTCCAGGGGACACCTGGCTGTGAACGTAGCCACAGTAGAGCGGCAGGCAGTCGGGATGGACGGCCCCGTCGATCGTCCGCTGCCTGGATCTATTGATGGCGCATCTCGCCAGGGCCCAGGAGCAGATTCACGAGGAGGTCGGTGCACCGATCCACCCCTCTCCACACCAGGTGTCCATAGATTAGGAGCATGGGATTGAAGTGCAAACAAAATATCAGTAAAAGGCATTTGAGAAAACCAAAAAGGGTGTGCAATTTATAACACTGAATATAGACATGGTCCATGGACTCCACGAGGCCATGGAAAGGGCAGGCTCGGGAGCCCGTGAACTGGAAAAACCTACGGTTGTGTGGCACTGCTGCATGCTGCAGTCTCCCCGAGGTAACTTGGGAAGATCCCTACGTAAAGGCACCTCCATTGGGTATCTCCCCGCCTGGTGGCAACAAGACCTGCCATGGTGTATCCGGGCGACAGGCGAGGACGCAATAATGGAAGGTGTGCAGCAGCAACCCGTACAGGAAACGCCTGGAAAAGGGCGTGGAGGACATTTCTATGAGGTGGCTCATGCAGGGGGGTGCCTGACTGGGGGAGGGCTTTAGGGTTTGGGCCAATGTGAAATTCTGTCTGAGCAGGGGAACACTTGGATGGGATCCCACTGCACGCTTGCACTGCCTTGAGCCCGTGTGTGCCCACGGTACCAAACACGACCGTCCTAAGGTCTTGAATGGCTTTGGCCATCTGCCGTACGGACAGTCCCGCACACTCAGCCAGCACGTGGGGACTCAACCAGCCCGCTCCTCTGCCATCCAGCACATTCCCGATCCTGGTCACTCGGCGCCCACGGCTCTCCATTCTGCCAGCCACCTGAAATTGTCAGGCTGGAGGTGTGGATTCCAGAGCAGCGACTCTCACACAAGAGCCACTACTCCTGACGGGGAGAGAGCTGCGTCGCGAGGTGTTCCAGACTGTGAGGAGGTCCTGGTAAAAGACAGGCAAATCCCGCAAGGAAGTTGGAATTCGCCGCAGGTTGATATGCAGGAACTGCGCATCGTAGTTGAGGCTGTGCAACTGGTGGAAGAAATACATCACCAGGGCACCCCATCCTGGAGGACGCTCGACGTAAAGATATCTCTGCAGAGTCTGGAGGTGGAAGGTCGGTACCTGCGTGTGGAGGCACACCAGACCTTGTCCGCCCTCCTCAAGTGGGAGCTGCAGAGCCTTGGCAGGGACCCAGTGCAGTCGATTGTAAGGCTCATCAGGTAATTCCTGATGCGCCAACCTCATTAGCCTGGCTGTAATCACCATACTTTCTAAACATGAAGAATGGATAACCAAACAGTATTTCAGAGGGCAGTCAGTGCCCATGGAAGAATAACTGTGCCAAGAGCTAGCCACTTCAGATGAAGGGGGACGACGTTTGTTGGAAAAATAAAACCAAACAAGTATTATAATCTTTTTTATATGAGGCTAGATAAAGCAGTATCTGTTTTTGCCTTAATAAATGTGCCTTAGCCTCCACTTCCAACAAGCATATTGTAGCACTTAGGTTTCCTACGCCTGTAGTGCTTGCAGCTGCTCTGACTCATTCTGTCAATTTAATGCCAATTAGTGCTGAGCAGTGTTGCAATGTGGACAAGTGCCCACTAAAACTGGACCAAATACATTGATGCAGGCCAATGGTTTTGATGCAGCTCTTGTGATTTGCATGTTGATAACTTGTCTGGAACTCAGCCAGGAATTATTATTGTAGTTGGGAGAATTGGGGTTGGTTTTTTTAGTCCACAGCATCAATTCAGGACACTTGAAAAGTTCAGACCTCTTCAGTTTACTACCTTGTGCTGTGGATTGCAAGACTCTGTGTGAGGAGGAAAACTGTGGGTATATACTGGGATAGCAAATGCACTTTTTCATTGAGTTCAGATAAAATTAACAATAGTGTAAATTGCTTCTTGGTTTTTTTATGTGTTGTATTGAGCCCTTTACCAAGGCCCTCAGAAGCCAACCAGGCATCAAAGAGATGACAATCACTGGTAGTGGAGGCATACAGGTCAAAGCCTCCATGTAATGGATGACATGGCTGACTTTTGCTTGGACCCCTTATCTGTTCGCAGGCTCCTCCAGATCTGCAAGCAGTTTGAGCTGGCCTTGGGAGCCAAAGTTAAACAGGGTAAGAGTGAGGCCATCTTCTTTGGGAACTGGGCAGACAAATCCCTTGTCCCCTTCACTGCCAGGGCAGACTACCTTGAAGGTACTGGGGATATGGTTTGGAGCAGCAGGGGCATGCGCCAAAAACTGGCAAGAGTGCATCGCGAAAGCCAGGCAGAAACTGAGCTAGTGGGAGCAATGCCCCCTCTCCATAACAGGAAAAAAAGCCTGGTGATCCAGTGTGAGGTGTTGTCCGTGTTGTTGTATGTGGCACTGGTGTGGCCTATCTCCAGTTCCTGCGCTGCAGCAGTGATGCAGGCGATCTTTAAGCTTATCTAGAGATCAAAGGTGGATTGTGTCCAGAGGGAGGGATGCACAAATCTCCAGAGAACGGAGGGAAAAACGTTCCCAACGCTGCCCTCATCCTGATGGCCACCTTTGTGTGTGGTTGTATCAAGCTGTGCACAGATCTTCGGTACAGCAACAGCAAGTGCCACTACTTTTTGAGCTTCTGCCTATCCCAAGTGTTACAGAGGATAGGTCTGGCCACACTGCTCTGAGTAGTTGGACTGTACTGCAGCACCTGTCCTTTGTGAAGAAATTTTTCCGCAAACACACCTTTGACCTCATGGCGATTAAGCAGTGGTCAGCGCGTAATGTCCTTGGAGCCCTGAGAGAAAAGAAGATGGCGGATCCTGTCAGTTCCCTAAGCAGACTGTCAGTGTCATCTGGCTGAATGCCTCATCGCCCGAACTCTCAAACAAGCACCAAGATCTGGCTTTGCTGGTGGTGAGAAGGGCACTCCCCGTCAGATCCTTTATGCATGCTCGAGGTCTCAACATCGCCTCACACTGCCCTCAAAGCAGCTGTGGGGCTGATGAGACGGTCGCACACCTCCTTGTGGAATGTGTCTTTGCAAAGAAGGTCTGGAGTGAGAGACAGTGCTATTTGTCGAGGTTTGTCCCGAGCAGCTCGGTGCTCTACGTGCTGTTTCCGGGGACACACACCAAGACGAATATCAACTGCTGCTGGAAAGTCATCAACTCAGTGAAGGACGCACTTTGGTCCACCCAAAACTTGCTGATTTTTCCAGTTGAAAGAACTGTCCTCGACTGAGTGTTGCAGACTGGCACATTCCAAGGTCCAGGACTACGTGCTGAGGGACGTGCTGAAGCTTGGGGCAGCCGCTGCAAAGGCACGATGGGGAAAGGGCACACTATAAGATCTTTTAACGGAGGCAGACCGAGGGCCCAGGAACTGCAAAATACCCTCGACCTGCGCAACTGTATATCAATCTGAGCAACAACGGCACACAGTAATTTTTGAGGCAAGTTTTAGCTTTAAGTATTGAAATGGAAAAACTCTAAATTGTATAGAACTGTAAAAATGTTTTACTCAGCACTGTGTGCAATTTGGAGATATGTACATTTGCAACGTTTTAATTGAGATTTTTATGGATCTGTTCTTATTGAAATGAAATAACTGTAATCTGTATGCGACTGTAAAATGTTTTATTCTGACCGGTTTGCAACTTATTGACAGATAGACTTGCAATATTTTAATTGAGATTTTTTTTATGAATAAAGTATATTTTTGGAAAAAACATTGCTTCTTGGCCTTTTGGCTAAGATCAAGTGTAGTATTGACATGCTGTATTTGGTTGAAATTGTTTGGTTACATTTTAGCTTCATTTGAAGCAATTTTTAGAGCAGCATTTTGGTTAAGATGTAAATGAGAGATCAAGCCTTGGAGGAGGAGCTATGCCTACTCCAATCAGCTTTGATTATGTAGATCAAGCCCAAGACAGAAGGTGAGAGCCCTGTCTTGTCAGCTTAGATCGGGAATGACTCAACGAATTGGATTGAATTGGAATGAAGAATAATCAAAAAGGAATAACAGATGAGAAACCTATTTTAGTTAATTCAGGACTTCTCTGGGTGGTAGGCACTGAGGTTATCATTCCTATTTGTCTTGAGCAGACACTTTATAATAAAGTCTTTTTAACAACAATACATAAATTAACAACCTAATGCCCTGGCTCCAAGCACAATGAAGATTAAGATCATTGCACCACCTGAAAGGAAGTATTCAGTGTGGATTGGTGGCTCCATCTTGGTTTTAGTCTCCACCTTCCAGCAAATGTGGATCACCAAGCAGGAATATGATGAATCAGGACCTTCCGTAGTTCATCGCAAATACTTCTGATCTTGAGATTGTTCTGGAATGTGCAAGTCTGGGGCACTGTCTAAATAGAATAATGCCTTAAAAGTTCTTGGTTATAATGGTGGACTCTTACGATATGATCTTCCAGTTAAGAGGTATAGAAGTGTCCTATTTTGGTTGAAGCAAAATCTGTTTGTGTTTTGTCCATTCCACCCCTGTCCTTACCAACATAATCCATTTAAATGTCAAATTATGACCATTTGTAACTCCCATATACTTTCTCAACCTCCTTTAAAAGACTTCTCAACCTAAAGGTTCCCTCATTCAGCCTCCAAGAGGAGGAAGAATAAAATTTTGATTTAGAAGACAAAGTTTATATATTAAACTTTTATAAGTGGTAATGACCTAGCTCTTAAAGTCTTCCCCCTGGTAGGATCACCCTGTGGGATTACCAGTTGACAATTATCGGGATCTTGATGACTGATTATTCTGAAATACACAGTTTTCTGATCAGTTGTTAATTACTAGAAGATCCTAAAATGGTAAACAAGGGGAAGCCAAGAACTAATTTTCATTTTGGAATATTGATCTTTTCTGGTATTGTTACTCTTAATAGGGGGTGAGGAAAGTTTTTTTAAAATTTCAGAATAGTTTCAAGAACAACTAGAAGCCCATACTGTAATTTCCAAAACTTCACTGAACATGTATTGAGGGCACCCCCCCTCCCCCACCCCCCGCCACCCTGCCAACTGTGAGTGACTATTTCCTCACTAAAAATCCACATGAATTGGCCCAATATGTTCACTCTGGCCTGCTAGCTGCATGTCCTGAAGCTTTGGCAAAACTTCACATCAGAAACTGAATCCTGCTTGCTGTTCATGGTCTAATATGAAGTACAGTGCTCCAGTTGATTGTGAAATTGATGTTGTACTAGGATAAGACACAATCCCTTCCCTTTTGGGTAAATGATGTCTCAATTTGGAGTGGGTGTGTCTATAGCTGAATTTGTCCACGTGCAATCTGCATTGAGTCTGTCCTTGGGAGTATAAAACTGTATGAAGTAAATAAACATCAAATTACTGCAACTTAAAAAAAAACAACCTAATCCCAATGAATATGGAGCACAGAGACACGTTGATGTGCTGAGTGGAGGGAGCTTCACTTTATCTTGAATTTTGCAATATCTAACTCAAGGTGCTGGCTTCATTACAATTCCTAGTACCCAACACCCTTCACTAACTGTGCAGGAGGGGGAAAAAAATGACTTTAAAAGCTCTTGTTGTTTTATTTACATTCCTCTATTGAGATAGATTTTTGAATAAAGTGTGATCTGACAACATCATAGTAGAATTGATTCAGTGAACCTGCTATGCCTGACACTGAAAAGGAGCTACATTAGTATTCATAGTTGAAGCAGAAAAACTGCTAGTTTAACAACTGCATGTCCGCTAATATTAATTTAGCTCTTGTCACTTTGTCAGGCTCTAATTCCTGCAAGATGGTACCTCCTCTTTCTTTATTGGTATTGCTTTAAACCATAAGAAGCATCTAAAAAAAATAGCTGAAGGAAGATATCTAAGCTGATGGTTACTGTAGGTGTAATTTTCCTTGAACACTTTGACAGCAATATCCTTTTATCTTCATTTATGAAACATAGAAGTGACTGAATGTTAACCCTTGCACATCAATTGCAAATTCATTTTGTCTCTTTACTCCTTGGAAAAACTGTCAGTGACATCGATTGTTTTTGATTTTCTGGAGCTATTCTAAAAAATATTACCTTGTTAAAGATATGTTCTTGTAAAAACTAAAATACATCTCATTGCAAAAAATTTAATTTGAGGTTGGATGCTTATAGCTCCTGAGATAGCCTATTGAAATTAATTGTAAACTTAATCTTACAATGGGAGCTTGCAGATCTGCTTGTGCATTGCTCATGGTGGATCCACCGCTAATTGTATGAATTGTGATTAAGAATATAAAAGTGAGGGCAATGGTTACTTGAGCACATTTTACTTGAGTCAAGCTATGAGGGATATGTGTGTAATGATTTACTCCGTGAGTAAATCTTTTCCAAGTAAAGGTTAGCTCTGCTCTATTCCTTCACTAACTGGCCATCAGGATGATGACATCCCATATTTGGTTTATTTCAACAGCACTTGAAGGTTCAAAGCATTAGGCATCAAATTAATCTTGGATAAGCCACAAGATCTTAAGAAATAGAAACAGGTGCAGATCATTCAAAGCACGCGTCACTATTTAATAAGATCTTAATGGTTGGGATTTTATGACTGCGCTCTCCCCAGAATTTGAAAACCCAGCCTGAGGTCAACAGATCTTTGCATGGTCTGTTACTGCCCATTATGATTCCCAAGGTGGGCGGTATGGGACAATTACTCCCACTAAGTTCATTTTCCTGCCTTCTCTCCTCTTTAATTCCCCTACTGATGGAAAACCTATCTTAAAAACATGAAAATGTTTAGACCTCCATTGCTTCCTATTGGGTAAAGAATTCCAAAGATTCACCACTCAGAAGAAATTCTTCCTCAAATACATTTCAAATGAGCGCCTCCTTATCCTGCAACTATGACCTCTGAGTCCTATACTCTCCCATAATGGAAACATCCTCCAAATAGTTATCCTGCCTAACCACCTAAGAAACTTATATGTTTCAATTATATCACCTCTCATTCTCCTGAACTCTAAGGAATACAGACACAACCTGTTTAATGTTCCTCGTATGTCAATCCTTTCATACCTGGGATCATCCGAGTAAACTCAGTAAAGTTTTGCAACACCAATTTTAAATCCAACCAATTTATTTGATAGTAAATCCGCGAGTTTTCGACACTATGTTGTGCCTTCGTCAGGCAAATGCAGTGTTCTGATCTGCAGAGGCACTCATATCCACACAGACAGTTACAGATTGCTGATTAGAATGCGAATCCTTACATCTAACCTGCTATTCAAGTGTTAAAGTGGCTAACAATGTTAACATGAGGGGGCCTTCGTGACACACGACAGCGCAGAGTTGCTGAGCAGAGACTGATAGCCAAGTTCCGCACACATGAGGACGGTCTTAACAGGGATCTTGGCTTCATGTCACACTATCTGTAACCCCCGTAACTTGCCTGGATTAGCAAAAAACCTCACTTACTGTGCTGTCTGGAGAAAATACACAATTCTCTAACCAATGCTCAGGATTCCCTTCACACACATTGTTAGCCACTTTAACACTTGAATAGCAGGTTAGATGTAAGGATTCGCATTCTAATCAGCAATCTGTAAGTGTCTGTGTGGATATGAGTGCCTCTGCAGATCAGAACACTGCATTTGCCTGACGAAGGCACAACGTAGTGTCGAAAGCTCGCGGATTTACTATCAAATAAATTGGTTGGATTTAAAATTGGTGTTGCAAAACTTTACTGAGTTTACCCCAGTCCAACGCCGGCATCTCTACATCATCATCCGAGTAAACAGTTTTTCCAAAGATAATATGCCTTTTCTTCAATAAGGGGAACACAACTGTATACTATTCTAAATATTTTGTATTGTTGCAATACCATTTTACTTTTATACTCCAGTATCCTTGAAATAAAAGCCAACATTTGCCATCTCTATTACCTTCTGCAACTGTTTGCTTGCTCTCTGGATGGTAGCATCAAATGAATAATAATGAATTGTTAATTTTGATCTGCACCACAACAGAAATGAAAATTGGATGAATTACTAATTTAATATCGCCCATTTTGTGCAGTTGTCCAAAGTCGTTCTGCCACTGCAAGGCCATCGAGGGTTAGATGCACAACATGAGGGTAAGGGGCTGATAGTTGGGGCCAGGATGTGGCAGTGCATCCTCCTGCAGGTGGGGGCCAGGGGAAGGAGGAGGCAGAGATGCAGGGCCTACAGGACTCCCAAGTACCTTGAGGGGATGATGGAAGCCATGTGCTACCGCAGGTTCCATCTAAGTGAAGAGACGGTGCAGCACTTGTGTCAGGTCATTGCAAACCTGGCACCTCAAGAGACAGATAGAAGTGAAGGTCATGGTAATTCTCTACTTCTATGCCATCAAGTCCTTCCAGACACCCAGTGGTGACATCTATGGCATCTCGCAGCCATCAATGCACAAGTTTATCTGCCAGGTCATGGATGCCCTGTTGACGCGGGCTAGCAACAGAAAACCTGGCAGCCTTTGCAACAATCACTGGCATGCCACATAGGCAGAGAGCTGTAGATGGCACGCATGTCACACTGCAGTACCCAATGGGTCAGGGACTGGTCTTTATCTATGGATAATGATTCCACTCCCTGAATGTGCAGATTGTCTGTGACCACAAGTTGATTATCATGCACGTGCAGTGGGATTGCAGACAGTCCTTCCACCATGTCCCATTGCAAAGCTGAATAAATTATTTAAATGTTATTGTCATTTAATTGAAGTATATAATTAGTGAGCCCAGGACATTATCATCCATACCCACCTGTCTCTGTGGCCTTGCTGGGAGAGGTTCTCTCTGGCAATAATCACAACTGGTTCCCAGCAATGGGCAATGGACATTAAGGCCTGGCTGGTAGGACCCAGGGCCAATGAAGCCTGCTGGGGAGGTTGGGGCGGGAATGTGAGGGGAGAAGGCTGCAGGGCCAAGGAAGTGGGGCCTGAGATACAGGGTCTACTGGGCAGTAGAGCCAAACGGAGGCGGGTCAGTGCTGGGAGAACTGCTGCATACTTTGCAGTTGCAATCGGTGGAGACAGGGTGCAAAACTTGGTCCGGCAAGGGTTGTGGTGAGGATAAATCGATCCAGCCAGGCGAGAAGTCACAATAAGCCGCAAGCCCTCCAGGTTGGGAAGACGCCTGCTTTAGACCATGGAGACTGGCTGAGAGCAACAGAGGCTGAGTGGCAAGTCTTTCTGGGACTACACATGTGCAGTTGTGCCTTCTGCTAGTCTCAACCAGTGTTCAGGCAATTTAAGCCCCACCCCTTGCCCTCCAAGCAAAGAAAATTTGCTGTGCTGCTTTTTTTATTCTACAATCGCAGATTTGCATTCACCCAAAACATTGATCCAGAATTCTCCCATTTTCATGCTCATCCTAGACTTCAAATTATTTTTGTAAGATCACTCCCTCAGACACATGTCTTTTAATTTAGAGAAATACAGAATATCTAGGAAAAGGGGATGAAGTTGTACAGGACATTTCCCAACAGCAAGCCAGGTGATGGCTACCACAGGAACAGGGAACCAGGCTAATAAGACATATTTCACACTTGAGGTAGCTGGGTTGCCTTGTATAAACTCCCAATCAGTCTGATTGGATAAACCCTAAATGAATGAATAAACACACACACTCACAGCTTGAGAGAACAGTAGCTGTTGCAATCCACAGAGGGAAAAGGTTTTTCTGTTAACCACCTGGTAGAATTCATGGGAAACCTTCTCTTTTGGTCAAAGAGAAGGATCCCACAAAGAGAACTTTGGGAGATTTGCTCATGCAAGACTGGGAGAAGAAGAAAAAAAAATCACCAGAAGAAGAAAAAAATCACCAGAAGCCGAAAAAAATCACCAGAACGGGCCTTACTGTTGAAAGTCAATTTGGAGATTTTCAGTGGATTGAAGGGGAGGACCGACAACAGATGCTGGACATTGTGACATGGCAAAACAGGGGGACATGAACCCATTAGAGTGGTTTTAGTCTTTTCAGGAAAATCTATTCTTGGAATTTTCCCATCCACTGGAATTTCAGTGAGCAGATTGTGGAGAATGTGAAATGCCATAGATGGTCAGGTGAGAATTTCTGACTTTCAGACCAGCACAGCCAGAGAATTCCGCCCTACAATTTTGTGAAGTATGCTGTGCAGTGTGTATGCAATGTAGTTTTATCAGACATGTTAAAAGATAAGAAAAAATTATATTTTAAGTATTCATACAGTATCAGTTGCACACTAATTAGTATTTATTTGTGTTGCTTTTAGTTCATTTGTTACAGTACCAGTCTTATAACTTAATTTCTTTTTGTCAGTTTCTTTAAGTTGGTCACTGAGGATTCAAAACCCTTGTTTACAATGATCTATATGGGGATCATTACAGAATGTAATAATGATAAAGTATTTTCTTATGTTAGTTGAACTTGCAGAAAAAAGTTGAATTTTAATGCCAAATTTTTTTTAGAGACGTAAATGTTCTGTTTGTTAACACCAGAAAGAGAGAAAATTACACTCAAAGTTAGTTGCATTATAAAAGCAAACAAAACTTTTTGAATCAAGTGGCCAGCAATGAAAAATAGGGAAGGAAGAATAGGTAAGGATTAAAGAATCTCTTTCCTCTTATCATGAAGAGGTGTGAAATTCAGTGGAAATGGGAAAAATTAATGCATGGTTAAGCAACAGAAGAGTTTATAGGAATTTAGCAAGTATGTCCTGTTCAATATTAAACCTCAACTAACATCTCAAAATTAGAATAGAAGGCCATTATAACATCGCTGTTTATGGAATCTCCTGTGCACACATTGGTTGTAACTTTTTTTATTATTCATTCCTGAAATGTGGACATCATTGGCTAGGCCAACATTTATTGCTCATCTCTAATTGTCTTTAAGAAGGTTTCCTACATTTAAAGTGTAGTCACAGTTATAAAGTATTTCATTGATTGAAGAGCACTCTGATTTATCCTGAAATTGAGTTGCTACGCCCTTGCCAAGTCAAGGTAAACCCACCATAAAAGCACTAGCCAAACACCTTTAAGGAACTCAGTCCTGGCTATATTTAGGTGCACCTGCCTGGCCTGAACACGTCCCATCTTCCCCAGAGCTGATCCCAACTTCATAAGAATCAAAATCTTCCCGTCTGCAACATCTTTTCAGCTATATATTCATTTACTTAAACCTGTTATTTCTATTCTCATTTGCTCGTGGTCCTGGAAGTAATCTAGAAATTATTATTTTTGAGGACATGTTTGCTGATACCCTACCTAGATCCCAAATGTTTGATTGCAGTATCACATCCATCTTTATCTATGTTTTGGTACCAAAGTAAATCACAACTATCCCTTCTCCATAAGGGTGACCTGCAGCCATTCAGTGGCATCCTTGGTACTAGCATCAGAGAGCCAATACACTATCCTGGATTTGTTTTTGCAGCCACAGAAACATCTGTCCATTCCCTTAACTATTGAAGCACCGATTACTATTGCTCTTTCGGTTTTCCATGTACTCTCCTGTAGAGTTGGTGCTGGCTATACTCCACAATCCCATATTGTGAACTACCAATCCCATATGTATTCAAAGTTGAATATTAGTTGGAGAGTGGGATGCAGTCTGGAAACTCTTACAGTCCCCACATATTCATTTTTGACTGGTGGTCACCCATTCCCTCTCTTCTTGCATCCTCCTAAGCTGTAGAGCAGCCACATCTATAAACATGACTATCCACAAAATATCTTGCAAATGTGCTGCAGCTGATGCCAGCTGCTGCTTAATTTTTGAAACCAGGAGATAAAGTTGCTGCAACTGATGATAAATCATTATCTGGGACATGGGAAGCATGTTGACGTCCCCACATAGCATACGATATACATTCCATATCAGAGGCTGAGAGAAAATGCAAAGAGAGGAAATTTCAAACCATCAATTCATCTAAAACTCAATAGTTTGTAGTATCCTATTCTATTTGCAGCAGAACATTCTGGGTGCGGATCGGTCTTAGCAGTCATTGGAATCCTACCTAACAGCTTAGATGATGAACATAGTCACTTTGCCTCCAAATATAAACGAGATAATGCCAATCGTATTTAGGCAAACAATATTTTCCTGCTAAATGTCCTAAAATTACTTTTTACAAATTATTTATTCATGACTTTAATTCTTTTCTGATACACTTAATTTACAATCTGGATTTATCTGATTAATCTTTATTAATTTACACAATTCTGTCAGCTCCTATTGACAAAAACTCTAACTTCTTTAATCTTTTCTGAAATCTCAACATTATGAATAAAAAGATTTCACCGAGACAATTACGTTAATGATTTTCAAATTGTAATGAGGACACACTAGCTGATTAGCTTCAACATCTATGTTTTAAGCAGTGCACAATGTAACATTACCACCATCCTTCACCATAGTATTTTCTGTATTTTAAAGGGATGTTTTATCTCCCTTTAAATTGTGCTTCTTCAGCATTCTCTGCTTGATAGCCCAGCTCACAGCCAAGTTGGTAGGCAGCCCACCTACCGTTGTATTTGGATTTTCAATTAAGTTCTGTGATACATTTCCAGAGCCTATAATAATAAATATGTTTGAACCTTTCATAGTTCGTTAGAGAGCGATAGACACCTTGACTTCAAAAAATGGGTCACAGTACATACATTTTGGGCAACAACTGGGATTATTCCAAAATCTCCAAGTTCTGAGACTTTGCTAGAGTAGGTTGTTATTTTAAATACAACTTTGATAACATTTGAGTTTGGGACAAAGATTCATTTTGAAGATACTTCAGTGGGTCAATATGTTGGGAGTTATCTCATGTTGCTTTTAACTCAGCAGGATTCCTTGCTCTTGAATTTCAAGCTAGTCAAATATTATTAATGCAGTAAATTGTGCATGTGATTCAGTACACAAAAAGGGAGCGCAAATCTTGCATGGTGTCTTGTAGAGAGTGCTGGAGTTTAAGATTGTTGTGCGATATTCTGTTGCAGCAGGACACACTGGAAAATTCAGTAATGTCAATTCTTGGCTCTTGGAATTGCAATGTGTGATTATTACTCCAGTCCTCATCTCATGAGGTGGCAGCATGCAAATTCTATGCTTCACACTCATCCCAAGATTGTAATGCAAAATGTAGAGCTAACTGACTGTGTGATCATGAGGAGAACTTGACAGCATGTATGCAAATTGCAATGCACAGCTAGCCCGGGGCTTCTCAAAGGGAAGCTTCCCCTCTACTGCTGCAAACTGTCAGCAAGGCTTGAATAAAGTATAGCAAATCAAGCAACTGCCTAGAGAGTGAGGGGGGAAGAGAGAGAGAGAACTTGTAGCTTTTTTGGATGTGGCATTTGAGGCCTCAGTAGAGATGTAATGAGGTAGAAACAGAAGGTCAAGAGGTCTTCAAAACATGCCCTGAAGAGGAAGTAGGAGTAGATGGCCACAGAGGTCATTTCCCAGAGTCTGGTCCTGTGGACCTGCCTCCATTGTTAGAAGAATTCAGTGACTTAACACGCTGGTCAAGATAATTGAATCAACCTTCAAATAACATCTTTCCATCAACCTCTCACTTTGCACAAGACACCATACTTCTATCACTCACCCAGTGGCAATCTAAAGCAATCAGGATACATGTCTATCATCCAGGTACTCTGTCTCACACATTGCCCAATGATGCCTGCCTTATATCCAATTTCACTTACTCCACATTTCAGCAGCAAATCAGGCATGGCAAAAACAACAAACAAACATATTGCAACATGACCATCCCTCCTCCTTCTCCCTCTCTCACAGGGCAAGCGCATAACCACAGGGAGCAGTGCTAATCAACAATGCGGGGGTGGGTGGGGGAGGTGTGCATAGGCACTCCTGCATCAACTGAGCCTTCTGGAAGAGAAAGGTTCAAGTGTTACTGAAAGTGTTTCATTCAGCACTTCTGAGAAGTTTCGGGGTAACTGTGTGTTCCTGCCTTTTGCCCCTTCTCACTAACTTCTCACCCTCATCTCACTCTCTGGCATGGTCAAGCTGCAGATGGAGTTTTCCATCCCTTCCCTCATCCCAACCCTCCTCTGTTTTTCAGCTGTTATATACCAAATAATCACCACATGACCAGCCACTACTTCCTTATCATGAAATAGAACAGCAACCAGACATCTGGTGAAGGAACAACATCTCTTGATCAGACAGGTTCAGCTACCAGCTCAGAGATTAGCACTGTCTGCACCTTATAGACTGGTTTCACATTCATATGATGAGTCGCATAGCCAGAGAGAAAAGATAGCTGCTGTGCCAGCTTCCCAGCGGGTGAAGCCAAATCTGAGTCATGCCACAGGTGACTAAGATGAGGACTTTGATGTGGTGATATACAGTAGAATGTTGATGGGTATGCAGATATTTGGTGCATTGGTAGGCCTTCCAGACAGCCTCTTGTCAGTGGTCCTGTGTGACAGAGGACATTGCAGGGAACTTAGAGTTCATCCTTTCCACTGAAGAAGCGATGGCACATGTCTTTGTGCCTCAAAATACACCATCATTCTTCACTACTTTTTCCAGTTTTACAATATAATTCAATTAATCCAAATCACTACTTTACAGTGAGACGCTGTGACAATTCTTAGGTTGCGACTGTAACCGTAATCTATCATGGGCCACTTCATTTTGATACAACAGAGAGCAAATTAAAACAAATCTAAAAATTACGTCAGGAACTGTACAAAACTCTGGTGCGGCCGCACTTGGAGTATTTCGTACAGTTCTGGTCGCCGCATTATAAGAAAGATGTGGAAGCATTGGAAAGGGTGCAGAGGAGGTTTACCAGGATGTTGCCTGGTATGGTGGGAAGGCCTTATGAGGAAAGGCTGAGGGACCTGAGGTTATTTTCATTAGAGAGAAGAAGGTTACGTGGTGACCTAATTGAGGCGTATAAGATGATCAAAGGACTGGATAGGATGGATAGTGAGAGCCTTTTTCCTCGGATGGTGATGACCAACACGAGGGGACATAACTTTAAATTAAGAGGTGGTAGTTATAGGACGGATGTCAGAGGCAGGTTCTTCACACAGAGGGTGGTGAGGGCGTGGAATGCCCTGCCTGCAGCAGTTGTGGACTCGCCTACTTTGGGGGCATTCAAATGTTCGGTGGATAGGCATATGGATGATATTGGAATAGTTTAGGTTAGAGGGTCCACTGGCCGGCGCAACATCGAGGGCCGAAGGGCCTGTACTGCGCTGTAATGTTCTATGTTCTATGTTCTAACTTGTCTATAATTTATGAATTTAGCTGTTATTGCAACATCTAGTGGTCCATCTTTCAGTTTTCATTGCAGCATAATTTTCACCCAACATTTCAGTGCTGCAATGGAAGTTCAGGGATAACTATGAGGTACAAACTTGTTGCCATTATGTCAGTACGTGCAGTGTTCAAAGGGGCTTGCAAGGCACTAACAGTAGTCCAGCAATCTGCTCTCCAGCAGATGATTAAAATTAATGAAGTACCAGTCTGGCAAACTGACAGTGACCTCAGGAAATGATGACAAGTAATTTTCCCACTATTGCCCTCTGCCAGTGCCCTTGCTGTTGCCTGTTAGCCAGTCAGCTCAAGATGTAGCAATTTGAGGCCAGGTCAGAGGTTTGAGAGATGCTGAAGGCCAGATTGTAGGAGGTGTCAGAGTTCAGTCATCAGTGCCTTAGTGAAATCAACCAGTGTCTGCACTGCTCCTAGCTGAGATAGGAGAATAAGAAGTATTCTCTAAACAATAACATATTTAATATAATGAAAAAGCCCATACTACTTCATAGGAGAATTATAAAACCAAAAAAATGGTTGGGGTTCTCTAATAAGAGCACCCTCTTCCTCTGTGCACAGCTTCCTCTTTCTGCTACCTGGCTGACTCCATCTCCAACCACTGCTACAGCTCAGAAATAGCCCCGATTACTGAAATAGCTTTCTCCTGACATACATTCCAATTCCTCTGACATTTTCAAAACCCAATGCCAGTCCCTTGAGAATCCAAAAGAGTTGCAGAACTTCATCAGTAATAGTACTTGTGCTAACTTGACACCAGCAAAAGCAGCTCATCTCGAGATTACACGTTTGACCTTTAAATAGTACAAGCTTTCATTGGACTGAATGAACATTTAGCTTAAATGGATGCATTAACAGAACCTACAAGGTCCAAAATAGATCACATTTTGTCATACCTTACTCACTGCAGGTTATCACATGGCTAAGCATGTCAATGCCTTTATGATACTATAAAAAGAACAAAGAACAAAACAGCACAGGAAACAGGCCCTTTGGCCCAACAAGCCCACACTGCCACCTCAGTGCTCCCACTTCTACCCGTGATCCCTGTCTATGTTTATAGATCTATGGATTGAAACCAAATTTGAGAAATTTAGGGAGAATTTGTTCTGCCACTTAGCTTAAGAGCACATCTTTGGGATGTGGGAGGAAACTGGAGCGCCTGGAGAAAACCCATGCAAGCACAGGGAGAATGCGCAAACTCCCACAGACACAGGCCCAAATCCATGTATCTGCACAGCACAGCGATAGTCACTGAGCTGTTGTGTTGCCCATCAAATGGTCCAGGTCAAGTGTACACTAATGACGTGAAGCACTAGGATACTCTCAAAATCCAAGAGCCGCCCTCTCATGACCCATCGCGTGTATGCCCCTTGTTAGACAACAAGGTGGACCAAAGCACCTGTAGGATAAAAACAAATACGTCAATATCATCGTCTATTTACACACTTCCCAGGGACTCCCAAGGCTCATGATCCCTATTTTAAATGAGCTTTCTATACCCCTCCATTCCCATTCTGTTCATGTGCCCATCTAAGTATCTCTTAAATAACTCCAGAGTGCCTACCTCCACGACTTTACTTGGCAGTGTGTTCCATATCCCCATCACCCTCTGTGTGAAAAAACTCCCTCTAGCATCCAAATTATACCTTACCCCTTATACCTTATAGGGCCCACAGTAAAAGTGGCAAAGAGCATTCAGCTGATATTTGAGATTTTGGGCTGCCCTTAGTGTACAAGCCACACTACAAAGCTGAATTTCACATATTAAATCTTTTTGACTATATTGCCCTAATTTTCCAAACTTGTGTGGTTAGACTTCACATGTCATTTTGATATGATGGCTATCTGCCTGGGAAAAGTGGATGGTAAGGAGGGATGACTGTGCCAGCCATTCATTATGAAGAGTGGGAAGTGGGAGATTTCTTTGATTCAGTCCCTGTTTTTTTTTCTTAAATTTCAGATTATTAATTATGCAATGTGGGGAGAATAAAGAAAGTGGAATGGTCTTTGATCATTCTGACCCAAATTATAATCTCACGCAATTAGAAATGGAAAAGATGGCCAGTTTTAAAGCCCTGATGTGTAAGCATTTTGTAGACAAGTTCCTGATGTAATTTTTAAATTTGTTTTAATTTGCTCTCTGTTGTATCAAAATGAAGTGGCCCATGATAGATTACGGTTGCAATTGTAACCTAAGAATTGTCACGGCGTCTCACTGTAAAGTAGTGGTTTGGTTGAATTGAATTATATTGTAAAACTGAAAAAGTAGTGAAGAATAATGGTTGTTGTGTATTTTGAGGCATAAAGATATGTGCCATATGAACAGAGAAGAGCAAACATCCTATTATATTGATTGCTTAGAGCCTTCATTAAAAATTTAAGTAACCAGAAAGCCCTGTCTTTAACTTTTATACTTATGGTGGGGGACATTACTGTTGGAGAATTAATCACATTTCCATTTGAAGAACTAACATTAACTATTTCTGTTCAGCTAAAGCATTGCTAGTGTGCTTTTATAATGACATAAATGCACCAATCATTCAAAAAGGATTGTGTAATCATATTTGGATTCCATTACTTAGACTGGGCACAGGATGAGACAGAAAGAAACCAAGAAGGAAGCAAGGTAACCTCAAACTAAGCTTGGTCAAAGAGATAGGTTTTAAGGAATTTCAAGACAGAAACCGAGAAAGATGGTCAGATTTAGGATGCAGGGTAAAAGTAGACATATCATTTTAAACAAGAATGATATGTAATATTTGGGATACTGGTGGACTGGAAATGTTATTCTAAACAGGCAGAAGACAACAACATACAGAGCGGAGTTTTTTGGCCTTCTTGCGGCATGTTTTTGCTGTGGGAGGTAATCTACTATTGGCCAATGGCTGGATCTCCAGGCCGCCCACCATTACATAGAACATAGAGCACTACAACACAAACAGGCCCTTCGGCCCACAAGTTGTGCCGATTATATCAGTACCTACCAGGCCATAGAACTATCTGTAACTCCCATTCCCATTAAATCCCACGTACTCATCCAGAAGTCTCTCAAAAGACCCCAGCGAGTTCACCTCCACCAACACTAACAGCAGCTGATTCATAGAACATAGAACATTACAGCACAGAACAGGCCCTTCGGCCTTCGATGTTGCGCCGACCAATATAAAAACCAATGCCCCTCCAAACTAAACCATTCCCTTCTCTTCCATATACTTATCAACTAACCTCTTAAACGCCACCAAACTTGGCGCATCTACAACTGCTGCAGGCAGGGCATTCCACTCCCGAACCACCCTTTGGGTAAAGAACCTGCCTCTGATATCCGTCCTATAACTATCACCCCTTAATTTAAAGCTGTGTCCCCTCGTGCTAGCTTTTTCCATCCTAGGAAAAAGGCTATCACTGTCCAATTCACTCACCACCCTCTGAGTGAAAAACTTACCCCTAACATCTCCTCCCTACTTGCCCCCCAGCACTTTAAACCTGTGTCCTCCCGTAGCGACCATTTCAGCCCTGGGAAATAGCCTCCGAAAATCCACCCTATCTATTCCTCTCAACATCTTATAAACCTCTATCAGGTTGCCTCTCAACCTTCGTGTCTCCAGGGAGAAGAGACCGAGCTCCCTCAACCTATCTTCATAGGACATGCCCCCCAATCCAGGCAACATCCTTGTAAATCTCCTCTGCACCCTCTCAATAGCTTCCACATCCTTCCTGTAGTGAGGCGACCAGAATTGCACACAGTACTCCAAGTGGGGTCTGACAAGGGTCTTAAAAAGTCCTGACTCCTAAACTCAATACCTTGATTAATGAAGGCCAGTACACCATACACCTTCTTGACCACATCCTCCACCTGTGAGGTCGATTTAAGAGTCCTATGGAGCCGGACCCCAAGATCCTTTTGCTCCTCAACACTGCTAAGACTCTTACCCTTTATATTATTCTCCTTCATCCCATTGGTCCTGCCAAAATGGACCACCACACATTTATCCACGTTGAAGTCCATCTGTCACTTCTCTGCCCAGTCTTGCATCCTATCTATGTCTCACTGCAACTTCTGACATCCCCCCAGACTATCCATAACACCACCAACCTTTGTATTGTCGGCGAACTTACTAACCCATCCCTCCACTTCCTCATCCAGGTCATTTATGAAAATGACAAACAGTAAGGGTTCTAGAACAGATCCATGGGGCTGATCTCCATGCAGAAAAAGACCCATCCACAACCACTCTCCACCTTCTGCAGGCAAGCCAGTTCTGGATCCACAAAGCCAAAGCCCCTTGGATCCCATGCTCTTTCACTTTCTCAAGAAGTCTTGCATGAGGGACCTTATCAAACCGTTAATGGGATTTTGCAAGACAAACAAGGATGTCAAAGGGTATCAGGAAGGTAGGAAAGTGGAGTTAAGACCACAATTAAGTCATCTGTTTTGAATGACAGAGCACTTATTCAACCAGCTCCTGCTGCTAATTTGTATCCTTGTATAAGACTTGCATCCATTCATTTGAGCTAGATTTGAATTCAGTCAGAAGACACAAAAGATTTTTATGTAAAATAATTCTCACTTGCTGTTTACTACTGCTGTGCAGAAATGGATGATAAGATCATTAGCGCCTTTTAAGAGCATCTGGTATATGATGTATGTTGGAACTTGTACTATCATAGAATCATAGAAACCTACAATGCAGAAAGAGACCAGTGAGCCAATCGAGTCTGCACTGACCCCAATCCCACCCAGGTCCTACACCCATATCCCTACACATTTATACACTAATCCTTCTAACCTACGTATCTCAGGACACTAAGGCACAATTTTTTAGCATGGCTAATCGACCTAGCCCACACATCTTTGAGCTGTGTTCCTAAAATGATCAGAACTGTTTTCATATGACCAGGTCAAGGAAACACGTAACAGCTTTCTGGAGAATAGATTGGAGTTGTATATTGGAGACATGAAGATGATTTGTAGTATCCACTTTCCCTTGATTACATTTTCATGATAACAAAACATAGGGTCATTGAGGTTTACAGCATGGAAACAGGCCCTTCGGCCCAACTTGTCCATGCCACCCCTTTTTTAAACTACTAAGCTAATCCCAATTGTTGACGTTTGGTCCGTATCCTTCTAAAGCCATCTTACCCGTGTAACTGTCTAAACGCTTTTAAAAAGACAAAATTGTATCCCCCTCTACTACACAATCTAAGGTGGCATGGTGGCACAGTGGTTAGCACTGCTACCTCACAATGCCAGGGACTCAGGTTCGATTCCTGGCTTGGTCACTGTCTGTGTGGAATTTGCACTTTCTCCCTGTGCCTGCGTGTGTTTTCACTGGGTGCTCTGGTTTCCTCCCACAACCCAAAGATGTGCAGGTTAGGTGAACTGGCTATGCTAAGTTCTCCCACAGTGTACCCAAGCAGGCACTGGAGTGTGACGACTAGAGGATTTTCACTGTAACTTCATTGCTGTGTTAATGCAAGCATACTTGTGACTAACAAATAAATTTCACTTTTTACTTCTGGCAACTTGTCCCAGGCATTTGCCTGGGACTAGCTGCCAGAAGTAAATTGTTGCCCTCTAGACTCTTCATATTTCTCTCCATAAACTCTCTAGTACTAGATTCCTCTATCTTTGGGAAAAGATGTTGATTATCTAGTTGATCTATGCTCTTCATTATTTTTAAATACCTCTGTAAGATCACCCCTAAGCCTCCTACGTTCCAAAGAAAACAGTCCCAGTTTATCCAGCCTCTCCTTATAATTCAAACCATCAAGTCTCGGTAGCATCTTAGTTAGTCTTTTCTGCAGTCTTTCTAATTTAGTAACCTCCTCTCCATAATAGGGTGACCAGAACTGTACACAGTAATCCAAGTTGGCCTTACCAATGTCTTGCACAACTTCAACAAGATATCCCAATTCCTGTATTTAATGTTCTGACCAACGAAACCAAGCAAGCAGAATACCTTCTTCACCACTCTGTACACCTGTGACTCCATTTTCAAGGAGATATGAACCTGTACCCCTAGATCTCTTTGTTCTTTAGCTCTCCCCAATGTCCTACCATTAACTGAGTAAGTTCTGCCCTGGTTTGACCTACCAAAATGCATCACCTTGCATTTATCTAAATGAAACTCCATCTGCTATTCATCAGTCTCCTGGTCCAATTGATCAAGATCCCATTGTAATCCTAATAACATTCTTCAACGTGCACTATGCCACCAATCTTGGTGTTATGTGCAAACTTACTAACCATGCTTCCTAAATTCTCATCCAAGTCATTAATATAAATGGCAAATAACAGTGGACCTAGTACCAATCCCTGAGGCATACTGCTGATCACAGGCTTCCAGTTTGAAAAACAACCTTCTACAATTACCCTCTGCCTTAGGTCATGAAGCCAATTTTGTATTCATTTGGCTACATCACCCTGGATCCTGAGAGATTTAATCTTATGCAACAAGCTACATGTACTATCTTGTCAAAGGCTTTGCTCAATTCCATGTTGACAATATCAACCGCACTGCCTTTATCTACCTTCTTGGTTAGCCCTTTAACAAATTCAATCAAATCTGTGGGACATGATTTTCCACTCAAAGCTATGCTGATTGTCCCTAATCATCCTTGCCTCTCTAAATGCCTATAGATCCTGTCTCTCAGAATATCTTCTGATATCTTACCCACCACAGAAGTGAGGCTTCGATCTGTATTTTCCAGGCTTTTCCCCACAACCCTTTTTAAACAAAAGGCACAACATTTGCCATTCTCCAATCTTCAGGCACCTCACCTATGGCTGTTGAAGATTCAAATATCTCTACTGGGGAGATATTTTCTCTCTAGCCTCCCACAACTGGGATACACCTCACCAGGTCTTGGGGATTTATCTACCTTGATACACTTTAACACTTCCTGTATGTTCTCTGTTATATTTACACTCCTCAAGACATCATTATTTTCTCAAGTTCCTTAACATCCATGCCTTTCTCAATCAGTAAATACTGATAAGAAATAATCAATTAGGATCTCACCTATCTCTTGTGAATCTGTACATAGATGACCTTGTTGACACTTAAGAGGCCCTACTCTCTCCCTAGTTACTTTTTTGCCCTTTATGTATTTGTATAAGCTCTTTAAATTCTCCTTTGTTTTATCTGCCAAAGCAATCTCAAGTCCCCCTTTTTTTCACCTGATTTCTCTCTGAATTCTACACCTTCTTCAAGGGATCCACTTAATTCCAGCTGCCTATGCATGTTTTGTGCCTTCCTCTTCTTCTTGACCAGGGTCTCAATATCCCAAGTCATCCAAGATTCTCTATTTCTATCAGTCTTGTCCTTCATTCTAAGAAAAATATGTTTATCCTGAATCTTAACATATTTTTGAAAGCCTCCACTTACCAGACATCCCTTTGCCTGCCAACAGACTCTCCAATCAACTTTTGAAAGTTCCTGCCTGATACTATCAAAATTGGCCTTGCCTCAGTTTAGAATTTTAACTTTGGGCCAAAACTATCATTCTTTGTAGCCATTTTAAATTAATGGAATTATGATCACTGGTCCCAGGGTGATCCACTTCTAACATCTCTGTCACTGCCCTTATGCACTCTGTTCTTCCTGTGCTCTGTGTTGTATGAATGAAGTAAATATTTTATCTCCTCTGGAAATAAGGGGAGGGCTGCATGATTAATCCTCATACAATGTTTTAACTTACGTCCAAGGCAAGGATTTTGTTACAGTCAGACATTCCATCAAAAAATCTTGCAAATCTTTCCAGTTTCTGCACTTGTAAGTCCCAGACTGGGTCAAAATATTGGTTCCTTGTTAGCGTTTCCATTTTCATCTGGGAGCATCTGATGCCAATACGGCAATGTGGAAAAGCAGTGCAAGATTCTGTGGAAGCCATTCAGAATTATCGAGATTTTTCAGAACACAAGTCTATTCCTAAATACTTCTGTTTATTTCCTTCAGAAGGCATATGGAGTCTTAGCTTTTATTGGTAGGGGGATTGAATTTCGGAACCACAACGTCATGTTGCAACCGTACAAAACTCTAGTGCGGCCGCACTTGGAGTATTGTGTACAGTTCTGGTCCCCACATTATAAGAAAGATGTGGAAGCATTGGAGAGGGTACAGAGGAGGTTTACCAGGATGTTGCCTGGTATGGAGGGCAGGTCTTATGAAGACAGGCTGAGGGATTTGAGGTTGTTTTCGTTAGAGAGGAGGCAGCTAAGAGGAGAACTTATCGAAGCATATAAGATGATTAGAGGTTTAGATAGGGTGGACAGTGATAGCCTTTTTCCTAGGATGGAGAAAGCTAGCACGAGGGGACACAGCTTTAAATTAAGGGTTGATAGTTATAGGACGGATATCAGAGGTAGGTTCTTTACCCAGAGGGTGGTTAGGGAGTGGAATGCCCTGCCTGCGGCAGTTGTAGATGCGCCAAGTTTTGTGGCGTTTAAGAGGTTAGTTGATAAGTTTATGGAAGAGAAGGGAATGGTTTAGTTTGGAGGGTCATTGCTCTTTATTTTGGTCGGCGCAACATCAAAGGCCGAAGGGCCTGTTCTGCGCTGTAATGTTCTATGTTCTCTATGTTCTCTATGATTCTCAACATCCATAATCGACATCTAAATTATGGAACACATTTAACATAAAAAAAATTGCCAAGCAACCTCACAGTTAAGCATCAGAAAGGCAATCAAAGAAGCGTCTGGGAAGTAAATTTAGAGGGTGTTTCTGAATAAGGGACAGAGGGTAAAGAGTTGAGATTTGGAAGTTGAGAAGTGTTGCAGACATTTCTGGGACATAGAGCTGTCGAAGGTCACACGGACAGATTGATGCAGGCCATGGAGGAACTTGTGGACAAAGATCAGGATCAATTCATCAGGATTGTTATGATCCCAGTTGGCGTTACTACTGGTCAGGAAGATCCCAGTGTCAGAGTTAGCAGTTTAGAACATAGAACATAGAACAATACAGCACAGAACAGGCCCTTCGGCCTTCGATGTTGTGCTTAGTTATAATACAGGATCAAAGGATCTGCATGTACTTTTTGTATTTTGTTTGACATAGAAACATACAACAGTACAAGCTCTTTGGCCCTCGATGCTGTGCCAAGTCCAAACCCAAAATCAAACTATCCCACCCCCTATGATTCTGGTGTGCTTCGTGTGCCTATCAATAACTGCTTGAAAGTTCCTAATGTGTCCAACTCTACTATCACAGCAGGCAGTGCATTCCACACCCCAACCACTCTGAGTAAAGAATCTACCTTGGACATTCATCCATGAACCTTTTGGTTATGTTCCCTAGTAACAGACACTTCCACCCAAGGAAATAATCTCTACACCTCCGCTCTGTCTGTTCCCCCATCATCTTATAAACCTTTATTAAGTCGCCTCTCATCTTCCTCTGCTTGAAAGAGAAAAACCCCAGTTCCCTCAATCTTTCATCATAAGAGCTACCCTCCAAACCAGGCAGCATCCTGGTAAATCTCCTCTGTACTCCTCGCTTCCACACCCTTCTTATAGTGAGGTAACCAGAACTGCACACAGTATTCCAAATGTGTCTCACCAAGATCTGGTATAGTTGCAGCATATCCCCAAGGCTCTTAAACTCAAACCCTCCTGTTAATAAATGCTAACACACTATAAGCCTTCTACACAGCTCTATCCACTTGAATGGGAACCTTCAGAGATTTGAGGATATGATCCCCCAAGATTTCTATTCCTCCACATTCCTCAGAACCCTGCCATTGACCCTGTAATCCACATTCAAGTTTGTCCTACTGAAATTAATCACCTTGCACTTATCAGGGTTAAACTCTATCTGCCACTTTTCTGCCCAGTTCTGCATACTATCAATGTCTCTTTACCATCTACAAGAGCCCTCCACCTCATCCACTACTCCACTAATCTTGGTGTCATCAACAAATGTACTAATCCACCCTTCAGCCCCTCTTCCAAGTCATTGATTAAAAACCACAAATAGCAGAGGACCCAGCACTGACCCCTGTGGTACGCTGCTGGTAACTAGCCTCCAGCCTGAAACTTTTCCCTCCAACACCACCCTCTGGCTTCAATGAGACAGCCATTTACTTATCCAATTGGCCAAATTTCCTTCTATCCCACACCTCCTTACTTTCTTCATGAGCCAACAATGGGGAACCTTATCAAATACCTTACTAAAATCCATGTATACAACATCAATTGCTCTACTTTTGTCTACACACTTAGTTATCCCCTCAAAGAATTCAATCAAATTTATAAGGGAGGACTTATGCCTCATGAAACAGAGCTGACTATCCCAGATTAAACTGCATGTTTCCAAATGGTCATAAATCCTATCTCTCAGGACCTTTTCCATTAACTTACCGACCACTGAAGTAAGACTAACTGGCCTATAATTATAGATTCATTCCTATTTCCTTTCTTGAAGAGAGGAACAACATTCACCACTCTCCAGTACTCTTTCACAATCCCCGTGGACAGTGAGGACACAAAGATCAAAGCTAAAGGCCCCGCAATTCATCCTTTGCCTTCCAAAGTATCCTAGGATGTATCCCATCAAGCCCAGGGGGCTTTGCGACCCTCAGGTTTTTCAAAATTTTCAAATTTTCAAACTTGCTAACACATCTTCCCTCAGAACATCTACCTCCTCCATCCTATCAGTATCACACTCTCATCCTCAAAAACATGGCCCCTCTCCTTAGTGAACACTGAAGAAAAGTATTCATTCAAACTTCACCTATCTCTTTCAACTCCATGTACAAGTTCCCACTACTATCCTTGACTGGCCTTAACCTCACCCTGGTCATTCTTTTATTTCTCACATAAGAGTAAAAAGTTTTGGGGTTTTCCTTTATCCGACCTGCCAAGTACTTCTCACGCCTCCTCCTAGTCCTCCAAAGCCCTTTTTTTAAACTCATTCCTAGCTAGTTTGTAACCCGCAAGTGACCCAACTGAATCTTTTTTTTCATCCTTACATATGCTTCCTTTTTCCTCTTGACAAGACATTCAACCTCCTTTGTGAACCATGGTTCCCTCACTCAGCCATTACCTCCCTGCCTGCCAGGGACTTACCCATTGAGAACATAGAACATAGAACATAGAACACTACAGCACAAACAGGCCCTTTGGCCCACAAGTTGTGCTGAACACATCAAAACCTACCCAGCCATAGACCTATCTATAACCCCCAATCCCATTGGATCCCATATACTCATCCAGAAGTCTTTTAAAAGACCCCAGCGAGTTCACCTCGACCACCATCGACGGCAGCCGATTCCATTCACTCACCACCCTCTGAGTGAAAAACTTTTCCCTAGCATCCCCTCTGTACTTGCTTCCCTGCACCTTAAATCTGCACCTAAACATGCAGAATTTGTTCCTTGAAAAAGTTCCATTTTTCATTAGTGCCCATATCTGATAGTTTCTGTTCCATCTTATGCTCTCTAATTCTTCTCTAATCACATCATAATTATCCCTGCCCCCATTATAAACCTTTTCCTGCAGTGTGAGCCTATTCTTCTCCATTGCAATAATGAAGGACTCCGAATTGTGATCATTATCTCCAAAATGTTCTCCCACAAACAAATCTAATACTTACTTGGCCTGGTTCATTACCCAGTACCAAGTCCAATGTGGTCACCTTTTGTTGACTTATCTGCATATTGCGTCAGGAAACTCTCCTGCACATAATATACAAAAAGTGTGTGCTAATCATCCATCAACAAAAATTTATTAATGGATGATTAGTTTTGGAACTATACAATCCTCTGACCTTAATTACTATGACTGTATCAACCATAACTGAATGTGTAGGAATATTTTACCTAGCGACCTTGTGAGTGTTGATGATTGTAATCCACTTATGTTATACAAACTTTGCAGACTTTTTTAAAGCATTATCCACTGCTTAATCCTCTGCATTAGATTGATATCACATTGTTTAAAATTATAAATAACTTTGCAATCTGTCTTAAAAACAAAATAGCCACAATGAACACAACAGCCGCAGCAAAATATATCATCCAGCAGGAAACCTTCCAAAAAACATATTTAAAAACTGATATAACCAACAGTACTCTGACACAGATTTAATTAGGAACTCACTCAAAGTATGCGTAGTCTGAGACAATGAGACAATTATGTTTCCTATCCTAGAAAAATAGACATCAGGAGATGACAATGCACAGTACATGCTTCACCTAGCCATTCAGAATCTAATCATGTACTACAAACTGGTCATTGAATGCATGATGACACCCAGTAAGACACCTAACAAAAACAAAAACACCTAAATCTAAATGTTCCTGAGTATAACCAACACTGTCAAGAGCCAATGGTGATTGTTACATACTGCTCCGTAATGCAGTATCCAATGGAGGTGGCACATTTCTTAATTTCTAAAGAAAGAGACCATGAAAATGAATTTCCAGCCAAGAAACTACATTGGCCAATCATAATTCAGGGATGCCACAGCCAGGCTGTGGCTGTGATTTGAAAAGGATTACTAAATCCTGTTTTTCAGTGAGACAGCACGTAAAGAGAATAATTTTAGTTTATGTGTTTGTATCACAGGTAAACTTGCATTAATACTGCAATAAAGTTACTGTGAAAATCCCCTAGTCACCACATTCCAGCACCTGTTCGAGTATACTGAGGGAGAATTTAGCACAACTAATGCACTTAACCAACATGCTTAATTGTGGGAGAAACTAGAGCACCCAGAGGAAGCTACTTAGACACAGGGAGAATATGCAAACTCCACTGACAATGACCCAAGCCAGGAACTGAATTTGGGTCCTTGGCACTAGAAGGTAGGAGTGCGAATCACTGTGCCACCATGCCAAAGACAAAAGTTAGAAGAAGGAAAGATTTCGGAGCGAGAGTATTCCAGCTGATTAGACACTGACCTGAATATCAGCAGGTACATTTCAATTTAATTCAATATTCTACTGTGGAATGAGTGCACCAACTATCTGCTGTAATTAATGCTGCAATTTTGATAACTTAATCAACTGGTAAATCTTGTTTGAATACAATTGTACCTGGCGTTGTCTTGTATTTAATTGCATCCTGAGTCTTATGATTAAAGTTAAACGGGATTTCAGAATCTTACACCAAAATGTAACCCTGGCTCTGAAGGCTATTTTTAGAAGATGTAGAGAAACAGGATTGCCAATTAGCTTTTAATTTAAAAAACAATTTTTAAACTTAAAGGAGCGATCCTACCAAATGAATTCCAAGTGTAAAATGAGCGTGAAAACAGGAATTATGCTGTCTTTTACCCAAAAAGAAGGGAAATATGAAGACAAATCTGTTTTCTGCCAGCAGGGGAAGGGCGCGGGCCTAGCTTCACCAAAAGCCAGCAGATAGCAGGAGAATGACCACTGCGTATGACTGGCTGATTCTACCCCTGCTATCACAGGCCTCTGAGGCTGATCCCTCACATCGCACCACTTGAACTGATTTTTCCCACCTCCACATGGGTCAATAACACCCCCATCATTGCAAGGCCCCTTAACTGAACTGCCCCTCCGGTGCCCCCCCACTGTTGCATAATGCAGTGTGTTCCCCGATCGCTGTTACAGAGTGCACCTACCTGGTCTCACCCTCAGTTGGCCTCATCCCTCAGGCCTTGCTTTCTTGCCATTGCCAGGTGGACATTGCCAGTAAGCCAGGCTGGCAGTGCTGGGTGCTCAGTGGACAGTGTCATATCAAGTTGACACTGCCAGGCTTGCACTACTCAAGGTGCATGCCCCTCTGCCCCTGACCACCTAGGGGACATCAATGGCCGCCATCCTACAGGGAGGCCATCATGTCTAGTTCCCATTGAGGGTGACCATATGTGATTCTTGCTGATAAATGTTCTCACTCGCTGCAGAGACAAGTGAACCTGGATGATTATATCCTGAGTTCATTTGTAATATTTAGTTTCTAATCTAAATAGAATTTAAATATTACGAATTAGCCTCAAACACTTTTCAGATGCATAGCTGATATATGGTGTCAGTAAGATTGCAAGAGGTGAGAAATCAGACTCAAACCAAAAAGTTTGACTATGAAGTTGTGGGAGGCTAGGGAGGAAATTGCTAGCCGAGATACTAGAATCATCAACAGTCACGGGCAAGGTGTCTGAAGATTGGAGAATGACAAATGTTATGCCTTTGTTTAAAAAGCGCTGCAGGGAAAGGCCTGGGAACTAAAGGCCAGTGAGCCTCACATCTGTGGTGGGTAAATTGTTGTACGGTATTTTGAGAGTCAGGATCTGCAGGCATTTAGAGATGCAAGGACAGCTTCAGGACAGTCAGCATGGCTTTCTGAATGAAAATCATATCTCACAAATTTAATTGAGTTTTTTAAAGGGGTAACCAAGAAGGTAAATGAGGGTAGTGCAATTGATGTTGTCTACGTGGACTTGAGCAAGGCCTTTGACAAGGTACTGCATGATACGTTGTTGCATAAGGTTAAATCTCACAGGAGCCAGGCTGAAGTTAGAAAGGAGGCGGCTAAGAGGGGATCTTATTGAAGCATATAAGATGATTAGAGGTTTAGATAGGGTGGACAGTGATAGCCTTTTTCCTAGGATGGAGAAAGCTAGCACGAGGGGACACAGCTTTAAATTAAGGGGTATGAGTTATAGAACGGATATCAGAGGTAGGTTCTTTACTCAAAGAGTGATTAGGGAGTGGAATGCCCTGCCTGCAGCTGTTGTAGATGCGCCAAGTTTGGTGGCGTTTAAGAGGTTAATTGATAAGTATATGGAAGAGAAGGGAATGGTTTAGTTTGGAGGGGCATTGCTTTTTATTTTGGTCGGCACAACATCGAAGGCCGAAGGGCCTGTTCTGTGCTGTAATGTTCTATGTTCTATGTTCTATCCTGCTTTCCCTGTTTCTGTTTTCCTGTTTCCCTGTTTCTGAGATTCAGACATATCAACTGCCTGTAGAAAAATACTGAACTTTAGTCCCCTTAAACATAAATTTATCAATAGCACAGTATCATCGAAACAACATTGTATACACAATGAATGGTAGGGCACTGGGAAGTACAGAGGATTGGAGGGATTTTGGGGTGCATATCAAAAGATTCCTGAATGGGTAGATAAGGTGGTTAAGAAGATATGTAGAATGTTTGCGTTTATTCACCAAGGCATTGAATACAAGAGCACGGAGGTTTTAATGGAGCAGTCTAAAACATTTGTTAAAGGAAGGATGTGATTGCTGTTTGATGACTAACACAGACACAGTGAGCTAAAGGGTCTCTTTCTATGCTGTAAAACCCAGTGACCCTGTGGTTAGGATAGGTCTATCATTGTAACATTGTGACAGTGGCAGGTTTGTCACTGTATAATACTGGGATATTGTAGGATGGGGACAGATCTATGACTATACCATTAGGGTACAGTACTGGTAGGGACAGATCTCTCACTGCATAACATAGTGTTGCAGTACTGGTGTTGATAGGTCTGTCACTGTATAACACTGGTGCAGTACTGGTGGGAACAGATCAGTCACCGTATAATATTGGGGGATTGTACAGGGACTGGTCAGTCACTGTATAACAGTAGGATACAGTACTGAAGAGAACAAGTCTATCACCATGTAACAGAGAGGCACAGGAATAGTCGAGATGTGTTGTTGCTCTGTAACACCAGAGTACAGTACTGGTGGGGACTGGTCTGTCATTGTATAACACTGGAGTACAGTACAAGAGGCGATGGATCTGTCACTGTATAACACTAGGCTACAGGACTGGTGGAGATAGGTCTGTCACTGGATCAGTGGGGTACAGGGCTGGTGGGACTGGTTTGTTGCTGCATCACACTGGACTACAGGGCTAGTGGAGATAGGTCTGTCACTATATTACATTGGGTTACAACACTATATAACATTGGGGTACAGTACTGGGGTGTGCTGATCTGCTATATTCCCTGCACAAATCTATGCACTCAGGGGAGGACATGAATTGGCAAAGCATCTATCATACTGAAAATGTAAGATCTTCATGCAGTTGAAAGGATCATTTCAAGAAAGTGTATGTAAGGAAAATTCCTCACATACAGTGAAATACCTGCCTTCCAGATTTGAATGAAATCTGCACAGGAATAAGCATGTTGGCAATAATTCACCACTAACTGATTTTTGGGAAGACAATGGATGATTTTCTAATGCACTCGATGACACATGACCTGTCATAAAGTGTCTCATATATCTACTTTTAGCTTCCTGTTTAGTTTGATGATATGTCTGAAAAGACTGTTGATAAGTAACATTCAGAACAGAGATCTGGTGCAGAACCTGAGAGATGCTCTCAATGACCTTAATTACTCCAACAACAAGCATTCAGGATCAGCTGGAGATTAGTTGTGTTCACTGAACCCTTACATTGCCACTGAGATTAACTGCATTATTCAAAAAGGACATTCCATCCAGACAAGAACTGAGCAAATATTATCTGTGACATTTGATATTGCAATAGAAAGATGACAGTAAAACCTAGAGTAGCATTCAATTTAAACAGGATAGAAAGATAAATTAATGCTATCATAGTTCACCAATTTGTCCACTGACTACCACTATTTCAACATGTTCTCCTGGCCTTCATCATATTAAAATAGTTTTTATCCTTTTAAGAAGATTGAAGCAAAGGGCTGATCTATCCAATATGTCAGCCAAATGATCCTGGTGTTTTGAAGCAAGGGTTCAACTAAACCCAGCTTTATAGTCTTATTTTCAACATTAACATGTTTTGATAATGCTATCAGAGTGACTGTGACTTGAAATATGGTTATTGGAATAGTCTCATCATATTACCAAGTTGTGAGAAATGCACAGTTTGACATCATCTATCATAATAGAGAGCCACGTTTAAAGAATGACGGGTCTAGCATACTTAAAATATTGTAGGTGTAGGGGGGCGGATCACAAGTATCTCATACAATTTGCGTTTTACAGCTTACAAAATCCAGCCTGTGGCCCTTGCACCACCTACCCACTGACTTGACTTAAATTTAAGCTGAAGGTTTAGTAGAAACCTTAGGTTCCTTGGGCTCATTTAGGGCCTCATCTTAATCTTGCCATTTTTACCCATATTCCTATAGAACTGGTGAATTTGACTTTAATTAACAAATCTGGAATTATAAAGCTAATCCCAGTAATCATGGAATCATAGAATCTCTACAGTGCAGGAGGAGGCAATTTGGCCCATTGAGCCTGCGCTGACAACATTAAGGCTGACAGGTCCTATCCCCATAACCCTAAGTACTTATGTTGATAATTCCCCTGATACTAAAAATCAATTTAACATGGCCAATCAATCTAACCCACATACCTTTGGACTGTGAGAGGAAACCAGAGCATCCAGAGGAAACCCATGAAGACACAGAGAGAATGTGCAAACTCCACACAGGCAGTAATTTGAGGCAGGAATCAAAAACCGGGTTGAGGCCGGTGAGGCCACAATGCTAGCCACTATACCACTGTGCTGCTCCAAAAGTGATCATGAAACTATCATCAATTGTCATAAAAGCCTATGTGCCATCCTTACCTGGTTTGGACTACACATGAGTCCAGATCAACAGTAATGTGGTTAACTCTTGAAATGTGAACAAGCCAATCAGTTCAAGGACAATTTAAAAATGGACAGCAAATGCTGGCCTTGTCATTGACACTCACATTCCATGAAAGCATAAATTAAAATCTAATAAATATGAAATAATGCAAAGAGTGGGTGGATTTGCTGACATGTGTACAAGACATCTTTCTTGATAAATTTCTTCCCAGCCCAGCAAGGAATGAAGCAATAATGATCCAGTTCTGGGGAATGAAATAGGACAAGAGGAACATCATTCAGCAATTTGGGGAATGATGGTCATAATAGCTTTAGAATAGTTATAGAAAAGGACTTGGAACAACCAAGTATGAAAACATATGAAAGAAACCTAATATTAGAGAGTTGTAAAGATCTGATCCAGGTGGATTGAAATCAAAAACTGATTGACAAAACTTAAAGGAACAAAGGAAGGCCTTCAAAGAGAGATAGTTTGGGTATAGAGCAGATACGTCCCATGAAGGGAAAAGGAAGGAATTCAAATCCAGGGTTCCCTGGATGAAGAAATGTTTGGAAATTCAGGTAAAACATCGCGAAACATGCCAAATGCAGAAAATACAGAAGCGGGATGGAATTTTCCCCAAAAAAATTCAAAGTGTCAAATTCATGTAAAAACTGGAGTAAACCCAGTTGTTTTTTTTCAATGAGATTTTCAAAATGAATTTCCAATACTCTGTTCACTGCAGAATGCATTAGCGTAAATCTCATTAAAAATCAGGGGGCGGGGCCTATCCTCACTGGAAAGGCAGGTAAAATAGCATTGAACAGGACACTGTGCATGTGCTAATCTGTCAGAGGGGAGATTGGCACATGCGCAGTAGCCCCACATTGCTGGCCTCCCGATTGATAACCAGCAGAGCAACCCTAGATTACTTGCTTGCAGAACCACCCCCACTCCAATCATTGCTCCCCCCACCCCCCAGCCCCAAGATGTGTCAGAGCCAGCCCCGAATCCCCAGACCGCCTCAAAACCCCTGCCCCTGCCCCCCAGGGCAGCTCCGATTTCAACCCTCCCCCACCACAGGCAGGGTGGCAGTGGGGTCCCCCCACCCCCATCCCACAGTGAGACCTGCTTTATATTCTCCTCACCTTTTTCCATTATTATATTAATACTAATCTTCCCTCTCCCAAAGCTTTTCTAGGTTTTTTTTGTGTATGTGATTTATTGAATCCTTTGAAGATTTGATTTTTTTTCCTACTTATTTTTTTTTGATCTGTTAATAATCTCAGTTGACAATGAAAGTCTCATGTCACAAAATTCATCCAGCAAGTCCTCTGATTTTATAAGACCATGAATGAGAGTGGTGGGCATCTGTCACATTCTCATTAACTAAATCTCCAATTTTTTTCTTTGGCTTTTAACACCTTTGTTCTTTCTCTTGTCCTTGATAGACAAGTCAGTGGAAGTGTTTGATGCTGAGATGAGATTTAAAAATAGAAGTTCCAGAAGTACAGATATTTTTCAACCTTGTTGATCTCATTATTGCTGATAGAAATCTTAACCATCTTCCAAAATGCTATCTAGTTTTTCCTTAATTAATGCACTGTCCTCCCCTCAATATCCTTTTTTAGTTCCGCTGATCATCATTATCAGTTTGATCTAAAATTACAGAAACTAACATCACACTGTATTCTCTCACCATCTAAATCAAAATCAAAGCACAGTGCGAAAGACTGTGAAATACAACTGTATATCACTGTTGCTGGGTTTTGTGTCCCCCAGTTCCAGTCACATTGTGATGATTTTTATGGGGTCCGTAAGGTGGACCTGTTAGAATATGAGCTTCCCAATTGATGTGGAGATGCCGGCGTTGGACTGGAGTAAACACAGTAAGAAGTCTCACAACACCAAGTTAAAGTCCAGCAGGTTTACTTGGAGTTATTTCACATCAAATTTGTATCTTCAGCTCTTTGAAGGGTAAGGTTCTTTAACTTGCTATGGTAAAAGTATTAATACCAAATATATTGTGCTATACCTCCAGTTGCCCTGTCTATGGGATGAGAGGGAAAATTGACCCTCAACTGGTTCATTTTGAATAAATGTAAATGTCACCAAATGCCCGAGGCTACTCTCCCTTTTAAAGGAGAGCTGACTGGTGGTAATTTAACATGAAGGTCATCACAGCTTAGGTGAGGGGCAGGATTGAGGAAGTGGGCCTTCATAAATTACTTCAGCTGGTATGGGAATTGAACCTATGCTGTTGGTATTGTTCTACATCATGAAGCAGCCATCAGAGTTACTGAACCCCCTCCCCTCCTGATTCATTTTGAATGTCATTAAGTTGAAGAAAGAGGCTCTGAGTATCCCGCAGGCTGTGATGTCTGCTGATTGATTTCATTATAGGAGCCAATAAGAAACCTTCACTACTGTTTGTCAGGCTGGCCAGCTAATAAATGAGTTTGCCGAGGATGTGTTTGCTTAACTAATTTTAAATGGCATTTAAATCCTTCACATAAATCAGAAGAAAGACTTTCTTGCCTCTTGAACACTGATTCTATACCCAAAACATTTTCACAGCAACTAGTCAGCAGCAAGAGAAGTATTTTCTTTGAGTGCTTTGAACATTGACAGGATTCTATGGAAGGTGGTTGCTTTGATAAGGTATTTTAATCATTTACTTTGTGGCCAAAAGTAAAATGAACTAATTAGCTTTAAATACAAATGAAATGATTCATTATATCCTAGCAAATGGGAATGTAATCCTTCTTCATTCTACAGTTTGGTCAGAAGGTGATATGGAGATTTTCAAACCTCTACCATGACTAAGGCAACACAATTTCTGATATTTCTTATTGTAACAGTTCTCTTGAGCTTTCACCAATTGTTCAGCTGAGACATATGAACGAGCATTTCTGTTTCATTCTACTCAGTTAGCTAATCTCATTTGAGGTTAAGTACCTTAAGTAGCCATCTTTGATTCAGGAAATGGAGTTAATTAGGGCTCCTGTTCCTTGTAGGTCTCTAATGACATCTGCTAGAAAGTACATATGTGGAAATTAAATGGGAAAAGTTTTGGCCATTACTATGGTAAAATGGCCTTATAATATTTTCACATGGGCACGTTAGATCTCCAAGCCTTCAGTCTGGGGAGCCAGAGAGCATTGAACCTAGCAGGATGGGAGGAGACTGGGCTAAAGGTTGTGACACTAATGAGTGATAGATATGTTTAGACTTTAAACATTAGAGCACCATGGTGGCACAGTGGTTAGTATTGCTGCCTCACAGTGCCAGGGACTCAGGTTCAGTTTGGGTCACTGTCTGTGCAGAGTCTCCATGCTCTTCTATGTCTACGCGGATTTCCTCTGGGTGCTCCGGTTTCCTTCCACAGTCCAAAGATGTACAAGCTAAGTGGATTGGCAATGTTAAATTACCCCTCAGTGTCAGAGGGATTAACTTGGCTAAATATATAGGGTTATGGGGATAGGGCCTGGGTGGGATTGTGGCTAATGCAGAATGGCCTTCTTCTGCACTGTAGGATTCTATGATTTGATGACAGTTTCTGGTTGTGCTCACTTCTATGAGTATTTATTTATGCAGATACATAATACAAAAATGTACTTATTAAATCAAGTATCCTGTTTGTCTGCTTGTTTTTATTTTTTCAAATAGGAATACAAGTGAACCTTCTAGTTAATACCTACCATCTGCATACAACTGAACCCAATTAATATTCAAGCAGTACTGGGCACTTGAGGAACAAGCACAGATCTATAACCCTCTTTTAAGGTCAAACCAAATAAACTCAAACTAAATTAGGATAAAGTAAAAGGGGCCGCTCCCCAAAAGGAAGGGGAACAGCCGAACAAAAACAAAGTACAAAAGAAACTTAAGAAATATCAAACTAAAATGTGATTATTCAGGTCAATAATGCACCCCATCCCCTGTGGTGCCCAATGATCGTAAAATGTGTCAGATCTATGGCAAACAAGATAAATTTCATAGAAAGACAAGTCAGCAGAATGTAAAAAGGTAAGTGAAATTCAGAAGTAGACAAATCAGAGAAATAGACAAAAAAAAGAGCTGGAAGTCACAAGGAAAAGATGATCAGAAATAGAACAGTATTATGATAACCCCATGATTTGCATGGGGAATCACTGATTGAACTCCCTGTAGGATTTGTGGAATACAAATTCCCTGGGCATTGGTAATTAATTAACCAGGTGGAGCTTGTGTACCCAAACAGGCCCCTGAGTGGGTCCATTAGTATGTTTGCTCCAGTTGGAGCCTATTGTGTTCATCACAGGCTTGTGATTTACTCTATCTATACCCCTCATAATCTTATATACCTCTAATAGATCCCCTCTCAGCCGACGTTTTTCAAGGGAAAACAACCCCAGTGAGTTCAACCTTTCCTCGTAAGACAGCCCTTCCATACCAGGCAGCATCCTGGTAAATCTCCTCTGCACTCTCTCCAGGGACTCCACATCCTTCCGGTAGTACGGCGACCAGAACTGGACGCAGTACTCCAAGTGAGGCCTAACCAATGTTCTATACACTTGCAACATCAAACTCCTACTCTTGTATTCTATACCCCTTCCTATGAAAGCTATACTTTTTCCACCTTTTTCCTTCTACATTAGAACAGTTTTATGATGTTAGTGCCATGAAATCGAGGAAGTCATGTTTCCTAATGCTTGAGGTAGGGATGCCAGCGTTGGACTGGGGTAAACACAGTAAGAAGTCTGACAACATCAGGTTTAAATGCAACCGATTTATATTTCTTCCCAATGGAATAAGGTGGAAGTGAGAATATCCAGGGTGAGTTTACTATCAAATAAATCGGTTGGATTTAAACCTGGTGTTGTCAAGCTTCTTACTGTCCTAATGCTTGGACGGTTTTTCTTTGACATTCTAACATATGGAAATCAACACACTAATATAATTGGAGGTCTAGTAATGGATATGCTTAAGGGGAAAGTAGTTATTGTCTGAGACATGAAAAATTTCTTTTAGATATAGCTGTGATGTGTGTTTTGTTTTTTAACTGCCCATATCCAACCAATCATCACACTGGTAAAAACATAGAAGTCTGTTTGATTAAAAAGTCTTATGGATTATTGAACAGCATAAAAAATGTCTGAAAGAAGTTTTGATTTGACTTATTATTGTCTCACGTATTAGTATACAGTGAAAACTATTGTTTCTTGTGCTTTACAAACAAAGCATCCCATATGTAGAGAAGGAAATGAGAGAGTCCAGAATGTAATATTACAGTCATAGCTAGAGTAACTAGAGAAAGATTAACTTAATGAGGTATGTCCATTCAAAAGTCTGGTGCAGCAGGGAAGAAACTGTCTTTGAGTCAGTTGGTATGTGATCTCAGACTTTTATATTTTTTTCCCAATGCAATAAGGTGGAAGTGAGAATATCCGGGGTGCATGGGGTCCTTGATTATGCTGGCTGCTTTGCTGAGCAGTGGCAAGTGTAGACAGTGAATGGATGAGAAGCTGCTTTGTGTGATGGATTGGGCTACATTCATGATCTTTTGTAGTCTCTTGCAGTCTTGGCCAGTGCAGGAGCCTTACCATAAATAAAACTCAGCTTTTCAGTCAATCTCAAAGATGAGTCATTCACATTGGACTCAACATTGTAACCAGAAAGAATACTCTTGTATGGTGCATCTGTAAAAGTTGATGAGAGTCGTAACTGACATGCCAAACTTCCTTAGTCTTCTGAGAAAGTATAGACTTGGTGGGGTTTTCTTAACTATAGTGTCCACATGGGAGGACCAGTACAGGTTCATAGAAATCATAGAAACCCTACAGTGCAGGAAGAGGCCATTTGGCCCAATTGAGTCTGCACCGACCACAATCCCACCCATATCCCATATTTTACCCACTTATCTACACTAAGGGGCAATTTTAGCATAGCCAATCAATCTAACCTGCACATCTTTGGAATATGGGAGGAAACCAGAGAACCCGGAGACATGCAGACATGAGGGGAATGTGCAAACTCCACACAGACAGTGACCCGAGCTGGGAATCAAACCCAGGTCCCTGGAGCTGTGAAGCAGCAGTGTTAACTATTGTGCTACCATGCCAGTTGTTGGACACCTAAACTTGAAGCTTTCGACTATTTCTATTTCGTCCTTGTTGATGTAGACAGGAATATGTTCTCCACTACTCTTCCTGAAGTCGACGACAATCTCCTTCATTTTGTTGACATTGAAGGAGAAATTATCATCGCACCAGTTCACCAGATTCTCAATCTCATTCCTGTACTCTGCCTTGTCATTGTTTGAGATCTGACTCATTATGGTGGTATCATTAGCAAGTTTGAAAACTGAGTTGGAGAGGAATTTCGCCACACAATCATAGGTGTTTAAAGAGTATAGCAGAATGATGAGGACACCGGTGTTGAGGATGATCATGGAGGAGATTTTGATGTCTATCTTTGCTGATAGTGGTCTGTCTGTTAGGAAGTTCAGGATCCAGTTACAGAGGGAGGAGCTGAAGCTTAGGCCATGGAGTTTGGAGATGAGTTTTGTAGGAATAATGTTGTGGAAGGCTGAGCTGTGGTCAACAAATAGGAGTCTGACATAGGTGTCTTTGTTATTTAGGTGTTCCAGGGTTGAGTGCAGGGCAAGGTAGGTGGCATCTACTATGGACCTCTTGTGACAGTAGGTGAACTGTAGTGGATCCAGGCAATCTGGGAGGCTGGAATTGATTTGTGCCATGATCAACCTTTCGAAGCACTTCATAATGATGGATGTCAGAGCCACTGGCTGATAGTCATTATGGCACGCTGCTTGGCATTTGTTTTGGTAATGGGATGATTGTTGTCACCTTGAAGAGGTGGGAGCTCAGATTAGTGTAAAAAGAGGTTAAAGATATTTGAAAATATACCCACCAGCTGATCTACACAGGACCTGAGTGCTCGTCTGGGTACTCCATAGGGCAAGTTGTTTTTGGTGTGTTGTCTATGAAGAAGATTGCTCTGACATGTGTAATGGTAACCTCAGATGCAGGTTTGTCTGAGGCTTCTGTGGTGGACGACCTCTTGCTCAAAATGGGCATAGCATGCATTGAGCTTATCAGGGAGGATGGGGTAACGTTATCTCTAATCCCTCATGATCTGATTCAGTCTTTATTTTCTGTGCTGTTTCCTGTTAGTAACTTATAATTCACTTCTTTGTGTAATTAATCCAGCCATAAGTAAATCATGCATTGTCTGACACTGTAGTTATGGCCTTTCGGAGTACTGAAGCGAGTGTTCCCTTGGAGTACTGCACTATAATTGATGAATAATTATCAGTCCTCCAGCACACTGTTCCACTAATCTGCAAGGTTCAGTTCTGAAAGTACATGACCTGCTTATGGAGATGTTCTTTTTCTCATGGACCATTAGGCTAATGGTCAACACAGACACAGTGGGCTGAATAGTCCCCTTCTGTGCTGTAAATTTTCTGTGTTTCTAGCAGTGGCAGGAATGCTAAGCTGTAACAGTCCGCCCATGTAATTGTAATCATTTTTTTCTAAGATGATGTTATTATCAGTCTGTGAAAGCAGAGAAAGGCCAATCTAGTTAGACGACACTGTCAGCCTGGTTTGACACTTCATTCTTTCATTTGTCTTTGGTCTTTTGTTCTCTGTCACAGTTGGCTGGCGCATGCATCAGCTATCATTGGTGAAAAGTTGCAATTAATTAGAAAGGGCTTTGAAGATGGCAGCAGTGAATCATTCCAAAAAGCTCAGCTTTGATATTTTTTGAATCAGGATTTGTCATTAAAACATAACATACTTTAAAAACAGAAAACAACATTCGTCCAAATAAGAGTATCTGAAGCTGCCTCTTGCACTCTCTCAGAAGCCTTCATCCATGTCTCTGTTTCTGCTTTACTGTTCGAATACAATCCTGGCCAGACTTCCACTTTCTACCCTTTGTAGACTTGAAATCATCCAAAAATCTGCTGTCACATCCCAACTTCCAAATCTCCTCTGCTTACGACCCTTATGCTTGCTGATCTTTTGGTCAGACAATATTTTGAGTTTTTAAAAAAATCCTTGTTTTCAAATCCCTCTATAGCCTCACCCCTTCCTACCTTTGTAATCTCCTCCAACCCTACAATTCTCCAATTTATCTGCACAGTTCTAATTATGATCTCTTGAGCATCTCAGATTTTGATTGCTCTAGTATTGGTGGTTGAACCTTTAGCTTCCAAAGCCCTAAGCTCCTAAATTCCTCCCTAAATTTTCTCATCTCTCTTATTCTTTGTGCTGCTTTTTATGGCTTTTTTAAATAAAGTTAGTTGACCATAATGATATTGGTTATCCTACAACATAAAAGCAAGGGATTTTACTGGAATCGGGCTAGGTGAGGTGTGGCATTCTCCATTGTTTTGGGCGGGATCTTCTGAGCCTCGGGCGGGCGAGTGTAAAATTTCGGTAATGGTGTCAGATGTGAACTAAATGCAAGAATAGAGATTAAACCATCGACAGAACTTAGTTTCGAGGATAGTCTCTCAGAAAATTGGAGGTGATTCCAGCAGCACCATGACTTATATGGGTAAAAATAATAAAGACCCACAACTACAGTCTTCCATCTTTCTTCATCTAGCAGGGGAAGCTGCCTTAGAAGGTTTTAATATATTCACGTTTGAAAGTGTGAAACAGAACAATTTGAAAGAAATGGGAAAGTTTGATCTTTACTACAGTCCAAGAAAACCATCACAGATGATATATGGCAGGACAGTGACAACATTAAAGTCAGTATGTAACTAAGCTGAGAAGATAAATCAGGTGAATTTGGTGAGCTTAAAGAATCACTCATCTGAGATAGAATAGTGGATAAGATCACCAATAATTTCCTGAGAGAATAACTTTTGAGAGAAGGGGATCTCATGTTGGAGAAATAAATATCTGCAGAGTAACAGGGACAACAAAGCATCAGATTGAACAGATGACAGAATTGGTTGCACCTCACATAGTCAAACAGCTAGATACAGTGGAACAGAAACAGCATTGGGAAGAAACAAATCAATAGCCTGAAGGTGGAAAAAATAAAACTGCTATTAAAATATACAATGCAGGACAGAGCACGTAGTTGTTCACCTTACAGAAAGCAATGTTAGAGCTGTGGTAAACTAAATTACTTTGCTAAGATATCAAAATCAAGAAGTGCGCACAATTGCAGATGATAACGCAGACTGAGCTTTTAACTGGTGTACTAATAGCAAATCCAAAAGAAGACAAATGGAAGATTGGTTTCAAAATTATTGACACAATGGTGAATTTCAAGCTTGGCACAGGTGCACGAGCAAAGGGTATTCCTAGAAGCCTGCTTCATAAGATAGGGAAAGGAAAACAATTAACTAAATCAAAAGTGAAACTACCTACTTACTCAGGTGAAAAAATTGCTGAAGAAGGCCAATGCACACAGAGTCATAAATTTCCATCTGATCTTGATGATCCCCCATGGCCATCTTAATATCCCTCCCTCATCAGATCCCTTACTTCCCAGCATCTCTTTCACAGAGAGCCTTTTCCAATTCTTGGTGACTGGTCTAGGGTCAATTGGAGGCAGGACCAGGTTTGGGGTGTCAAATGAAACGGAAACTCTCATCTATGAAGGGAACATCATAAAATCACTGACACTGGTTCTTCCTGAGCTTTTGATTCTGTTGGGGCATCAGTCTTTTCCTCTTTCATCTTGGAATCTGTGTTCTCATCATCCCAAGGGGCTGGCATAGGATTAACTTCTAGTTGTGGCTCGACGCTGGCAATGGTCATCCGTATGGCTGGTAGTGGCACCTGCACTTGTGCAGGCTCCCTATTCTGAGATTGTCCGTGTGCTTCCTCACAACTTTGTCCTGTACTTGGATATTATAAGACATGGATTCCATTTTCTCCATATGATCCTTGTTTAGGAACAGTAGGTTTTATCTTTCTGAAGCCTCCATCCCTTTAACAATTCTGTTGGAGCAATTCTTGCCATTGTGTGAGGGGTAGTCCTATAGTTGAATAAAGATTTGTTTCTGGATGCTGTAGGTTGCTTTTAACCTCTAATGTCTAACTTTGAAAATGCTTGCTCCCATTTAACCTACATGCAGGTCTTCAGTCCGGGGCATGGGGTAACTGCCAAGTTTAGAAACCCAATTCACGTTAAGCTTATAGTCTCCACAAAGTCAGATTGGCTTATCCAGCTTGAGGACAGGAAAAACAGGTACAGCCCACTTTGTGAAATGTTAGTTTTATTAAGCCCATCTTTTCCAGGCATTCCATTTCAACTCTACTTTGTCCAGTCGAAAGTATGGAACTGGTTTCACTCTAAAATACTTAGTTGCAGCATCGGGTTGATGTATTTCTTAGCTTTGGCTCCATTATTTTCCTAAGTTCTTCCTGGAAAACTTTGGTGTATTTATTGATGACTGCATATGGTCCCCCGCATCGTGCCCAGTCTGAAGATCTCCCAACAATTCAGTCTGATGTGTTAGAGCTAGTCTCTCTCCATAAAATTAGGCTTTTGTCCCTGTACAATGATCAGTAGAAGTTAAGCCGGCTGCTGTCTGTGAGTCATTAGGATTGCCACGGTGCTCTTTTATCTCTAATATGCGCCCCTCCCCCCAACCCGGGTATGTTGGTGGCCAGGCTAGTCATTGTGTCTTCTAAGCTCAGGAGCTGAATACTAGCACAGAGACAATCATGAATATGTTCCCCGATAACAGGATCGTAACTCCTGTATCTATTTCCATTTTTGAATGGGTGGCCATTTCCTAACAACTCCACCGTTATGAGGGCAGCCTTTAATATGGAGATGCGATTTAATTACATTGTCCCTGGTCCTGGTAATGGGCATACCTGCAAGGTGTGTTCCAGTACTAATCTTGGCTTCTTTTTGATTAAGCACATATTTTTAATGTCCTGATTATTTTTGCCTCGGTTGTGGTCTTCTGTGGCACTTGTAAATAGTCCACCATCTGGCATCTACAATTTCTGGAATATGTTCCCTCGGAGTCTGAAGGTTCCGCTGCTGTGAGGGATTCTGTGATCTTTTACTGATACCAGCATCCTCAAGGATGGATGTTGCATTAGGACGCCCCCTACCCCCAACCTTCCCTGTCAGGATAATGCTATCTGGTGTTCCCTGTAGTTCCTGAGCTCCTTTCTCTGCATTCTCCAATGATAGCGCTATTTCAATGACCTTTCTTAGATCCAAATTGGGTTCTTCCAGTAATTTGTTTTGGACCGTCAGGTTGTTAATTCCACAATACAATGTTCTGAGATGGCCCGATTTCATAGTGCTCTGCTAGTTATTATAGCCTGGTTGGAAATTCGGTGACAGATTCTTGCTGTGTTAAAGTGGCACTACTGGCATTTTAATGAAAAGTTTCAGGTCATAATAGCCTTTAATAAAGTCCATCTATTCATTAAAAGTTTTGGGAATCAAGGGGACATCCAGTTAGGTCCAGGTTTTTAAAACACTGAAGATCAGGACCCCGCATTCTGTCAATAGATGACTTTCTGCTTCTCGTCCTTCTCAATATTATTAGTTCAAACAGAGTAACACACGCACTCTCCATATTGGGCCCAGTCTTCTAAGCTTGCATTGTAATTTTCATGTTTGCCAAAAGGAAGCATTTTTCATACCAGAAGATTACCTACCTCCAATAATTCAGGTTATCAGGAGGTCAGAAAAAGAAGTTTTTTCCTCATTGCCAATGTATTAATCTCACTGAGGCCAGTCTTCCATTACTACAACCTTTAGTTACAACATGCATAAGGTACCCTTCTGCAGCTACAGAGTACAGGTCAAGACCTGGAGTCCATCAACAGCCAATCTATATTGAACCAGTTGTTTTTAACCCCATGCTGCTCTTTCCCTATGGGGTGAGCCTCCGATCCTTTGATAGGGGAACTTGTAACATATACAGGGAGATATTTTGACTATTCCCCATGGCCATCATAATAGAGAGACTGTGAGGATTCAGCATGAAGGGATCTAAAAATCTGCTGTTGTCATAGGCTCACAGGAGAACAAAATCTTACATGGTGCAAACATTAAATGGATAGCTGTATAAGAGACACCTGACATCCCCGGAGAAAACAAATGAAGCACGACTCTACTCTGAACCAAAATGTAACTGAAGATCAGTAATCAGAATGCACCAGTGAAGCAATAGGTAACCAGACAAAACCTGATAGATTTCAAGACTATCTCAGTATGAAAGAGCTGAAGCAGAGCCCTTGTCTTTCAAAATCACCACTGTCACCATTCAGAACTATTCTTAAAATTGATCATCCTGCAGCATATTAACGTGAAAATATTCACCCAGCTTTTGGCTATCAGGCTATCCTTCAGTGACTAGATGTTTAATTTTTTTTATCATATTCATGTGAAAATCTTGGAATGTTTAACAATACCAAAGGTACTTCACGTTGCTGTTCCTTTTGTGGTGATAATATGATTAATATGGATATATATAAATATATATAAATAATATATATAAATATGTATCCATATCAATTGCATTACTATCATCACAAAAGGAACATCAACATGTAGTACCTTTGATATTGTTAACCATTCCAAGATGTTTCACATGAGCATGACAAAATATGAATCTTTGAACATTCCCCTTAAACATAATACATATAAAGGGGAATCTTCAAACATTCAGGAATTCTGTATGTCGAGAAGGAATGCAGCTCAAATGTTGGAAGAGCAGAATAATTACCCATTTTAGCCACCTAGTGTTTACTGAGATAGAGCTAATGGACTTTTGTTCACAAAAAAGATCCCTCAGTGTTTTTAAAGGAATGGAACGTGGGTTTAGGTAGGCAGGATATATGATGATGCGGTTAATGGGAGGAGATAGTCTATAGCAGAGAAATAACTTTTTAGTTCTGGCTTGGTTTGAAGACAGATTTCTTACAAGCTGAAACTTATTCTCTTTGTGAAAGCTTCAACACTGTCTGAACTCATTAATGGCAAGTATATTTATGGATGTTAACTATATTTAAAGTGGCATTGTAAGTCTGTAAGAGGAATGTTGCTTACTTGAAACTGAATCATTGATGTTAGAAATTAAAGTTGTTTCCTTTCATTTTAAAATATTGAGCAATTGTTTATTGTTAAGTTGCTTCATTTGTTCAAGTTAAAACAAAAACAAAAAAGTACAGCACTAGAACAGGGCCTTCCGCCCTCCAAACTGTGCCAATCGTGATTCCCGAACTCAACTTTTTTTAAAAAAAAACTTCTGCCCTTACTTAGTCTGTATCCCTCTCTCCTCTCCATATTTATGTACCCATTCCAGATGCCTCTTAAATGCTAAAGTGTCTGCTTCCACTATCTTCGTTGGAAGGATGTTCAAGGCACTCACTGATTCTGCATGATAAACATCCATATTTCCCTTAAAGTCTCCCGTTCTTGTTTTGAACCTGTGCCCCCTTGTAATTGATACTTCCACCCTAGGAAAAGTCCTCTGGCCATCTATTCTGTCTATGCCTCTCAATTTTATAGACCTCTATCGGGTCTCCTCTCAGCCTCCATCTTTCCAGTGAAAACAAACCTTGTTTACTCAATCTTGCCTCATAAACAACAGCCTGTATATCTTCTTTGCATTCTCTCCAAAACTTCCATGTTCTTCTGGTAGTGTGGTGGCCAGAATTGTAAGCAATGCTCCAAATGCAGCCTAACCAATGTTTCATATAGCTGGAACATGTTTTCCCAACTCTCGTAATCAATGCCCTGGTTGATGAAGGCAAGCATGCTGTATACTTCCTTAATTATCTTGGCCACTCCTATTGTTACTTTTTGGGGAACTGTGGATCTGCATGTCCAGATCCCTCTGTATTGTAATGTTCCTAGAGTACTGCCATTTACAGAATAATTCACACCTATTTCTGATACTCCAAAATGCAGCACTTCGCATTTGTCTGGATTAAACTCCAGCTCTCATTTCTGTGCCTGAATCTCCAATCTATTTTTATCCTGTTGTATCCTCTGAAAATCCCTGGCACTATCAACAACTCCACCAATCATCGTGTCATCTGCAAACTTACTAATCAGACCCCCTACATTTTCCTCCAGATCATTTTATATATTCTAAGGAGAACAGAGGTCCCAGCAACGATCGCTGTGGAACACCACTAACTACAGATCTCCATTCCGAAACATACCCTTCCACAACTTCACATTTCCTTCTAAAACAAAGCCTGTTCTATTTCCGAACAGCTAGCAACCCCCCCCCCCCCCACCCTCAAATCCCATGTGATTTTAGTTTTTGTATCAGTCTGCCATGTGGGATCTTGTCAAATGCAATATAAACTACATCCACAGCCCTTCCTTCATCAGTTATCTTTGTTACCTCTTCAAAAAGCTCCCCGTACAAAACCATGTTGCCTGACACTAACTAATCCATTTTTTTCCAGTATCTCTTATAAAAGTTTCCCCACCACTGACGTCAGGCTCACTGGCCTATAATTTCCTGAATTATTTGTGCTTTCTTTCTGAAACAAGAGAACAACATTGGCTATTCTCCAGTCCTTTGGAAGCTTATCTGTGGTCAAAGCAGATGTGAATATACCTGTTGATGCCCCATCTATTTCTTGCCTCCCACAGTAACCTGGGATTGATTCCATTGGCCCCAGGGACTTGTCTAATTTGATGCAATTTAGATTCTCAACACTTGCTCCTTCAATACATTGATGTTCCCTAGAACATTCATCCACCTATCCCTAACTTCAACATAAAAACTAGAAGCAGGAATAGGGCCACATTACTTTGGCCCTTCGAGCCTGCTGCACAATTCATTTTGATCATGGCTGATCATCAAATTCAATATCCTGATATTCCCCACCCCCACCCCCACCCCCACCCCCACCACCCTTTGATTTCTTAAGTTCTAAGAGCTTTACCTAATTGTCTGATTTCAAGAAACAATGATTTGGCCTCAACTACTTTCTGTGGCAGTGAATTCCATACATTCATCACCCTTTGATGAGGAAATTTCTCCTCATCTCAGTTGTAAAGAGTTTAACCCTTATCCTCAAATTACGACTCCTAGCTCTGGACTCTCTCGCCATTGGGAATATTCTTTCTGAATCTACCTTCTATAATCTTGTCAAAATTATTTAAGTTTTTATGAGATTAATTCTCACTCTTTTAAACTCCAGTGAATAAAGTTCTGACCAACTTAGTTTCTCCTTATATAACAGACCTGCCATCCAGGAATCAACCTGATAAACCTTTGTTGTACTTCCTCTATAGCAAGGACATCCTTCCCCAGATAAGGATGACAAAACTACACACGATACTCCAACTGTGGCCTCACCAATGCTCTATATAATTGCAACAAAACATCTCTATTCCTATATGCAAATCCTTTCCCTATAAAGGTCAAAATACCCTTTGCTTCCTGCTATATCTGCATGCTAACGTTTAGTCATTGATGCGTGAGGACTCCAAGGTCTCGTTGAGAATCTACCTCTCAATTTACACCCATTCAAGTAATAATCTATCTTCCTGTTATTGCTACCAAAGTGGATAAGCTCACATTTATCCACATTATAATGCATCTGCCATATAGATATCCACATACTCAGCCTGTCTAATTCATACTGAAGTATCTCTGCATCCATTTCATAGCTCACCCACCCAACTTTGGAGATAATACATTCCTTCCCCCCTTCCAAATCATTAATATATAATGTGATCAGTTGGAGCCCTAGCACAAATCCCAGTGGAGCTCAAATAACTGCTCCCTATCCACATTACCCAATTTGTTCTAATTTGTATGGAATTGGCTCTCGCTCAATTGACTACTCTCACCCGAGGGCCACCCTTACCCTTATCCATGATTACCTGAAATCTAATGGCATTATGGTTGCTAAGTCCAAAATGCTCTCCTACTGAAACATCAATTGCCTGGCCTGTCTTATTTCCCAATACCAAGTATGACTCACCTCCCTGGTTGGATTGTCAACATATTGCAACAAAAAGTCGACCTGCACACATTTAACAAATTGCTCTCCATCCAAGCTCCTGGCTGTAAGGAAGTCCCAGTCAATACGGGAGAAGTTAAAGTCACCCACCACAAAGGTGTTTTGTTTTCACCTTTTCAGTATTTGATTCTACAACTGTTCCTCTGTCTCCTGTGGGCTGTTGTGAGGTTTATGGTGCAGTCCCAACATTTGTGATTTCACCCTTCTGATTCCTGAACTCCACCCATAATGCCTCACTACAAGATTCCTCCAATGTGTCCTCCCTCAACACAACTGTGATGTTCTCCCTAATCAGCAATGCAACTCAACCACCCCTTTTATTTCCTCTTCTGTCCCATTGAGAACAGCAAAGTGACTCTCTGATTCTATCCCAGAGTGTTAAGCTGCCAGTCCTTTGTCTCTTTTAGCCATGTCTCTGTAATTACAATAACATCATAATTCTATGCAGGAACTGAATCACTCAGTTCTACTGTCTTACTTGCTATATTTCTTGCACTTAAGCAAACACACTCCAGATCTCCAGTCCCACCGAGCTTCTCTCGACCTGCTCTTGATCTGTGCTATGTTTATCTGTCCCACTTTTTATCCTCAGTCCCTACACTTACTGATCTGCTGCTCTGGTCCCACCCTCTCCTGCCACATTAGTTTAAACACTCTGAACAGCATGAGCAACCTCCTGCCCAGGATATTGGTGCCCCTACATTCTGGAGAATTCATACATCTACAGCTGTCCCTCCTACACCAGCCCTTTAGCATGTGTTCAACTGTACTATCTCCTTGTTCCAAGCATCACTAACACTTGGCATGGGCAGTAATCCTGAGATTACTACCCTCACAGTCCTGCTTTTTAGCTCCCTGCCTCACTCCCTGAATTGTCTTCACCGGGCCTCTTCCCTCTTCCTGCCTGTGTCATTAGTGCCAATGTAGACAATGACATTTGTCTATTTACCCTTCCCCTTTCAGAATGCCTTGTACCTGCTCAGACTTTCAGGACCCTGGCACCAGGGAAGCAACACACCATCCTCGAGTCTCATTCATGACCATAGAATTGCCTGTGTATGCCTCAATCATCAAGTCTCCCACTATTATCACTCGCTTGTACTTATCCCAATCCTGATCTACCGCAGAATCAGTTTTGGTGCTATAGGCCTGGCTGCTGCTGGTATTTTTCACTGAGAGGCTATTCCCCACCACCGCGCCCCCTCCCCCACCCCCACCCCCACCCCCACCCTAACAGTATCCAAAACAGTATGCCTGTTTGAGAGGGGAATAGCCACAGGAGACTTCCGCCTTAATGCTTGCCTGCTGATCACCTATCTATCTGTGGATCTGTGGTGTGACCATTCCCTGAAGCTAGTGTCTGTCACATTCTCTGTGGAGCATACAAGGGGCAGAATGTTCAGCTGTTGTTCCAACTGAACGACATAGTCTGGAAGCTGCAACTGCTCAAATTTCTCACAGACATGGTTGCTGGAGACACTAGAAAATTCCCTGATCTCCCACATCTGGCAGGAGGAACCTACCATTATTCTAACTGCCATGTTGATAAGTATATGGAAGAGAAGGGAATGGTTTAGTTTGGAGGGGCATTGCTTTTTATATTGGTCAGCGCAACATCGAAGGCCGAAGGGCCTGTTCTGTGCTGTTATGTTCTATGTTCTATCCCTGCCTGCCCTTATATACTTGAGAAAGACATAAGAATCTTATCTTACCTTTTGCTATGCTTGTCTAAATTATGGTGACAAATAAATTTATTGTACTATAGCTGATCTCTAATTTGTCAGTGGAATGATTACCGGAAAAAATATCCTTTTATCACATTTATCTCAAAATAGAAAAAAAATGTTGGAGTCTAATCTGACTTCCTAATGTAAATTGCAGTTCTGGCCCAGCACCCTAACAACTTCACTTTAAGCACCCCCAACCATCGCTAGCTCATTTTTTCTTCAAAAGCTTCTCTTTCTGAGAGTATTTCTAAATGTCCTGTACCTCTTTATGCTTCCTTGCTTCCCCAGTGCCCTGTATATAAAGGCACTGACTGATTTTCCCAATTACAGTTTCAAATTAAGATTTTTTTCTATTTGAAAAAAGGCCTATTTCTATTATTAAAATACACAAGAATACTAAAGGAGTTGAAGCCCAGAAGCCCAGAAACCCAAGCTCCCAACTCCAAATTAGGGTCGGCCAGACCATTAAAAAGATTCACAACTTCAGTATGAACTAGCAACGTACCTAGTGCATTGCATGCTTCAATGTTCTTCCTTGCTCATTTAATCTGTTTCTTCGGATGTAAAAACTAAATGGGATATCCCTTGTGTGGACAACATGTTAATTTTTACCTTTTTCCCCCCCCACCCCCAATATTTTAACCCATTCACCACAGTGACTTCGTGAAGAGTAGAGCACTCAGATATGTTATTTTATGGAGCAGACAAAAATGAAGAATTCAAATTTTGTGCAATTGTTTTGGGACTTGGATGCCTTTTATGCAAAGTAACTGGCTGCTCAGTAAGGAGTCATTTTACACCAGTTATTTAAACTACTTGAAGAAGTAGTTTGTTGTGCCCATATACTTAGCTGAACAGATATTGTGATCAAAGGTTCAGTGTGACTCATTGCTGAACAATATATCACTATTTGGATGCAAGAAGACAAATTCGTGCTTGACACAATAATTTATTGACTAGTTGAATGTGTATTTTGAGGTATAAGCATTGGAAAATGTCCTTGCCTATTTACATTACTGGATGTGCTCCTGCACCTTTTCTCAAATGCCTATTTTAGTATCTCCAATAATGTTGTGAACAAATTCCTTGGAGAAGTCATTGTTTTCATTTACTTTTCCCCACTTGAACCTTTGGCAATAACTGCTCATATTGCCCCTATCATTACGACCCATCTGTTTTCAGGAGGCAGTCAGTTTAAATGTATCTACTTTCTGAAGAAGGTAATGATATCAATTTTTAAAAGGAGACATTAGCAGCAAAATGTATGAGCAAATTCAAGAGAATAATTGAGAGAAGGGTACAATAGAATATTGCCTAGGGGCATTTGAGCTGACCAAATTGACTATAATAGTTCTTTTCAGTCTTGCACAACCCCATCTCACACTGGGCATAAAGAGCCCAGTCTTTAATTTGCTGGTGAGAAAACATTACTTTGTGGATATATCAGTATGGCTCTCATCACTGTGGATAAAATGAATTGGCTTTCAATTCAGTGGAATTAATGAATTGATCTGAATCTTCTTGCAGATCTCCCAATGTGACTTCGTGCATATAGCAAAATAAATTTTAAACGTCTCCCTGAATTCTAATGTGCTGTGCAATGCACTAGGTACGTTGCTAGTTCATACTGAAGTTGTGAATCTTTTTAATGGTCTGGCCGACCCTAATTTGGAGTTGGGAGCTTGGGTTTCTGGGCTTCTGGGCTTCAACTCCTTTAGTATTCTTGTGTATTTTAATAATAGAAATAGGCTTTCTTTCAAATAGAAGAAAACCTTAATTTAAAACTGTAATTGGGAAAATCAGTCAGTGCCTTTATATACAGGGCACTGGGGAAGCAAGGAAGGATTTTGTTTTTTAAATCTGTTACAATAAGTCCAGGAGAAGTAACAAAACAATTTTCATTTTGAGCTAGAATTCAACCATAAATGCCTGATTTCCATTATTTAACAGTGTATGACATGGATGGTGAGATGTTCCATCTGTTCTTTGTATTCACCTGTACTACCTGGAGAGAGGGATATGGTTGCATGTTGGGATGAGATGTTGTAGGTCCAGCTAAAAGACCGAAAGATATAAAAGCATTCATTCAAACTGCAGTTGGCAAATGGGAAGTAAGACAGAGAATTATTAAAATTAGAATGTTCCAGGCACCAAGGATATAGATCAAAAATATTTAATTACATTGTTTTGTAATGGATGAACAGGAATTAGACTTAGTATTTTATTTCTTGAAGGTTAATGAACTAATTTATAATTTAAAAATGTAATGATGTTTTGTGTTTCTTTTAATGATGCCTTATGATTTTATTAAAACTATAAGCCTCTTAGCAATAGGTGAATTGGCAATTTCATTTTGGAATCAATTTAATAACCTTGATGGATTACAGTACTCCATGATATAAGGTTAAGCTGACTGTAAAGGAACTGGATTGGTGTTTCTGTAAAACTATCCCTGAAACAATAGAAAAAGGTTTTAAACAAATGTTAAATACCTGCAAGTCAGAACAGTACCTCATAGGCAAGAAACTCCCAATGGCATCTTTTTTTCCTTTGTAAAATATATAGTTTTTATTTCTGTGTGAATTGCATGTTCAAGGTGATCATGGATGGCAGGGAAAGGTGTGGGGAGAGGGAAACCCATGAGATCTCCATGTTGTGGTGGGGGGGAGGGAAGTTATTCCTTAGTCTGACCAGTGCAACCACAGTGTTTAGGCCCCATCCTTCTTCATGATGGCATGAAACTCGCTCCATTGAGTTTTCTCTTAACAAAATGCCATAAGATCTAGAGTGAAAACCCTGCTTATTTCTCTGGAGCTTTTATGCATTTCAGTCGGACCTTGATACTTCGGCATTTTTTTGGTAAGCTTCCACTTACTATCTCAAAACACGTAAGGAATGACCACTGAAGGCAGCTGGGTGCACTTGGATGCAAAACACTGGGGCAGGCCTCAGAAGCAGATATATCTAATTCCTGGTCTGTAGGATATGGTATGGTGGTCAGATCCTTGGGAGATGTCTGATCCCCAATCATGGGGTTTGGGAGTTGGCATAGGGGTGGAGTCTGATGTGGGGACTTTGAGGGGCTGCGAAGAAGCATTCCTGCTCTTCTTGGCCACAAGTAGTGCTAAAAAGGCACTTGCCGCCCCTCCCCCACCGCACTCCCCGCTCCCTTCCATCCGCGCCCCCCCCCTCCGCCCCAGATGCTCCACATCTGGCATCAGCTGGGGCCTGCAGAAAAGGGTTAAGTAAGGGGCTGGGAGTTGCATTAAGATATTTAATTTGCCAATCCATCTCTCAGGAGGAGTTTGGCGGCCTGCCCTTTGTTCTGCCTCTGTTAAAGCAGGAAATTGTAGGTTGGAGACGACTTGAACCACTTCCACGTTCCCAAGCCCCCCCATAAGGGTCTTCAGGAGAAGAAACAAGGAAATTGGTGAGGGACACGCACCGGCTGGCATTTCTGCTCATAGCTTCTTCTAGCAGGAGATTTGCTGTCACGATATGTCACACTTGGATATCTTGTGCCATTTTGACATATTGCCTGCAAACATTCTATGATGTCTGTCATCCACTTATACCTTGGGTGACTTCTGTTCCTGGGCTGCCCTTCTACTTTACCCTCAAGGAGGGGTACCCGTAGCGTTTTTTAGCTCTGATCAGAAGACTGAAATGCTACTATTTTCTTTGGATCTTGGCTTTTTAGTTTTTTTGGCCTTAGAATTATATCTGTCTTATGGTCTTTATTGTAGCATAGTGGTTAGCACTGCTGCCTCACAGCGCCAGGGACCTGGGTTCATTTCCTGGCTTGGGTCACTGTCCGTGTGGAATTTGCACATTCTCTTCATTCTGCCTGGGCTTGCTCTGGGTGCCCTGGTTTCCTCCCACATTCTGAAAGACATGCTGGTTAGGTGCATTGACCCGAACAGACACCAAAGTGTGGTGACGAGGGGAATTTCATAGTAACTTTATTACAGTGTTAATGTAAGCCTCATTTGTGACTAATAAATAAAATGTTGAGCTATAAGCGCATACTTGGCATCCATACTTTAAAGAACTCCATTTTCTTGTACAAATCTTTCCTCGTTGTGCAGGTTTTTGTAGCTTCAGGATAGTGGATAGAATGTAACATCTTGAATGTTGAAATTAATTAATTGAAAATAAGCTGAGTTCTAGAATTGAGAAAGCAATGATCAATGGATGAGGCCCTGTTATGGTTAATGGAGTTCCGCAGTGAAGCGCATCAGGTCAGGGTTGAGAATTATTTAATTGATATCCCAAAAACTTGTTTATTTGTGGTTTTGGCCATCACGGAAAGAGGTTTTCTATGGGAAATTATGTAGGTAGTGAGTCACTTCTACAAGGAGATAAAATAAATTGCAGGTGCCTACCACAGGGATAATGCAGATTATGAAGATCTGTTTTCTTGAGAAGAATTGGCTTAATGAGTTTAATGGCCTTGACTTTTTGTTTTCTTATTATCTTATGGAAGTAACATTTGAAGCTGTTGTTATCCTGAACTTGAGAGGTGAACGATGGGTTGAGGGAGATGATGACTTCTACATCTTTCAGGGTCAGAGAGCAAACAGTGTGACGTGACGACTTCATCATTGGTAGGGGAGAGGACTAGTATGTAAGGACACTTTGCAACAACGGGAGCACAATGAGACAGTTTGAGTGGAGCCACACTATTTTTGATAAAGTGAAGCAAAGTAAGATTGTGACAGAGCAAGAATTATAAATTATGTATGAGTTGTTCACAAAATATTTTTAATGAATAATTGCCATTTATTATTTTGTGTGGTTTTTTTTAAATCACATTACAATGCACTTCTTTCCACCTGGGAGAGCATGATAGTTTGGAAAGTAATCTGTAATAAAGGGCACACAAAGAATATAGAAGTTGTCCATAGTTTCAGTCTTGCTGCAGACAGAGAGAGAAAGGTTTATGATGGATGAATCAGGTACATATGGAAAAGGTTGCTGCGTCAGCAAGACTAGAAAATACAGCTCATGCAATCAATTCAAATCTGCTTTTATTAAACTGGGTTATTAAGAAGTCTGTTTAAATTTGTTTACATCCTGCAAGGTGCAAACCCTGAAGGTCTTCTTCTAGCTCAACTTAATTTTTCTTGAAGATTTGAATCCCTACAAATTAACCATCTGTAATTCGATTGAACTCAGAATAGAGCATGTTAACAAAATTATGTTTTGCACATAATGCCCATGTTTTAACAGGGGACAATGCAGTAATGTTAATGCCACTAGATTAGTAGTCCAGAGATTCATACTAATGCCCAGGGTCATGTGTTCAAATCCTATCACACCATTTATTGAATTCAATCAATAAAATCTAGAATTAAAAGCTAGCTTCAGTAATGGTGACTATGAAAATGTTTTGGTTGTCATTAAAACCCATGTAGTTCACTACAAACCTGGTCTGAACTACTCCAGACCCATAACAATGTGGTTGACTCTAAACCACCCTCTGAAGTGGCCCAGCAAGCCACTCAACAGCATTTATGGATAGCAGCAAATACTGACCTTGCCAGCAATCCTCATATAGTTGATGGCATAATTTTTTTGAAAAAAGTAATGTGTTTAACTGCAACTTGGGACTGAATCTGAAGGAAGAAAAGGTAGTTCCACTAACCTGTAGGAAATCACTAGTAAATTCAACTGGCTGGATTTACACCAACAACATTGGAGCTCTGAGTGTTAATGTTGAATGTCTTGAAGTGTGCAATGAAGGGAGAGTGTGACATTCAATACATTCAAAACAGGCAAAGAATCAAAAACGCATGAATAACTGAACAAAGTAAACTTTGTGCTGCCTGTTCATGCCAGTAACAACTTCATCTACTAAGTCTCTTCCTGCTCCTGATGTTTCGGGAATGACATGCACATTATGGGGAACTGTGTAAGACACACAGGAGGTAATGAGGGTGAGTTTTGTACATCCTAATGACTGGGCAATTATTGCACCATCCAAATGACCCAGTGCTTGCCATGTAGGTCAGAGTCAGTATCTTGAGTTCTGCTCTTTTCTCCTGTCATATTGTATTTCCTTCCCCTGCTACCAACATTCTGTGCCTCTCTGCCTCCTCCTCCTCTTCTGGCCCTTACTTTCATTGGTAAGGCAATAATGCTATGTTGTTGTCTGGCTTATCCATGGTCAACTTCAACTGGAATGGAAGTTTCATTATCTCTGACACTTGCTAGCAAGACACATGTGCAATCTCCATGGCCCTTTGTTTTTATTGGGCTGAACTGTGATGTTCCAAACCCAGCCTGGGTCATCTCCCTGGCAATTTGCCCCCCTCTCTTCCTGAAGGACAAGAGGAATAGGTATGAAACACATTGTGCTCCTGCGTGGATGACTTCATTGTCCATCCCTCAGGGTTGAGGATGACTTGCTTCCACCCTGGAAAGGTGAGTGCTGTAATAGAACATAGAACATTACAGCACAGAACAGGCCCTTTGGCCTTCGATGTTGCACCGACCAATATAAAAAGCAATGACCCTCCAAACTAAACCATTCCCTTCTCTTCCATATACTTATCAACTAATCTCTTAAACGCCACCAAACTTGGCGCATCTACAACTGCCGCAGGCAGGGCATTCCACTCCCGAACCACCCTTTGGGTAAAGAACCTACCTCTGATATCCGTCCTATAACTATCACCCCTTAATTTAAAGCTGTGTCCCCTCGTGCTAGCTTTCTCCATCCTAGGAAAAAGGCTATCACTGTCCACCCTATCTAAACCTCTAATCATCTTATATGTTTCAATAAGGTCTCCTCTTAGCCGCCTTCTTTCTAACGAAAACAACCTCAAATCCCTCAGCCTCTCTTCATAAGACCTGCCCTCCATACCAGGCAACATCCTGGTAAACCTCCTCTGTACCCTCTCCAATGCCTCCGCATCTTTCTTATAATGCGGGGACCAGAATTGCACACAATACTCCAAGTGCGGCCGCACTAGAGTTTTGTACAGTTGCAACATGACATTGCAGCTCCGAAATTCAATCCCCCTACCATTAAAAGCTAAGACTCCATATGCCTTCTTAACAACCTTATCGACTTGACTGCCTACTTTCAGGGATAATGGCTGAATATCTTAGAGCCATAGACTCTCTCACACATTTGGCTAGTGATGTTCGATGAGGTGGGTGGGACAATCTGGATTCTGTTCTCTCTTTTTCCACTGTTTATACTTGGCCTTTATGTGCTCTACCGCTGACACTCAGTGATTGGCGTCTTCACGGATGCTTCTTCTCCAGTTCTAAAGTGAGCGATTCCCACATGTCGATGGAAATGTTGCATTTAGGGAAGTTTTCAGAGTGTCCTTGAAGTATCTTCTCTGCCCTCCTCGTAATTACTTTAATTATGGAGCTCAGTAAAGTACTTGTTTCAGAACTCTTGTGTTGAGCACGTGGATAATGTGGCCCACCCATCATAGCTGGTTAAGTTTGACCAGTGTCTTGTTACTGGGGATATTGGCCTTGTAGAAGACGCTCACATTGGTACGCCTATCCTGCCAGTGAATTTGCAGGATTTTGTGCAGGCAATGTTGGTGATATCTCTCCAGGGATTTGCCACGTCTGCTGTACGTTGTTCATATTTCTGATATATGCAGGAGGGTGGGGACCATTGCTGCTCTTCAGATCATGATATTGGTGCTGGATTTGAGGTCTCAGGTTTCAAATACTTGATTCCTCAGGCATCCAAAGACTACACTCGTGTATTGGAGTCGAGGCTAAATTTCATTCTCAATGTCTGCTTGCACCAAGAGGAGACACTGTGGATCTTGCTGGTCATGGGACAGTTTTTGTGGCAGGAGCAGGCTGGTAAAGAACCTTTTCCAGATGTTTAGTTTGGGGACCATTGTCTCATATGCCTCTATGAATGCGTCGACAATGGTTTGTAGCTTGGCTTCTGAGTGTGCACGTGCACAGGCTTTATCTGCATACTACAGCTCAATGACAGAAGTTAGGGTGGCCTTGCTTCTGCTCTGGAAGTGTTGGAGGTTGAACAGTTTCCTGCTTATTCAGTAAGTTACCTCCACTGCAATGGGGAGCATTAGGATGATAGCAATGGTGTGTTGCTGCAATGACACAGCCCTATTTGACCCCAGTTTGCATATGTTTTGGGTCTGTAGTGGTTCCATTTTTGAGGATCATGGAGGCAGAGAATGGTGATGAATTCCTGTGAGCAGCCAAATTTGAGGATTTTCCATGATCTCTCATGGCTGACAGAGTCAAAGAAGGCCATGTACAGAAGTTGACGATGCTCTCTGCAATTTTCCTGGATTTGTTACACGCTGACAAACATGTCCATTGTGCCTTTTTTTAATGAGTGGAAGCTGCACTGAGACGCAGGAGCTCTTCAGCCACTGGGAGGAGGCAGTTGAGAAGGATTCTTGCGATGACCTTTCCCGTGGTAGAGATCTGATCAAGGAGTAGCACACTCTGAAAGCTCGTGATACCAAATAAACCTGTTGGACTTTAACTTGGTGTTGTGAGACTTTTTACTGGTTCCACACAAGGGTGATGAGATTGTGAATTCTTTTCAAGAGTGTCTTCAGTCCTGTTGGGCAGCGATGTCAATGATATGGTGCCAGAGTTCTTGGTCTATGATGGCAGTGCGGTGTTCTGGTCTGTTGTTACTGGGATTATTCATAAGAATCCTGCTGTTCCAGATCCTAAAATTCATTGCCGTGGAAGGTGATTCTGCGCGGATTCTTTTAATGTGAGGTGGTCATTGCGCATCTATCACCAAGGGATTAAAAATAATTTATTTGCCTCCCTGTACAAATTAAACTTTCTCAACTTCCACCAGGTCAGACATGAGTTAATAAGTCACTTGATCAAGAGGAGGGCTAGGGAAGGGGGCTGTAAAATTCATTATGGTGGTACTTCAAGGAAGTACATGCAGTAAGATCTTTAAGGAGAGCTATAGATTTGAATCAATTAGGAACAGAAGAAGGTGGCTGGGTTCACTGAGCCAGATCTAGAGGATACATGACCCTTAAAGAGGGCCTGGCATATGTGAGCAGGACAGAATACTGATCGGAATCACATGGCGTGTGCTTGCTGGACTTTGAGGCTCCAGAGAACACCAGCGAGATCATTGTTGATATTTTACCACTGAAGGAGGCATTTAAAGCAGTGCAGGTATGCCCTATATCATGCTGCGTATTCACTACTGAAACAGAATCATATCGGGAAGTTTACTTTGTCAAAGTAATCAGTTTTTGACTGCAAGTAACACTCAATTGTCTGTGGGAGTGTTACACTTGCCGGGAAAAACTCAGGATGTGTGTTTTAGTGCCTGGTGGGATGACTTGTTGTTATACAGTAACAAGACACTGGGGAAAATGGTCCGACAGGCCATAGGAGAAGCATTGGAAATCGCCCGAGAATGAACCAAGCCCTTTAAAGATGACCCATAAGGACATATCCAGGTGACCCAAGCTGCCCAGATTGTTTCAGTCTGGTGGTAATCAGGAATACTCCATTTGTTCCAGCTCAGCAGGGAACCACCTGCCTTCCCACCACCACCACCAATTGATGGGAAGTAATCAGGATGGGGATACTATAGTGACAAGGGTAATGTTTATTATGGGCCACCATAATGTGCTGTTACCAAACAAAATTGGTTAAGCTGCCAGCACTGGTAGTACATCCTATGGGTCCCAGTAGGGAAGAAGTGGTAAAGTCAGAAGCTGAAATCTATATCACAACTGTTTATGATACCTCCTGACATCTGGGAGATGGGCCACCTGAAGAATTTGGGGAGGTTTTCTTAATACCTAACGGCCCAACGAGGGACTGGAAGAGTAAAAAAAATCACAAGATTAAAAATCACAAGTTGCAAGCTGTACCTCAGTCACACAGGGAAAGCTATACGGAAAGGACAGCTTTTGATTAAAATAAGCCCAGGTAAGGTTTAAGGATTATCTAATCGAATGATGTACAGCTGTAGTTAATGTCTATCTATTTGAACAAGGAACAATGGAAACAGAAATACCATTGGTCAGAGATATAGCTATCATTTCTTGATGATATAACATGCACAAGTTTTAAGTGGACATTATACCCTTATGTATGCATGATGTAACCATAACTATGATTGGGTAGCGATAACTCCTATTCTTTTATTGATATATGCTAATTATTTGTAACTAATGCTGTTGGTGGAGTATCCAAGGTACTGCCCAAACTTCGGACAATATAACTGCCCCAACTTCTGGTCGCCTCCTTATAGGAAGGATGTAGAGGCTATTGAGAGAGTGCAGAGGAGATTTACAAGGATGCTGCCTGGATTGGGAGGCAGGCCTTAGGTTGAGGGAGCTGGGACTCTTCTCACTGGAGAGACGTAGGTTGAGAGGCGACCTGATAGAGGTTTATAAAATGTTGAGAGGAATAGATAGGGTGGAATCTCAGAGACTATTTCCCCGAGCTGAAATGGTCACTACGAGAGGACACAAATTTAAGGTGCAGGGAGGCAAATACAAAAGAGATGTCAGGGGTAGGTTTTTCACTCAGAGGGTGGTGTGTGAATGGAACCGACTGCCGTTGGAGGTTGTTGAGGCAAACTCACTGGAGTCTTTTAAAAGACTTCTTGATGAGTGTATGGAAAAGAATAGGATAGGGGGTTATAGATAGGTCTGTGGATTGGTAGATGTGATCGGTGCAACTTGTGGGCCGAAAGGCCTGTTTGTGCTGTATTGTTCTATGTTCTATAAGACTCTCAAAGCCAGTGACTTTGCACTAAAGATGTAACTTTATTTAAGCTAGCAGCTGCCAGACGTTTGTCAAAGGGTTAATTAGCTCTGATATAGAGCAGAAAGCCTCTCTGCTGAATCTACATATCCAATCAAACAGATCAATTATAATGATTTTTTATCAATCATTCCTGTCTTTTCATAACTTTAAATCAATCATCTTCAGGATATACATCAACAATAATACATATCAAATATTTTAGTCAATCGCATTCCATCCCTCAAAGTAACAATACTTTATTATTCCTTGAATTCCGGAAGCTGACTCCTAAGTTGGCTGACCCCATTTCCTGGTTGCCTAGCAGCACATGACGCTCAGCCCAGTGTTCAAATAAACATTCTCATGAGTTCCCTTAAAGGTCACTCGTGATATCATAGCTGGGCACCAATCCATCTTATCCGGACAGTGCAAAAACACTATTCATGAAAGATGATTGTACCCTAAATGTTCTTCCATCCAAAACTTTCCTGATAAAACTTGCATTTCTCCATGGCTCAAATATCCTCAAGATATGGCTTTGCCCTAATGATTTTTATCATGATGCCTTGTGGTAAAATACTTTTTGGCTAAAGCAAACAATATTACTTAAATTCAATAATAATATATCAAAATATCAGCATAGGTATTTTATAATTGTAATCAATTGTTTGAATCAATTACTGCAGCTCATATGTCTAAATTGCTTCTTGATAGCTCCAACTTATTTAACTGAATACTGCTAGTTCTATCAGTGCCTTAATGTCTATTGGTTTAAAAATCTCACCGTCCTATTAGGGATTCCATTTACAGATGCTGAGACTTTAATTACCTTTTTTGTGTTTCTAAATTTTTCACTCTGAATGCCCTGAATGGACATTCAAGATCCTGCAGCTGGCTGTAGTAAAGTTTAATCTTGAAACCACTTTGTTACTTTGGCTACTTGAGAGGAATGATAGTTTTTAAATACAACAAGGGAACCATCATAACAGTCTTGGACAACTAACATCTAGGCGGAAATATGGAAAATTGCCCAGATATTTCCTATACACAAGGAACAGAACAAATCAACTTGGCCAGTTACTGATCCATCAGTACACTCTCGATCATCAGTAAAGTGATGGAAATAGTCATCAACAGTTCTACTGAATGGCACTTAACAATAAACTGCTCATAGATGTTCAGTTTGCCAGGGTCACTCCTGACCTGATTATATCCTTGGTTCAAACATGGATAATAGAGCTGAATTTGTAAGGTAAGTGAGAGTGACTGCTCTTGACATCAAAGAGCCCGAGCAAACCTTAGTCAATGTGAATTAGGGAATGACCTCCCATTGATTGGAGTCATATCTAGAACAAAGGAAGATAGTTGTAGTGTTACAAGGTTCATCATCTCTGCTCTAGGATATCATTACAGATGGCATGGTGGGCCAGTGGTTAGCACTGTCACCTCACCAGGCACCTAGCTTGGGTAACTGTATGGAGTCTGCATGTTCTCTCTGTGTCTGTGTGTGTTTCCTCCTGGGTATTCTTGTTTTCTCCCACAGTCCTAAAGACATGCTGGTTAGATGCTTTAGCCATTCTAAATTCTACCTCAGTGTACCTGAATAGGCACCAGAGTATGACGACTAGGGGCTTTTCACAGTAACTTCATTGCAGTGCTAATGTAAGCCTACTTGTGACAATAATAAATAAATTTAATTTAAATTAAAGTTTCAATTTAATTTAACTAGTGTTCCAGGCCCAACCATCTTCAGCTGCTTAATCAATAAGATCTGTAGTGGGGATGTTTGCTCAATATTCAGCACCATTTCTGACTCAGTTACTGAAGCAGTCCATATCTAAATGCAGTAAATGGACGATATCCAGGCTTGGGCTGACAAGTCATATTTATGCCTCCCCAGTGTCAGGCAATGACGCTCTCCAACAACCAAAAATGTAACCATCATCCCTTGACTATCCTGGAGATTACCATTGAACACAAATTGAAGCAGTCAGATACATACTGTATATACAAGTGGAGGTCTGTCCACCATCTACAAGGCACAAGTCAGGAGTATGATTGAATCCCCTCCATTTGCTTGGATAAGTGAAGTTCCAACATCACTGAAGAAGCTTGAAACAATCCAGGACACAGCAGCTCACTTGATTCACTCCCTCCACCATGAATAAACAGTGGCAGCCATGTCTACCATCCACAACATTCACTGCAGTAATTCACCAAGGTTTCTGAGAAACCCTCGATCTCTACTATCTAGAAGGACAAGGCCAGCAGGTACATGGGTCTACAACTATCTGGAAGTTGCCCTCCAAACCACGTATCACCTTGACTTGGAAATATATCACTGCTCCTTTACTATTCCTGGGTTAAATCTGGAATTCCCTCCTGCGGGTATACCTACACCACAGGGATGACAATGGTTTGTGAAGGCAGATCAGCACTACCTTTTCAAGAACAATTAGGAAATGACATGCTAACCTTGTCTGGAACACCAACATCTCATGATTGAATGAATGAATGAATAAAAAAAAAGTATGTTACCACATCAAAAATCTTAATCAAGTTATTTATACAAGGTTTGCCTTTAATTTATCAATGTTAACTTTCCTTAATTAATCCAAACCTGTACAAATGACTGTTACAGTTGCCCTCAATCATCATTTCTAAAAGCTTTCCCACCATATAGATTACATTCACTTGTGTTAAGGCACCTCTATTCCTTCTTAGCTGTTATGAGATACATTCTGTTCTTAGTACCGCAAGAACATTCTCTCACTATAGCACTGTAATATTAACCTCAATCAATAATGCCACTCCTCCTTTGTTTCCTTCCTTATCTTTCCCGAACACCTTATATTCAGGAATATTTCAAAGCTACTTCTGCCCTTACTTGAGTCATATCTATGTTACTGCCACAATATCATATTCATGTAGTTAACTGTACCTTCAGTTCATGAACGCTACTTATCATCCCTTATTCATTACCATATGAAAGCGAGTCCATACAGTTAGGTTGCAGGTTAACAGAAGGATGGGAATTGATGCAGGAAATCAGGGGGAAGAAAAGTGGGGATAGAAACAAAAGGCAATAAGAGGAAAAGTAATAGGCAGAGAAACCAAAATCAAAAATCAAAATGGACCAGAGTACAGAGACTGTGGAGAACACAGGGAATGAGTCCAGCAAGATTCCGAGAAACAGAAGGAGCGTGTACAAAATGACCAGATAGATGGTCTGAGAAAGCAGGGCAGAGAACAAGAGACGTCCAGATTAAACAACACTTATTTCAATGCAAGAGGCCTGACAGGCAAGGCCGATTAACTCAGGCTTGGATAGATATATGGGACTGGGGTATTATAGCTATTACTGAAACATGACGAAGGAAGGGCAGGACTGGCACCTCAAGTTCCAGGATACAGATGCTATAGGAAATTTAGAATAGGAGGAGGGAAAGTTGCGTTTTTGATTAGGGAGAACATCATGGCAGGACTGAGAGGGTTTACAACATGGAAAGAGGCCCTTTGGCCCAACTTGTCCATGCTGCCCTTTTTTTAAAATCCCTAAGATAATCCCAATTGCCCGCATTTGGCCCATATCCCTCTATACCCATTGTACTCTGTAACTATCTAAATGCTTTTTAAAAGACAAAATTGTACTTGCCTCTACTACTACCTCTGGCAGCTTGTTCCAGACACTCACCACGCTCTGTGTGAAAAAAATTGCCCCTCTGGACCTTTTGTATCTCTCCCCTCTCACCTTAAACCTATGCCCTCTAGCTTTAGACTCCCTTATCTTTAGGAAAAGTTATTGACAATTTAGCTGATCTGAGTCTCTCATTATTTTATAGATCTCTATAAGATCACCCCTCAGTCTCCTATCTCCAAAGAAAACAATCCCAGTCTAACCAGCCTCTTCTTATAACTTAATCCATCAAGTCTCGGTAGCATCCTAGTAAATCTTTTCTGCACTCTTTCTAGTTTAATAATATCCTTTTTATAATTGGGTGACTGGAATTGTACACAATATTCCAAGTGTGGTCTTACCAAAATCTTGTACAACTTTAACAAAATGTCCCAACTCCTGTATTCAATGTTCTGACTGATGAAATCAAACATGCTGAGTGCCTCTTTCACCACTCTGTCTACCTGTGACTCCACTTTCAAGGACCTACAAACATGTATCCTTAGATCTCTTTGTTCTGTAACTTTCTCCAATGCCCTATTGTTGAACCTGAGCAGGACTTAACTCAGTTAATTTACAAAAACACATCACCTTGCATTTGTCTAAATTAATCTGCATCTGCTATTCGTCAGCCCACTGGCCCAATTGATCAAGGTCCCATTGCAAGTGGAAATAACTTTCTTTACTGTCCACTATGCCACCAATCTTAGTGTCATCTGCCTCCAATATTCTCATTGAAATCATTAATATAAATGACAAATAACAGTGGACCCAGCACTGACCCTGAGGCACACCACTGGTCACAGTTCTCCAGTTTAAAAAACAATTCTCTATAACCATCCTCTGGCTTCTGTCAAGAAGCCAATTTTGTATCTGCTTGGATACCTCATCCTGGATCCGTGAGATTTAACCTTATGCAACCTTCCATGCGGTACCTCATCAAAGACCTTGCTAAAGTCCATGTAGACAACGTCAATTGACATCAACTGCACTGCACTCATCAACTTCTTAGTTACCTCTTGAAAAAACTCAATCAAATTTATTGATTGAGAATATGTGAGCATTCACCAACTGAGTCTATGTGGGTAGAACTGAAATTTAAGGGAGAGATCACTTTGAAAGGTTTGTACTACAGGCCCTCAAATAGTCAACAGGAAATTGGGGAGCGAATATGTAAGGAGATTACATATAGCTCCAAGAAAAATAGGACGGTAATAGTAGGGGACTTTAATTTCTCAACATTGACTGGGACAGCCATAGCATTAAGGGTTTAGAAATTTGTTGAGCATATTCAGGAGGAATTTCTTATTCGGTATTTGGATGGCTTGACTAAAAAGGGGGCAAAATTTGACCTCTTGGAGAATAAGGAAGGGCAGATGACAGAAGTGTCAGTAAGGGATCACTTTGGGACCAATGACAATAAATCTATTAGTTTTAAGATAGCTATGGAGAATGATAGAACTGGCCCAAAAGTTAAATTTCTAAATTGATTCAAGGCCAATTTTAGTCGGATTAGACAGGAACTTTCAAAAGTTGATTTGGTCCAGTAAGTAGGAGGATTTCAAAACTGTGCTCAAGACAGGCATAGCCCTGTCAGAGTGAAGACAAGGCTGGTAAAAGTTGGGAACTTAGGATGACTCAGGATATTGAGGCCCTATCAAAAAGATGGAAGCATGTCATGTGTAAGCAGCTGGGATCAAATGGACCCCTTAAAGAGTATAGAAGTTGTTGGAATAGAGTTGAGAGAAATCAGGAGGGCAAAAGGAGGCATAAGATTGCTTTGGCAGATAAGGCAAAGGAGAATCCAAAGAGCTTCTACAAATATATAAAGGGCAAAATAGTAACTAGAGAGAGAATGGGGCCTCTTAAGCATCAACAAGGTCATCTATGTGCAGATCCACAAGAGATGGGTGAGATTCTAAATGAATATTTCTCATCAGTATATACTGTTGAGAAAGCCATGGATATTAGGGAATTTGGAGAAAGTAAATAGTGATGTCTTGAGGAATGTACATATTATAGAGGGGAAGGTACTGAAAACCTTAAAGCATGTCAAGGTAGATAAATTCCTGGGACCTGATGAAATGTATCCCAGGAAGTTGTGGGAGGCTAGGGAGGAAATTGTGGGTCCCCTAGCAGAGACATTTGAATCATCGATAGCCATAGGTGAGGTGTCTGAAGATTGAAAGATGGCAAATGTTATGCCTTTGTTTAAGAAGGGTGCAGTGAAAAGCCTGGGAAGTAAGACCAATGAGCTTGACGGCTGTTGTGGGTAAGTTGCTGGAAGATATTCTGAGAATTCGGATCCACAGGCATTTAGAGAGACAAGAAATGATTAGGGATAGTCAGCATGGCTTTGTGAGTGGAAAGTCATGTCTCACAAATGTTATTTGAAGGAGCAACTAAGAAGGTAAATGAGGGCAGTGCAGTCGATGCTCTCTACATGGACATTAGCGTGGCCTTTGACAAGATACTGCATGGTAGGTTGTCGCATAAAATTAATTCTCAGAGTATTCAGAGTGAGGTAGCAAATTGGATACAAAATTGGCTCGAAGGATAGAGGGTGGTTGTAGAGGATTGTTTTTCAAACAGGAGGCCTGTGACCAGTGGGATGTCTCAGGGTCCAATGTTATTTGTTATTTATACTAAAGATTTGGGTGAGAATATAGGAAGCATGGTTGGTCAGTTTGTAGATGACACCAAGATTGGTGGCGTCGTAGACAGTGAAGTTTATCTAGGATTGCAATGGGGTCTTGATCAATTGGCCAATAAATGGCAGATAAAGTTTAATTTAGATAAATGTGAGGTGATGCATTTTGGTAGATTAAATCAGAGCAGGACCTAGTCAGTTAATGGTAGGGTGTTGGGGAGAGTTACAGAACAAAGATCTAGGAGTACATATTCAAGGTTCCTTGAAAGTGCAGTAACAGGTGGTGAAGAATCCATTCAGCATGCTTGGTTTTTCTGGTCAGAATATTGAATTCAGGTGATAGGGCAAGTTGTTGAAGTTCTACAAGAAATTAGTAAGCCCACACTTGGAATACTGTGTACAGGTCTGATCATCCTATAGTAGAAAGGATATTATTAAATTAGAAAGAGTGCAGAAAAGATTTACTAGGATGCTTCAGGACTTGGTGGTTGAGTTATAAGGAGAAGCTGGATAGACTGGGACTTTTTTTCCCTGGAGCATAAGAGGCTAAGAGGTGATCTTATAGAGGTCTACAAAATAATGAGAGATATCAATAAAGTAGATAGTCGACATCTTTTCCCAAGGATTGGGGTGTCTTAAACTAGAGGGCAATATGCTTAAGGTGAGAGAGGAGAGATACAAAAGGGTTTAGTGGGGCAACTTTTTCTTTACTGAGAGTGGTGAGTGTGTGGAACAAGCTGTGAGAAACAGTACTAGAGCCAGGTACAATTTTGTCTTTTAAAAAGCATTTAGACAGTTAACATTGGTAAGATGAATATAGAGGGATATGGGCCAAATGCAAGCAATTGGGACTAGCGTAGTGATTAAAAACTGAGCAGCCTGACAAATTGAGCTGAAGGGCCTGTTTCCCTGCAGTAAACATCTGATTCTATAACAAACTCAAGGACTAAATGATTTTGTTTCTATGTTCCCAAGAGTGTGAGTCTCAGTGAGTGTAGTGAAAGTTGTGTGTGAGTAATCTGCTTGTTGTGGTTGAATATCTGGATATACATAGAGTCTGCGATAGGTGTATGAGGCTTGTAGCATTAAGTATGCGTGTGAGCTGGAGAACCTTCATTTTAGATATGAGTCTTGATTGCTGATTGAATGATGAAAAAGTAAAGTTGAAGTTTATTTATTTGTCATAAGGAGTCTTTAACACTGCAATGAAGTTACTGTGAAAATCTCTGATGAGTTTGTGGAGCATTGGGAGGTATGTGAAGTTGGTGATGCAGTTGGCAGGCTATAATATTTTGAGAATATACTCACTGACCTTGACCACATAAGTCAGGTCATTGAATGTTTCTTGACCAGTTCCTCGGAGCCAAACCTCTTGAATAGATCTCCAAAGGTATCAGGAAGAATTCTCCCAGCCTGCTGCGCTACTTTAGCAGTGCAATGGGCTGAGAGACCTCAGTGGAGGCCATTTTAGGCCTGGTGGGTGCCACTAATATTAAAATTGCCATTTCAATTTCAATAGCATGCCTGGGACTAAAGTCTCCTTTCCATCTCCCAATTGAAACCTCCAGTGCCACATCAAGGAAGTTGGGAGCTCTTCTGCTAGCCTGCTGCTCCTTTGCTAGTCTGATTCTTTCTCTGAAATACTTTACAAACAATTCATCCAACTGTAGCAGGTTGAATGCACTTCCCTTTAAGACGCATAGGAAGACTTGAGTTAGCTATGCATGTACCTGGGCTGCCTGCCTGACTTTACAGTTGGATCCCAGTACATTTAATTTGCATCCTGTCTGCGTTATCTTGACTGATCTGCATGCCCACTAATGGTTCTTATCTGGATTTTCTAGTCCTTGAATCACAGACACAAGTGTGATATGTGCTTTCTTGGTATGGTACTTTTATATGGGACATTTTCAGCTGTGACATATGTCATGAAGATGTACTTTGTGCAAAATAATAAGTTTTAATCCACAGAAACTAAAATGGCTTGAACTCCTAGCCCAAGATAGTTAACCCCAATTGGCATTCGATAAAATCTACATTCCAATTCATTGTATGGAATCAGCTTGTTTGCAAAACCCATCAAAGACAACAACTTCAGGGGAGTGTAAAGGGCTCCCATCTCCTTTGTCATTTGTAGAAATCACCTGAGATATTCAACTGTTGGACTCAGGCCATTAAAACTAATTACTTGGCTAAGTTTACTTTTAGACATGAGCTAATCAAGTCACTTTGAAGTTCAAGGACGATGCTTTAATGTCTTTAGTATATATTCCCCTGGCAGTTGGAGAAGGAAGTTTGCACGATGAGCTGTGTTTGTATGCTTAGCACATGTTTTCTCAGCAGAACTGCAGCTTTGGCAAAGACCTTGTATTTCTTCTTTTTCTCCGATCCATCTGGAAATCTTGATCCCAGTTGGTTGACTGTGATCATCTAGGGACGCCAAGGTGTGGACAAAGATTCCTTAAAAGAAACCCAATCCAATATTACAACCTCCCAAAGAGCATCCAACCCAATTTCTACTTTTTAATTCGGAAGCATTGCAATCATCAAACAGAGCATGAAGCTAGTTGTCTAATTAAAATAACAGACACTTTTACCTCTCTTTTTTAATGGGCTTTAATTTAGCCAATCTATCTTTTCCCGTTCTGCAATCTGTATTAGTGTACATATGAACTTCTGAGTGTCAGTGTGTGTGAAAGTGCGTATTTTATTATTTTGCTTAGATTGGAATCTCGCCTGTCCTATTGGTTCTTTTATGATGGCACAAATAAAAAAATGGAGCTTGTTCAAGGAACAAATACTTCATGTCCTTGATAAGTATGTGCTTGTCAGGCAGGGAGGAAATGGTTGAGTGAGGGAACCATGGTTCACAAGAGGTTGAATATCTTGTCAAGAGGAAAAAGGATGCGTATGTAAGGATGAGAAAACAGGGTTCTATTGGGTTGCTTGAGGGTTACAAGATAGCAAGGAATGAGTTTAAAAAAAGAGCTTAGGAGAGCTGGGAGTGGGCACAGCTGTCCTTCGTGGGTCAGATCAAGGAAAACCCCAAGGCTTTTTACTCTTATGTGAGAAATGAAAGAATGACCAGGGTGAGGTTAAGGACAGTCAAGAATAATAGTGGGAACTTGTGCATGGAGTCAGAAGAGATAGGAGAGACAATGTATGAATACTTTCCTTCAGTGTTCACTAAGGAGAGGGGTCATGTTTTTGAGGATGAGAGTGTGATACAGTTGATAGGCTGAAGGAGGTAGATATTCTGAGGGAAAGATGTATTTGCAATTTTGAAAAACCTGAGGATTGCTAGACCCCTGGGCCAGATGGGATAAATCCTAGGATCCTTTGGGAGGCAAGATAGGAGATTGCAGAGCCTTTGGCTTTGATCTTTGGGTCCTCACTGTCCACAGGGATAGTGCCAGAGGATTGGAGAGTGGTGAATGTTATTTCTCCCTTCAAGAAGGGGAATAGGAATGACTCTGGTAATTATAGGATGGTCAATCTTACGTTAGAGGTCAGTAACTTAATGGCAAAGGTCCTGAGGGATAGGATTTATGACCATTTGGAAAGATGCAGCTTAATCCGGGATAGTCAACATGGATTCGTGAAGTGTAAGTCTTGCCTCACAAATTTGATTGAATTCTTTGAGGAAATAATCAAGTGTGTAGATGAAGGTAGAGCAGTTGATGTTGTATACGTGGATTTTAGTCAGGCATTTGATAAGGTTCCCCATGGTCAACTCATGAAGAAAGCAAGGAGGTGTGGGATACAGGGAAGTTTGGCTGATTGCATAAGCAACTGGCTATCTCATAGAAAACAGAGGATATGGTGGATGGAAAATTTTCAAACTGAAGACCAGTTACCAGTGGTGTACCACGAATCAGTGCTGGGTCCTCTGCTATTCATGATTTTAATCAATGACATGAAGGGGGCTGAAAGATGGGTGAGTAAAATTGCTGATGACGCCAAGATTGATAAAGTAGTGGATGACGTGGAGGGCTGTTGTAGATTGCAAAGAGACATTGATAGGATGCAGAGCTGGCAGAAAAATGGCAGATGGAGTTTAACCCTGACAAGTGCAAGATGATTCATTTTGACAAGAAAATTTGAACGCAGATTACAGGGTCAACGGCAGGGTTCTGAGGAATGTGGAGAAACAGAGATATCTTGGGGTTCATATGCACAGATCTCTGAAGGTTGCCACTCAAGTAGATAAAACCGTGAAGAAGGCCTATAGTGTGTTAGCATTTAATAACAGGGGGTTAGAGTTGAAGAGCCATGGGGTTATGCTGCAACTTTGCTGAGATCACATTTGGAATATTGTGTGCAGTTCCAGTCACCTCATTATCGAAGGATGTGGAAGCATTGGACAGAGTGCAGAGGAGATTTACCAGGATGCCACCTGGTTTGCAGGGTAGGCCTTATGAGAAAAGATTGATGGAGCTGGGGCTTTTCTCTTTAGAGCGAAGGAGGATGAGAAGCAACTTAATAGAGATTTGTAAGATGATGAGGGGTTTAGATAGAGTGGACATTCAGCGACTATTTCCTTGAGTGGATGTCGCTGTTACTAGGGGGTGTAACTACTTATAGTTATACACTTATAACTACTTATAGTTCATGGTGGGAGATATAGGAGGGATGTCCAAAGTAGGCTCTTTACTCAGAGTGGTTGTAGTGTGGAATGGATTGCCTGCTGTGATAGTGGAGTTGAACACTTTAGGAACTTTCAAGCGGTTATTGGATAGGCAAATGGAGGAAACCAGAATGATAGGGAATGAGATAGCTTGATCTTGATTTTGGAAAAGCTCGGTACAACATGGAGGTCTGAAGGGCCATTTCTACCTGGAATCGCCTGGGTGATTTTGTTCGGTGGGATTGGGGAGAAGGATATTGTCTACTTTGAAGCTGGTAGTGATAATGCATTGAACTTTTCATATGATGAGATTAAATGCTTCACTACGGTGTGACTGCATGTACCAGCGTCATCCTAAAGAACTAGCAAAAAGCCACAGAATATCAGTACTGGAGACAGCTCCATCAATCTTTTCTCATAAGACCTACCCTCCAAACCAGGTGGCATCCTGGTAAATCTCCTGTACTGTTCTATGTTCAATGTTTATCACAGCACATAAACAGTTAAGTACACACAAATATATCCTTGTCAGGTGGTAAAATCTGTTGCAGCCAAACTAGGAGAGAAGGGGAGCCTTTCAACCCTTTCTCACATTTGTCTAGACTTTTCATCATATAAATAATTCATTAAATAAATATAAAATGTAATGTTCATGAAAATCTGAATGGCAGTGAAATTAGATGCCAATTGAGGTAAATGCATAGAACATAGAACAATACAGCACAGAACAGGCCCTTCGGCCTTCGATGTTGTGCCGACCAAAATAAAAAGCAATGCCCCTCCTAACTAAACCATTCCCTTCTCCCATATACTTATCAACTAACCTCTTAAACGCCACCAAACTTGGCACATCTACAACAGCTGCAGGCAGGGCATTCCACTCCCTAATCACTCTTTGAGTAAAGAACCTACCTCTGATATCCGTCCTATAACTCATAAGAATGCACTTCTTATTTTTTTGTTGTGGGCTTTTAAAACTCGCATACAAGTATTGAAACCTGAATGAAGGAGCAAAATTAAACGTGCAGTGAAGTTTGATGTTACCTTTGCATTTCTTGGACCTGGTGTTGAATCCAACTCATCATGAAAAGATAAGATGTCTCTTTCCTCTGCAAAATGCATTAATTAAATGAACTTATTTTGCTATTGCTCTCAGTGAGTGCTGATTTGTAAGGCAGGACTCCTTGTTATTAATCAATATTGGTGTAGGAGGCTCTAACACATAAAGATGTCTCTATTCTTAGCCTTAAACCCAGGCAAGGGCCTCTCATGCACCCAACTATTATCATGAATCAATTAGAAACTACTTATTCATAATCCACCAGAATGTTTGCACTATCACACTCTCTGTCCTTCTGCGCATATTAATATGTGTACATAGTTTTAAAATTATGTAAATTCTGTTCGTTTCTTACCTCCATTATCTCACTTCAACTTTTCCCTTAAAGTTCTTCTGTCTCTGACTTCTGAAGGTGATTGCATCAGTTTGAAATAAAGTGATATTATTCTTTCTTTACCAGCCAGTGAATCAATGACATTTTGACACACGAGTGAAGCCTCTATTTTTCAGAAATGTATCAGTGCTTCTGGCTGACGTCAGGCTGACAGGAATAGCACATTAAAATCAATCTTCCTGGATGGCCGTTATCTCTTGCTGCTGTGTTCTTTTGTGACAGTGCAGATAATACTAATCCTAATGGACCACGTTGCATTCCAAACCTGACACTGTACAAACTGGTTATTAAATATTTTGGAGAGAGCAAATGTTAAAAACAAAAATAAAAGTTGATGTTCTGAGAACTTGAGGTATAGTTTTTCTTTAATGTTACTTCTGTATTGGCACATTGTTTGTTTCCACAATGTAGATTTTGACTCGCCAAATATCTATTTCTACCTGGAATCGCCTGGGTGATTTTGTTCGGTGGGATTGGGGAGAAGGATATTGTCTACTTTGAAGCTGGTAGTGATAATGCATTGAACTTTTTATACGATGAGATTAAATGCTTCACTACGGTGTGACTGCATGTACCAGCGTCATCCTAAAGAACTAGCAAAAAGCCACAGAATATCAGTACTGGAGACAGCATTAAAAACCATCTCAGTTGGGAGTTGGTTATTGATTTACTATAGACTGCAACATGGCTTGAAATGAGCTCTCTGCACTTTGGGGCAAAAAGAATGCGCCTTTAGAAAATCACTCACTAAAAAGGATTTGACATCACGGTTTATAATGGACTTGATGTTAGCACTGAAGTACTTGTCCTGAACTGCTTGTATATAATGGAACCAGGATAATATTGGAAAATTATAAACAAAACATTAGCATTCTCTGGCACTACTCTGGATGAGTAGCTCTGAAGAAATCTTGCACAAGATCAAGATATCATCTAATGAAACAGAGTCACAGCCCCAATCTGAACATAGCAAGACAACTGCCTGGAATGCTTTCCATACATATTGAATGATTAGTAAGAACAAAGGAGCATGGAAACAGGAACAGGCCACTCAGCCCTTCTACCATTCAGTTTGATCATGACCAATTTGTACCTCAACTCCATTTTCTCATCCTTGATATACTTGTCACAGATAAATTGATCTCATGCTGAAAGTTTAAATTTACACAGCACCTATGACTTATTGGAGAGAACATTGTGAGAGAGATATATACTAGAAATGAAATCTTCAGACAAGGAATACAGGAGTTTCAAGACAAAAAATAGCACAACATCAAGATTCACGTAATTTTTCTACCATCCTGCTGGGCCTATGACACAATAATGATGAAGCTGTTGACAAATCATAGATTGATTGCTATCAATTATTCCATCTGTAACATGACAAACCCCAGGTGAACCATGTGTTCAAATTATCTGTTCCTTCCAACAACATCTGAAATTATTTGTACACTGTAATGCAAATGGGTATTTTCCTCTAAGAAATATATCTAAAGAGCTGGTGTAATGTTGAAACATACATAACCATTTGAGAATTGTAGCTTTAAATCTTCTCTCAGTCACTAGAATACTGAGTAATGGATTATGAGAACAGGATGGAATGCTCCCATTTCCTATGAATCAAATCTTGAAAAATGTATTCTCAAAATGTGAGCATCGCTTGTAAGAACTCTACTTGTTGTCTTTCTCTAGTTTTCCTGGGAGGGTGGTGAGCTTTCCCCTGAACTGCTGCAGTTTATGTGATGAAGGTGGAGCTTTTTCATACCACTGTGCTAAGCCACATTATTAAGTTAAATTTAGTGAGGGATTGGATTCACATGTAAGTTTTAAAGTGGGGCAGGGTACCTGATTCTTCTGCTGTTCGTGACCCAAGCATCAATCCATTTGCTTCACATTTTTTATTTTTCACTTCCTGACTTCAAAAAGATTAACTTCAAATTCCCAAATTGTTGATCAAAATCTCTGGTAGTGCAACTATGTTTAACGGAAATGCCCATTTCCATTCTGTCTTTATCCCTCTGACTGGCTTATGGAGTGTCTTGTTTGAAGTTGTTCTGCTTGTTCTCAACCTGACATGGTGATAAATAATTTCTTCCAGTCAAGCGTATTTAGCTGTCAGGACAGTAAGGGGAAATTGTGGGAACTTTGAAAAAATAAATTTTAACTTGAATAGACTTTTCACTAAATTGTATTCATGAACATTACTATTGAAGTTGCACAAGACTCAAATGCTAAAAGATTAGCAGAGACCATGGTCAGGAGACTTTTGGGCCTTCATTAAGATAAGAAGACACATTAACTGATTGATTTGGAATACTTCAATTCACGAGAAGCCATGCAGAGACGGTGACTGAATTTGAATGAAGCCCAGAATAATGCTGCTATAATGACATTACTTCAATAAATACTCAGCATTCCCATTAGAACTGGAAAACTTTTTTTCAGAAATCAGTTTAAAAATAATTCTTTGAATATTAAAATCTGTTTACATCACCTGATTTAAACTCAAGCTGCATACACACCTGGGAATGAATACAATAATATGCACCATGTGCAAGAATATAATATTAGAGATGTTTTCCCACAGTTACTGAAGGCATCCTTGCATTGCTACATTGTTTTTGCTTTACTGACTCCTTGCTAGTACATTGATCTTTTGAGTCGAAGGATTGTGGGTTCAGGTCCCATTCTGGAGCTTTGGATATCTTGATAGTTCATGGCATTATTGAGGGAAAATTGGAAAGTTAGCCATTTGCTACTCTCTTTCAGATGAGATGTAAAATTACTGCCACATTGTGCACTCAATACAAGTAAAAGAGTTTATGATACTATTCAAAGGTTCTGTGCACTCTGGCCAGTGTTTATCCATGAAATGGTGGTTTCAATGCTTTCAATGGTTTCAAGCCATTGGTTTCAATGGTGGGGTAAGCATAGTAAGAAGTCTCACAACACCTGGTTAAAGTCTAATAAGTCTATTTGGTAGCATAAGCTTTCAGAGTGTTGCTCCTTCTTCACTTGAGTGAGGAGTTGTGTTCACAAACAGGGCATAAATAGACACAAACTCAACTTCATTGATAAAATAATGGTTGGAATCTGAGTCTTTATAGATAATCAAGTCTTAAAGGTACAGACAATGTGGGTGGAGAGAGCACTAAGCACAGGTTAAAGAGATGTGTATTATCTCCAGTCAGGACAGTTAGTGAGATTTTGCAGCCCAGGCAAGTCATGGTATGACATGAATCCAAGATCCCGGTTGAAGCTGTCCTCATGTGTGCAGAACTTGGCTATCAGTTTCTGCTCAGTGACTCTGCATTGTTGTGTGTCATGAAGCCGCGTTGGAGAACACTTACCCGAAGATCTGAGGCTGAATGCCCATGACTGCTGAAGTGTTTTCCCAATAGGAAGAGAACACTCCTGCATGGTGATTGTTGAGCGGTCTTCATTCATCCTTTGTCGCATCGTCTGCGTGGTCTCTCCATCGGGACATCCTTTCCTGCAGCATATCTGGTAGGCAACATTGGCCGAGTCGCAGAAGTATGTATTTCGTATTGGGTGGATGGTGTTCTCACATGAGATGATGACATTTGTGTTGATGATCCGGCATGTCTTGCCGAGTTTGTTGTGGCAGAGTTGTGTGGTGTCATGGTCATTGTTGGCAGCAAACCACCCAGCCTTCAAAACAATGTTCCATTTGAGGTTGTGCAGTTGTTTTGAAGGCAAGAACTGGGGGTGTGGGGATGGCCTTGGTGAGACATTTGTCTTCATCAATGACATATAGAGGGTTCCAAAGAAGATGTCATAGCCTCTCTGCTCCGGGGAAGTAATGGATGATGAAAGGTACTCTGTCCGCTGTGTTCCGTATTTGTCTTCTGAGGAGGCAGTACAGTTTTATGCTGTGACATGCCGGAACTGTTGATTGAGTCGAGTATCATATTTTCTTACGAGGGCGTCTTTCAGCATTTGTAAGTATCTGTTGCGACCCTCTTCATCTGAGCAGATCCTGTGTATACAGAGGGCTTGTCCATAGGGGATGGCTTCTTTAACGTATTTAGGGTGGAAACTGGAGGAAAGGAGATTGTGAGGTTATCCTTGCAAAATCTCACTAATTGTCCTGTCTGGAGACAATACACATCTCTTTAACCTGTGCTTAACCCTCTCTCCACTCACATTGTCTGTACCTTTTAAGACTTGATTATCTGTAAAAGCTTGCATTCTAATCACTATGTTGTCTATGTCTGTATATGCCCTATTTGTGAACACAACTCACTTAGCTGGAGAAGGAGCGACACTCCAAAAGCTTGTACTACCAAATAAACCAGTTGGATTTTAACCTGGTGTTGTGAGACTTCTTAACATTTATCCCTCAATTAGTATTTCTGAAATATTATCACATTGGTACTTGTGGGAACCAGTTCTTGTGGTGCAGTGGAAGTGTTCCCTACTTCTGGACCGAGAAGCTCTGGTTTGAAACCTAACACAAGGACATTTTGGCCACAGGAGGAACATACGTAATGCGGTTAATGGCTGCAAATCAACTCGGGGAGCCTTGCACCACTTCACCACTATTCCTCAAAGCAAAATGTCTGTTAAGATATACTTTAAAAAAAAGAAGCAACTCGTGGGATCTTGCAGTGTGCAAAATGGCTGTTGAATTTCTTACATTACAACAGTAACCTGACACTTAAAGTATTAAATCGACTAGAAAGTGCCTTGAGCCATCCTGATCATTTAGAAACCATAGAATCCTACAGTGCAGATGTAGGTCATTTGGCCCATTACGTCTTCTGCACCAACTCCATGCAACAGCATCTTAACCAGTACACACCCTGACCCATCCGATCGCTGTAACCTCATCCTTGTAGCATGGCCAAACCACATAACCTGCATGTCTTTGAACCATGGAAGGAAACTGGAGTGCTCGCAGGAAACCCATGCAGACATGTAGAGTTTTCCAAATGGACAATCACCCAAGGCGGAAATCAAATCTGCTGTGAGATGGCAGCACTAAGCGCCATCTCACTAAGTTTCACCATGTCACATTGTTTTGAAAGGACTTCAGAAGTGTGAGGCTTTATTAAATTTGTTGGCATTCTGAAGTTGCCTTACTTGTAGAGTGGGACAAGTCTGGCTGGTTGTGATTTGGCTTTTTTGCCTCCCACTAAAATATCCCACCCCGCTATAATACGCGACCAGCACAGTGGAGTGGAAAATCGTGCCCTTTTATTTGCACAATCAACTTTTGTGATCATGAAAGGAAGCATAGAATATGAGCTCATCTGACCTCCAGTTCTGAGACAACATGCCATCTTTTTTCATAGACTGAGAGACATGGATTAATTGTTCAATATGTTAGCATTGGTGCTGTAATTCTTGTGCTGCTGGACTGTACTCCACAGAACACAAGGGCAAATTTATGGCAAATTGAGAATATGAATTCTTGGAAAAATTTGAGAATTAAAAATTTGTAATTGAAATGACCTACAAAGTTAATCAGTTTGTTGAAAAAAAATCCAATTTACTTACCCATTGCCCTTTTTAGGAAAGAAATCTGTCACCCTTGCTTGCTTTGGCCTGTATGTGACTCCAGTCCCTCACCAATATGGTCAACATTTCACGCCACTTTTCCAAGTTTGCCGACGACATTACCATAGTGGGTGGGATCTTAAACAATGATGAGACAAAGTACAGGAATGAGATAGAGAATTTGGTGAACTGGTGTGGCAACAATAATCTCTCCCTGAATGTCAACAAAATGAAAGGAACTGTCATCAACTTCTAGAAGGGTAAAGGAGAACAATGCCCCTGTCTACATCAATGGAGGCAAAGTAGAAAGGGTTGAAATCTTCAAGTTTTTAGGAATCCAGATCACTAATAACTTGTCCTGGTCCCCCACTGCCGACACTTCAGTTAAGAAAGCCCACCAATGCTTCTTTAAGGAAATTTGGCAGGTCAGCTATGATTCTTACCAGCTTTTACAGATGCGCCATAGAAAGTATTCTTTCTGGTTGTATCACAGCCTAGTATAGTTCCTGTTTTGCCCAAGGCCGTAAGGAACTACAAAAGATCATGAATGTAGCTCAATCCATCATGCAAACCAACCTTCCATCCATTGACTCTGTCTACAGTTCCCACAGCCTTGGGAAAATATAAGCAGAATAAAGGGCTCCATATACCCTGGACATTCTCTCTTCCACAACACTCACCATAGTTTTAATTCATTTTCTATTTCTTAATTCTACCTATTTACTCCACTTTCACTCTTGATAATGCTTCGTGTCATTGATTCAGGCTGAAATCACTTCATTACAGCTGATTTTCTCCTTTATCATTTTCCTTGGGCAAGAATCTCTGGAGTTCCCACAGCATGTTTCTCGTAGTGGGAGGTGTGCGCCATTGGACAGAAATACAATCTGTTGGTCAATGGGGTTTTCCATTGACTTCACCCCACCCCATTGGGAAACTCACACTGGAGGGAGGCCGTCGCTTGGACCATAAATCCCATTGGCAAGTGAAAAGTTCTGGCCGTTATCTTTTCTGTGATTCTTCAAACCTGATATATTTAGTTTCTATTCTACCATCCACTAATAATTTATATTGGTCTAGGCAACAAGTAAAGCAATATCAGGATGGGACTAAAATTAAAATTATTTTTGGAGCATTACACAATGAAAGATTGTTGAATCTGTTGGTCAAATGCTGTGAAATACTGACTTGCAAACCAAACACACATGCACATACACACACGTACCCACACATTGAGGACTAATCTAGTGATTTCATGGAGGATGACCGGGATTTTAAAAAGTTGGTAGTGGTATGGTAGAGCAATTTCACAAGCCATGTGTTTAAAACAAGCTTGGTGAGAATAACCTCCTGTTTTTTCATTTTTCTTTTGAAGCCAATTATTGGAAAAACAGCTACATTTTTAACCTGGCAATTATTTGCCAATGCATGGATTTGAAAAATGATCAATTGCATGATTTTTCTCCTGGAAAACCTGCTCCGAATGATTTGTAACAGTCACACTAATATCCCACTTTTCCTGAGTTAAAAGGATGCAGCTGGTTTATTAAGAAAATATCCTATGTCAACCCAGATGGATTTGCTTTGTCCCATATTTCTCTTTCTTACTGTGTCCGCATGCTTGTGTTTTATTCTGTTTCATTCTTGTGGAACAATCAATTTTTCCAGCTTTCCACTATTGACAGCACTTCAGAAAAGCAGATGTTACACCTCGTTGCCTGCATGTACCTGGGAGAAGAATGGATATGTTCAGCAATGTAAGGGACATACTTATAGAGATGTTTTGAAGTATTTCTAGGAGATAAGTATGAATTAATGCTTTACATGTGGAAGCATTTATCTATCACCTCCTAAATTCTATGACTTACGTGATTCCAATTACTATTTTCAATAATGCATTCCACATTCCAATAACAATTGACATGGAAGGATTCTTGCTTGTGATTCAAAACTTAATGTGGAATTCATTTCATTACAATCACTGTTTTCCAATGAACCTCTTACTATGATATTACTCATTGATACTGTCAAATTACACAATACTAGACATAAAATAGGCTAACCTACAGTCAGTTTCAGTACATCTTAGGGTCATCCCCACCCCTTCATCATTCTATCCTTTAAAAATGTTTACCGTAGAATATTTTGACAGCCTTCAGTCTCTGAAGACAATGATTTGTGCCATGTTGGTCAACTCTGGGACTCAAGTCCCACTCTGGCATATCCCGTCTCTGCCATATTTCCTGCATGGAAAACAAAACGCTGAGAAAGTGGAAATGCATTGGCCTCCTATTTTCTCTATGCCCTCTTCTCTTCTCATCTCTACGAAAGCCCTTTCAAACAAACAATCAGCCTCCAGAGATCATGGCAATCAGTGACCATCTCCCAGTTGTCAGTGTCAATGTTTGCCACTGGGGGAGTGTATATGGGGGGGACGAAGAACTGTTGTGCACTGTGCACGGTGACCAATAAGGGAGATGGCCAGGCTGGCCGTGCGTGGAAGACGGGTGGGGGGAAATTAGAGAAGCCATCAGGAATTTGGTGATTAAGAAGCGAGCAATGGGGAGGAGAGGGGGGCAGTGCACATGCGATGATCTCCCTACAGAGGTATCAATGCATGTGCAGTGGCCCGCTAAGTGTGCCAAGCTCTTGGACGAAATTAATCCCCTCCACACCCCCGGACCTCCACCCTGCGTGATTCCTCCGGTGGATTCTGAAGTACAGTAAGAAGTCTGACAACACCATTTTTAAATCCAACCAATTTATTTGATAGTAAACTCATAAGTTTTGGCTTTATGGCCTTCGTCAGGCGAATGAGGTCTTCTGGTCTCCAATAGCACACTTATCAGCACAGACAGTTTACAGATTGCTGATTAGAATGCGAATCCTTACACCTAACCTGCTATTCAAGTCTTAAAGTGGCTAACAATGTGAGTGGTATGAGCTCTGAGCACAGGTTAGAGAGATGTGTATTGTCTCCAGACTGCACAGTAAGTGAGGTTTTTTGCTAACCCAGGCAAGTCATGGGGGTTACAGATAGTGTGACATGAAGCCAAGATCCCTTTTAAGACCGTCCTCATGTGTGCGGAACTTGGCTATCAGGATTCTGAAGCACAGAATGCTGAGAATTCAACTGACTAGATATGCCCAAAATCAGGCAGGAAAATCTCTCATTTTTCCAGCTGTTGTACAATTAGAGATTTTTTTGAAGAAAATCCCCCCTGAGATGTTTACTTTTCTAAATTCCAGCAGATATAAGCCTAGGACGTCCCACCTTTTCTCATAAGACGACACATCCATTCCAGATATTGCTCAGGTAAATCTTTTCTTGGATTTCTTCCAATGTACTTGCGTTCTTCCTTAAATAAGGTGACCGATACTGTGCACAGTACTCCAGGTGTGGTCTCACTGATGCTCTGTATGACTGAAAAATAACCTCCCTACTTTTGTTTTACAAAAATGTTAATATTCCACTAGGTTTCCTAATTACTTGCTGTATCAATATACTAGCCTTTTGCGATTCATGCAATAAGACACTCAGATCTGTGTGCATCTCTAAGCTGAATGTGGCTGAGCCATTGCAGATGTAATTGGCTTAGTATGTGCTGATGGAATTAGTATGCTCAGGGACCTCCTGAGTTGGTAACCTTGTCCTGCCAAGAGATGTGAGGACATACCTGAGACAGCAAAGGTGGAAACAGTTAACTTTTTCTGCTGCCTAGCATATGCTGCTCAGATCTCACAGATGCAGGGGACTGCACTGAGAATATAGACTTGTGGACCCATAGTTTGTGATGTTGCTGTTTAAGGTAATGTTGCTGTTGTTCCATACTCTTTTACTCACCTTAGATGCAACAACTGCAGATTTTGAAATGTATACATTTATTTTGGCATAGTGGTTAGCACTGCTGCTTCACAGCTCCAGGGACCTGGGTTCGATCCCTGGCTTGGGTCACTGTGTGGAGTTTGCACATTCTCCTTTCGTCTGCATGGGTTTCCTCCCATAGCCCACAGATGTGCAGGTTAAGTTCATAGGCCATTCTAAAATTGTCCCTTAATATCCTGAGATGCGTAGGTTAAAGGGATTAGTGGGTAAATGTGTTGGGATATGTGGATAGAGTCTGGATGGGATTGTGGTTGGTGCAGACTCGATGGCGAGATGGGGTTTCTATGATTCTATGATTTCTTCATCAAGTAATAGATTCCTTGTGATTATAGAGCCTAAATATGAGAAGCAATCAATAGCCATCAGAACAGCATTGTCAATGCTGATAGATGGTGGTATGGCAACATCCTAAACCATGACATTTGCCATCTTGATGCTGAAGGTCACACCAAATTCTTTACAAGTTTGTGAAAGTCTGTACATTTGTTGCTGACAGTGCTTCTCAGTATGGAGTGGCTGTGCTATCATCCACATAGGACAATTTTCTGATGAGAATTTGGTGCACCTTTGTTTTGGATTTCAGACGAACAAGGCTGAACAGCTTCCCATCATTTCTGCTATGTAAGTGGACACCGTCTGGAAGTGAACCAAAGTCAGCAGAGAAGAATATGCCAAAGAGCATCAATGCTCCAACATTACCCTGTCATAGGTGACTTCACTGATCATGTTATTCTGAAAAGAGCATGTGTCATCTCTCTGTAGTGGTGATTAGATCTGAACCATTTATCTTCACTTACGCCACTCTTCATCTATTTTATTGGAGATACTCTCATATTCAAACTTAGAGCCTTTAATTTCTTTTTTTTTTGCTGTTATTCCCTGCACAATTGCTGTTAAAGTCCCTTTTTGTTCATGTCACGCTCCTTGGGGTGAATTTTCCCATTCTGCCTGCCACAGGAATCAGAGTGGGCGAGGGGTGAATCATGGAAAGGTCCATTGACGGGATTTTCCAGTTTCCTCAGGCAGGATTTTCCAGTTTTGGGATGAGCGCAGCTGGAAAATCCCACACCATGTCTTTATGTACATCATTATACTGTTGCCTCAATTTTTAACTTTGGATTTCTAGATCTAAATTCACCAGAACTCTCTCCCATCCTGTTAATTTAAAGACCTAACAACAACTCCAGTTATGATTTTTCAGGGCATTGACCCTGTTTAACTGGAGACCATCCCAACAGAACAGCTCTTTATTTCTTGAAAATTGGTGCCAGACTCCCATGAATTGAAATCTTTCTTCCCAAACCACATTGAGTTGTGCATTTAATCTGTTTGATCCCATGCCACGTGACTCAGGTAATAATTCAGAGATAATTATTTTGATGTCCAGCACTTTAATTTGAGCCCAACCCTTTGAGTTGTCTCAGCAGAATATCATTCCTAGTTCTACCTATGTTGTTGGCTATATCACAACAACTGGATTCTCCCCTTTTAATTCAAAGTTTCCTTCCACATGAGGAGATTTATTTATTCGTGAGTCATAGATATCATTGGCTGGCCAGCACTTATTGCCTGTCCCTAGTTGCCCAAGAGCACTTGGGGTTCAACCACAGTGCTGTGGCTCTGGAGTCACACACAGGTTAGATCAAATAAGGATAGCAGATTACCTTCCCTAAAGGACATTAGTGAACCAGATGGACTTTTCCAGCAATCGATAATGATTTCGTGGTTACCAGTCGGTCATTAATTCCAGATAAATTGTAGTGAATTCAAATTCCACTAGCTGCCATGGTGGGATTCGAATCCTGGTGCCCTGAACATTAACTGAGTTTCTGGATTAATGGTCTAGCAATAATACCACTAGCTCATTGCCTTCCTTAAAGATATCACCAAAACTTCTACTTTTTCAGAAGACAAAGGAAATTTGGCATATCAGCTACAACTCTCACCAACTTTTACAGATGCAACATAGAAAACATTCTTTCTGGTTGTATCACAGCCTGGTATGGCTCCGACTCTGCCGAATACTGCAAGAAACTACAAAAAGTTATGAATTAAGCCCAGTCCATCATGCAAACCAGCCTCCCATCGATTGGCTCTGTCTATACTTCCCACTTCCTTGGCAAAGCAGCCAGCATAATCAAGGACCCAATGCACCCCGGACATTCTCTTTTCCACTTTCTTCCTTCGTGGAAAAAGATCCAAAAGTCTGAGGCCTCATTCCAACTGACTCAAGAACAGCTTCTTCCCTGCTGAGTTAGTGTTAGTGTTAGGGTTAGGGTTTTGACTTTTGAATGGATCTACCTCATATTAAGCTGATCTTTCTTTACACCCTAGCCCAGAATGTAATGTTACATTCTTCAATCTCTCATTTCCTTCTCTATGAATGGTATGCTTTGTCTGTTTAGCGCACAAGAAATAATACTTTTCACTATACTATACTATACTAATACAAGTGACAGTAATAAATCAAACCAAAACCCTGGCACTGGATAGGCAACACAATCTCCAGAGCCCTCGAGTCTGGCTGCAGAGAACAGTGTCTATTTTGATTTGATTTATTATTGTCACATATATTAACATTCAGTGAAAAATATTGTTTCTTGTGTATTATACAGAAAAATATGCCATTCATAGAGAAGGAAATGAGAGAGTGCAGAATGTAGTGTTACAGTCATAGCTAGGGTCTAGAGAAAGATTAACTTAATGCAAGGTAAGTCAAGGCAAAAGACTGACAGCAGCAGGAAAGAAGCTGTTCTCAAGTTGGTTGGTAAATGACCTCAGACTTTTGTATCTTTTTCCCGAAGAAGGTGGAAGTCAGAATGTCTGGAGTACATGAAATCCTTAATTGTGTTAGCTTTGCTGGGGCAGCGTGAAGTGTAGACAGAGTCAATGGATAGAAAGCTGGTTTGCATAATGGATTGGGCTACATTCACGACCTTTTGTAGTTCCTTGCAGTCTTGGGCAAGATATGCTACAACCAGAAAGAATGCTTTTTATGGTGCATCTGTAAAAGTTGTTGAGAGTCATAGCTGATATGCCGAATTTCCTTAGTCTTCTGAGAAAATAGAGGCGTTGGTGGGCTTTCTTAACTATAGTGTCAGCATGGGGGGGACCAGGACAGGTTGTTAGCGATCTGGATGCCTAAAAACTTGAAGCTCTCCATCCTTTCTACTTTATCCCCATTAATGTACAGGGGCATGTTCTCCTTTATGCTTCCTGAAGTCGATAACAATCTCCTTCATTTTATTGACATTGAGGGAGAGGTTATTGTTGCCACTCAGTTCACCAGATTCTCTATCTCATTCCTGTACTTTATCTCATCATTGTTTGAGATCCAACCCACTATGGTGGTGTCATCAGCAAACTTGAAAATCAAATCTATCCTCCAACCAAACTGCTCCCTATCACTAACTCATATATTTATATGCTTGCAAAAGATTGAAAAGCTTCAATGTCTTTTTCCAATAATACATTCATTTTTGTTCTCCCATTTGAATGGCATCTTACACCTTTGTGCCATGTAGTTTTCTTATCCATTTTGTAGTGCTTTCCCACATCTACACACGTAATGAGCACCTATTGGTCAAGGTCAAGAGCTAAGGCTCTTCCATCACTACTTGCTGAATCTTCATACCTACTTTTCTTACAGTTACGCCCTTTTGTCCATGAACAGGGGCAAACTCTAAAGGGCTACCTAATTATAAAATAAGTTTAAGAGAAACTTACAAACGTGAGGTAATGCATTTTGGAAGGTCTAATATGGATATGAAATATACAGTAAATGGCAGAATCCTTAAAGATATTGATAGGCAAAAGGATCTGAGCATACGAGTACACAGGTCACTGAAAGAGGCAATGCAGGTGGAGAAGTAGTCAAGAAGACATATGGCACACTTGCCTTCATTGGCTGGGCTATTGAGTTTAAAAATTGGCAAGTAATGTTGAATCTTAGTTGGGCCACACTTGGAATATAGTCTTCAATTCTGGTTGCTACACTATCAGAAGGATGTGGAGACTTTGGAGAGGGTACAGAAAACATTTAACAGGGTGTTGCCTGGTATGTAGGGCATTAGCTATGAGGAGAAGTTGGAGAAACTTGGTTTCTTCTCACTGGTGCGATGGAGGGGCAACTTGATAGAAGTCTACAAGATTATAAGAGGCATGGACAGACTGGATAGTCAGAAGCTTTTTCCCTAGGGTGGAAGAGTCAATTACTAGAGGGCGTAAGTTTAAGGTGTGAGTGGTAAGGTTTAAAGGAGATGTACAAGACAGATTTTTTACGCAGAGTTGTGGTTGTCAGGAACTCGTTGCAGAGGTAGGATGGGAATAGAGGGATTTGGTCCCCAGAAGAGTAAGGGGTTTTAGTTAAGTTGGGCAGCATGGTCAGTGCAGACTTGGAGGGTCGAAGAGCCTGTTCCTGTAATGTAATTTTCTTTGTTCTTTGTTTGTTCTTTATCAGAGAGATACCAGCTGTATAAAATTCCTGACTCATACATTGTCACGTTCAGGCCTCACCACCTCACTCTGTGCAATTTGTGAGCGGGTGAGTAGTGGGTGAATAAGGATAGTAGGCAGCTAGAATAAGTCACTATTGGAGAACAATTGAAAACAGTGGTATTGCTCAGTACAAGAGGAAGTGAATGTGTTTCAAGAAACAGATGATTTGCAGATGTGGTGAAAACATCAGTGAAATTAAATGAAAACAATATCTTTTATTATAGCAAGTGTTTTACTTTATTAATACAGTCTGATGTCTTTGTCCTATGTTCCTTTGAACTTGTGGGCAAAATAAATGGCCCAGTAGTTACCCTAATACAGGAAAGTTGCTTCACACATTTCGTATTCACAAATTTCCACAATTCCTGATGAGATGTAGGAACATTGGCACCGAGGATGTGAGAGGAGGTGGAGACCTTTCGAACAGCAGATTAAAAAGGTGTAGAGAAAAGTATTGAAGCAATGAAAAATTGAAAACATTAATAATACATCAGACATATATTCAAGCAATACCTTCAGCCTTTTCAAGCAAGCACTCAAAATATATTCAGCTAAAGAAACACCTGTGCAATTATACAGAAGGCACTGGAGTAAAATACTTTGTGTCAAGCCAGTGGGTTGAATTTTCTTAGGAAATATGTCAAAAGACTGAGGTAGATTTAATAACGTGAAGCTGTCTCAATTTATTGCATTTATCTGATGAATTGAAAATAAGCCAGTTTCTCTCTGTTCTTTGAGTTCCTCTTTCAAAGTGGAGGGAGAGGGTGTTTCTGGTTTAAAGTTCTTTGTGATAGCACTGAACTAACTTGAAAACTGAAAAAACAAACATGCTCTTTGCTGGCATGCATTATGAATTTACAATGGGGAAAGACAATTCATTTGTACATTGCAGCTGAGAATTGCGATTTGTGCTTCTAGGCAAAATGAAATCCTTAGCTGAATGACAAGGCAACTTTAAGCATTCGAATCTTGAAAGACTTAAATGGCCTACATGTGACTCCAGACCCACAGAAATTTGGCTGGGTCTTACCCTTTGAAACAACCCTTTAGCCAAACAGAGATAGACGACAAATGACGGCCTTGCCAGCAATGCTCATATCCCATTATTTTTTTAAATGTTCTTGCACCCAGGGACATTTAAATTCAATGACGTCCCCACCATCTGAAAATGTTAGTGATAAAAATAATGGATGAGTGGCTTTCAGATTTCTGGCCATTTTGTAACTGTAAACTCAAACCGAAGTGGGATGCTCATACCACCGTACCTGGAGCGAAAAACTGTTGGTAACCTGCAGATTATCCATAGTATCAAATATCCACTTGATGCTTATCCAAATGATGGATGTCAGTGATTTAAAGCAAGCTTATGATTTCTATATCCAGTGTTAGCGTTAAGCATCCCGAGCTCAGGAGAAGCTGGTTCTGTTTCAAAGATTGGCGTAGCTGAGTATGAATACTCACAAGATTAGTGAAGTTTTCAGCATGCAATTGAGGAAAATTGCTATTTTAGTGACTGTCCATATTTCCTCTGCATTTTGTTTCATTTGTTCATGGGATGCGAGTGCCACTGGCTAAGTCAGCACTTATTGTCCACCCCTAATTGTACACAAGAAGGTGGTGGCAAACTATCACAGCCAATTCACTAATGCCATTGAATGTCAAGGGGAAATGGTTAACTTCACTCTTAGTGGAGATGGTTATTGTTAGGCAGTTGTGACATAAATGTTAATTGACACTTGTCAGCCAAATCTGAATGTTGTCGAGATCTTGCTGTATATCAAAACAAGTTGATTCAGTGTCTCAGGAGTTGCGAATGATGTTAAACAATAAGTAATCATCAACAAACATCCCCACTTCTGACATTATGATAGAGGGAAGGTTATTAATGAAGCAGCTGAAGTTGGCTAAGCCTAGGACATTCCCCCGAAGAACACCTGCAATCATGTCTTGGAACTGACATGAATTGTGTTCCAATAACAACAACTATCCTTCCTTGTGCCAAATATGATTCCAATCAATGGAGAATTTTCTCTCATCCCCTTTGCCCCCAGTTTTGTAGGGCTCTTTGCCCTTGACATCAAGGCAGCATTTAACAATCACTCTCACCTCAGCTCCTGAGTTCAGCTCTTTTGTCCATACTTGGACCAAGGTGATAATGAGGTCAGAAATTGAGTGGCCTCAGAGGAACTTAGTGTCAGTGAGTGGGTTATTGCTGAGTAGGTGAACTTGATAGCACTATCAATGACACCCTCCATCAATCTGTTAATGATTGAGAGAAGAATGGACCAGCCATATAATTACTCTGGTTACAAGTGCAGGTCAGGGTCTGGTAATTCTGTGCAAGTAACTCATCTCTTGATTCCCCAAAACCTCTCCACCATCTACAACACAAAAGTCGGGAGTGTAATGAAATACTCTCCATTTGCTTGGATGAATGCATCTCCAACACCAATCAAGAAGTTCTATGCCATTCAGAACAAAGCACCTCACTCATTCTATCTGCAAACATCCACTCCATTCCACCGCTGACATTTGAAGCTAAAAACCACAACTGAAGCAATGGCATCTCCTTAACTGATAGCTGAGAGAGAGGTGAGAGAATTCTTCCCCAACAAAATTGTATCTAGAATTCCCATCTCTATGTCATATATATTGATGGTTGGATGCCATAATCACTTTATTAGGATTTCTGAGGAAATAGATCTAACTACACATCGCACTGACAAACAGTGGTGTAGTGATTGGGTGTCCAACTAAAAACCATAAGCAAAGCCTAAGAGAGTGTTTTATTGTTATTTGCACACAAAAGCAATCAGTCCTGATGAACAGCAATGTGCATCACCCACAAAATACACTGCATTCACCAAAGCTTCTCAGATAACAACTTCCAAACCCATGATCATTACCATCTGTAAGTACAGGGCAGTCAATACAAGTTCCTCACCAAGGGTTATGCAGAAAAGGCAGGAGAATGGGGATGAGAAAAAAAAAGTCAACTGGGGGCCAAGTGGCCTAATTCTGCTCCGATGTCTTATGGTCTGTCACTCACCAGCCTGACTTGGAAACATAATACCATTCATTCGCTGTCGCTGGGTCAAAATACCGGAAATTACTATGGGTGTACGTATCCTGCATGGACTGAGCAGATCAAGAAGGCAGCTCATCACCACCTTCTCAAAGGCAATTAGGGATGGGAAATAATTGGCCTAGCCAGTGACTCCCACTTACCCATGAATAAAAACAAAAAAATGATGACATGGTAATTGGTCAAGTTAGACCTGTCCTGTTTTTGGTGTCCAGAATATCTCTGGGTAATTTTATACATTGTTGAGTAGATGCTAGTGTTGTACTTGTACTGGGACAGCTTGGCTCAAGGCATGGTTAGTTCTGGAACATAACACTGCAGTAATATTGCTGGAATTTCATCAGGACTGATTGCTTTTATATGTAAATAACAATAAAACACTTCCTTACACTTGTACGTGGTTTTTAGTTGGACACCCAATCATCACATCATTGTCAGTGTGATGTATAGTTAGATCTATTTCTTTGACTACTGTCCTCAAAAATCCTAAGGAAGTGATTATGGCATCCAGCCATCAATATATATGACATAGAGATGGCAATTTTAGATAAAACCTAGGTGGGGAAGAATTCTCTCGACCCTCTGTCTCTCAGTTATCAGTCAACAAGATGCCATTCTTTCACTTGTGATCTTTAGCTTCAAGTGAAACCCCAATTGATGAAACAACTGTCTTATTTCATGTTCCAGTCAAGATTCTGAAGTAAAATGAGCTTGGACAGATTCAATATAATTTTCAAGTGGTTGGGTTTCACAGAACAAATCGGCAGATAATTTGTAGGTAACTCTGACTAACACCATATTAAGAAACCATATGATGGATGGTATGAGAAACAGGAATACAAACAGGCATAGCAAGAATGCTAACCAGCGTTGGCCAGTTATTATAAAAACAAATGTTCGCAAAAGTCAGCATCTGCTGTGAGAGAAACAGAGTTAATATTTCGAGTCCAATATAACTCTTTTTTGGAACTGAGGGTAGGAGTGTGAAAGAAGGATCAATTACTGTGTAGATTATAATACATTCTGTGTTTAACTTGGACACACTTAAAATCTTGGACTTATATTAACATCTTATATTAATCTGCTGCTATGAGTGGAGAGGGTTAGGTAGATGGAATTTAAAAACTAAATACAGGGAACATGTGCCCAATATGCCATACACATGCCACACATCATGCCCACCATTTCTACAGTATGGGATGTCCGAGTGATTCTCTGTGGAGAGATGAGTCACTTCATTAACATATTTAAATAGGCTTCTTCCTTGTAATTGGGAAACTGATTTGAAATTGACTGCTGTTGCATGGGTTTCCGAAGGTTAGGGGAGATTGGCAGTGAATAGGAGGTGAAAGCTAACTGTTGAAGATTCCTTTTTTCAGCACTGCTTGTTGGACATGAGGACAAGGCCATTCCCTTCAGTTCCAGAAGAAAGCCTTTCATCTTCCCTTACCCAGATTTCAGCCACCATCTTTCCCTACCCCAATAAACTCTGAAGGTTGCCCACCGTTTAGTTTCTCCCCATAAACCATTGCTGCCATTTATACCGAGTTGCATTTACAAAGATGTACAAGCTAATTGATTAGATAGCCCAGAGTTTACCAATAACTATTTAATTTACATATTATACATTCATTTTAGATGAGAAAAGAGAGATGCCTTATGTTGTCTCCTTTACTTGCAGTCAAAGAAAAAAGAAAATGACAACCCAGGAACAGGCTCTTCAACCCTCTAAGCTTGTATCGACCATGCTGCCCAACTGAACTAAAACCCCCTACTCTTCCGGGGACTACATCCCTCTATTTCCATCTTAATCATGTATTTGTCAAGATGCCCCTTAAAAGTCACTATTGTATCCGCTTCCCCTACCTTCCTCGGCAGCGAGTTCCATCCTCAATGTAAAAGACCTGCCTCGTACAACTCCTTAAACCTATGTCCCCCAGTATTTGACTCTTCCACCTGGGAGGAAGCTTCTGACTATCCACTCTGTCCATGCCGCTCATAATATTAGACTTCTATCAGGTCGCCCCTCAACCTCCATTGCTCCAGTGAGAACAAACCAAGTTTCTCCAACCTCTCCTCATAGTTAATGCCCTCCATACCAGGAACATCCTGGTAAATCTTTTCTATACCTTCTCCAAAGCCTCCACATCCTTCTGGTAGTGTGGTGACCAGAATTGAACACTGTATTCCAATTGTGGCCTAACTAAAGTTCTGTAAAGCAGCAACATGACTTGTCAATTTTTAAATTTAATACTCTGGCCGATGAAGGCAAGCATGCCAAATGCTTCTTGACTACCTTCTTCACCTGCATTTCCACTTTCAATGATCTGTGTACCTGTACACCCAGATCCCCCTGTCTATCAATACTTTAAAGGGTTTGCCATTTACTGTACATTTCCTATCTTTATTATACCTTCCAAAATGCATTACTTCACCATCAATCTAGGTGGAATACCCAGACTGGGTTAATTAAATCATGAAATGCTTGTCTGCATAAATGTACATATTTAGAAAATACACAGTTTAGAAAATACAATCCAGATAGAAAATATGGACTAGAGCAATCAGAATGGAAAATCTCATTTCAAATTGAGACTCCAGGTTAAGCTATGAACAAACACAGTCTGCAACAAAAAGAGGTTTCTAACTGGTAACTGGGTTTACCAGATAACAGAGGGAGAATTGCATGAGCACAACAAGAAGTAAGTGTCCCACTGGAAAATTCATGGGGGCTCTCTTACCAAAAACATTGAGTGTTGAATGAGCATAAAAACGGGACAATTTCAGATCTGTTTTTTCAGCGAGGCCAGAAAAGAAATCTTATGCCATTTCATGCAAAAAATGTTGCAGAATCTGATTCCTGTCAGTAGGGGGAGGGGGTAGGGTTGAAGCTCACCAGAAAGCTGGCTGCTCAGTGTTATCACGCATGTACACATCTGTTAGTCACATCTCCCCCTGGATAGCATCCCTCCCCAGATCACTGGTTTCCCCAGCCGATTGGCCCTCACCTTGACTGCTATCAAACATGCATACCTTCCGTCCAGCCTGGCCGATCACACTTCACTCCCAGCTTGGTCGATCGCCACCACTCTGGCCTGGCTGACTGTCGATTGCAAAGTGGGCAGCTCCCCTCACCTCCCTCTCCTTAGGCCCCACTCAAATCATCGCTCTGTCCTTCACCTTAGGCCTTGTCCCATCATGTCTTTACCCCTTAGCGCTGCTCGGTGCCTGACAGTGTTCAGACTTCTGGTGGGCAGTGCCAGGCAGGCAGTGCCAAAGTGCCAGACTGGCACTGCCCAAGGACACTGATTCCTCCCCTCCCACCACCAACCACCCAGGGGACCTCAATGGTCTTCAATTTCACTGACCTGGCCACCACATCAAGTTCCTGTTGGAGCATACATGATCCTCACCAGATCATCTTTACAGTGAGGTCAATAAGATAAGTGAACATGGACGATTGCATTCTGGGCTCAATTATTCAGTGTATATTTGATTTTAAGTATTAAAATCAGCTTTGTGCCAGATTGTTCACATTGGAAATCTGAGGTCGGTAAGAACATAGAACATAGAACATAGAACATTACAGCACAGAACAGGCCCTTCGGCCTTCGATGTTGTGCCGACCAAAATAAAAAGCAATGCCCCTACTAACTAAACCATTCCCTTCTCTTCCATATACTTATCAATTAACCTCTTAAACGCCACCAAACTTGGCGCATCTACAACAGCTGCGGGCAGGGCATTCCACTCCCTAATCACTCTTTGAGTAAAGAACCTACCTCTGATATCCGTCCTATAACTCATACCCCTTAATTTAAAGCTGTGTCCCCTCGTGCTAGCTTTCTCCATCCTAGGAAAAAGGCTATCACTGTCCACCCTATCTAAACCTCTAATCATCTTATATGCTTCAATAAGATCCCCTCTTAGCCGCCTCCTTTCTAACGAAAACAACCTCAAATCCTTCAACCTCTCTTCATAGGACCTGCCCTCCATACCAGGCAACATCCTGGTAAACCTCCTCTGTACCCTCTCCAATGCCTCCACATCTTTCTTATAATGTGGGGACCAGAACTGCACACAATACTCCAAGTGCGGCCGCACTAGAGTTTTGTACAGTTGCAACATGATGCTGCGGCTCCTAAATTCAATCCCCCTACCAATAAAAGCTAAGACTCCATATGCCTTCTTAACAACTTTATCCACTTGACTGCCTACTTTCAGGGATCTATTGACACATACACCAAGATCCTTCTGTTCCTCAACACTATTAAGAGCCCTACCATTAGCCCTATACTCTACACATTTATTGTTCCTGCCAAAGTGCATTACCTCACACTTTTCCACATTAAACTCCATTTGCCACCTCTCGGCCCAGATCTGCAACTTGTCCAAGTCACTCTGTAAACTAAAACACCCCTCTTCACTATCTACCACACCACCAACTTTAGTATCATCTGCAAATTTACTGATCCATCCCTCAATACCCTCATCCAGATCATTTATAAAAATTACAAACAGCAGGGGCCCCAAAACAGACCCCTGAGGCACACCACTCGTCACCGAACTCCACGATGAATATCTCCCATCAACCACCACCCTCTGTCTTCTATCTGCCAGCCAATTCCTAATCCAATTAGCTAAATCACCCTCTATTCCACACATCTGCATTTTCTGTAGAAAAGATTGCAGGAAAAAGGGTGCTATCTTACTGGCTCGCCCAACCCATCAACCGGCAGAGAGAGGAAGAACGCCAATCAGGGATGGACAACCAGATGCAGGCTATGGGGATGGGGGGTGGGGCGGGCAGTGGTTGGAGTGGATCAAGAGAGCAGGGATATCCAGGGTGGAAGGGGAGGATTAGGAGATCAGAACTCCTTGTTCTGATTAGGAGATTGGAAGTTCAGGGGTTGGGGGTGGGGGGGTGGGGGGGGGGGGGGGGGGGGGGGGGGGGGGGTGGGGGGGTGGGGGGGGGGGGGTGTTGGTGGTGGGTGACATCAGGGATGGCTCGAAGAGCTCCAGGGGAACAGCGATCAGGGGAAGGTGGGCTCTGCTAGGCCAGTGATGGGGAGGTTGCAGGGCTGGTTAGCCACTGTGAAGCTGGTAATATGGGGGCACTGTGCATGCCCCAATCTCTCCGCTGACAGATCAATGCATGTGCAATGACCCATTCAGCGCTAAGCTTCTGGCCTGTCCAGGGGCAACACCCACAGATTTTCAGAGGGAATCCCATTAGGGCATTCTGTGATGCACAGAATAATGGAGATTTGCAAAAAAAAGATCACCGGGAGTTACTCCCATTTTCCCACAGACTAGGGGCTTAGAATTTTTTTGGGAAATCCCGGCTGAAAAATCTGTACCAAGTGTTAACTTTCCCAGTTTTTGTGAAAACAGTCCTAGCTTCTCGAGTCTTTCTTCACACCAGCTTCCATCTCTCTCTCTCTCTCTCTTCCAGTTTTCTGCAGCTGAGTTTCTAACCTCTTCTTAAATGCTGACATGCTCTCTAATTCCAACATTAACTTCAATAGTGGATTCCACAAATTAATATCCACACTGCAAAAATACTTTTCTCCTGTTCTCTATTTGAAATAATTTGGAATTAATCTTATATCTTTGTCCTCTCTCACTGGATATCTTAAAAAGTAGAACAGTCCTTTCTAATCTGTTTTGTTCCATAATTTTACACATCCTTTTCAACTCATAATCTCCTTTCAGTTACTAAAATCAGCCCATTTCTCAGATCTTTTATTTCACATTTATGCTTCCTCACACCAGGCAACATCCCAATGAATCGATTGACATAACCTCATTTTGCCCCGTTCCTCCATTTTATAAGTATGCCCTTGCAGCTTACTATAGTTGTCAGAATTAACCTTTTCTTAGCATAATCTACAACCTTGGATATTACTCTCTCAAGCATTATGGTCATCTAAAATTAATATATATATATAAAGGCCATTGCTACCAACTTTTAAGAAACTGCAGCCTGAATTTTCATTCCGCAGCTGAGTGTGCAGAGTTGGAAGAATTCCCGGCTTGGCAAAGCCGGTTAATGGAAAACTGCCTCAGCCCTGGATGTTCTGATTTTCATTCCAGGGCATGTGTGATGAGAGTTGGATCTTCTGGCCCCAGAAGCAGGTAGGAGGGCTGCTGGGCTTGGAGGCTAGCTGAATATAAGGCTGGCCTTGGTGGTCCAATACTTTATCACAGCTACAAAGAGAAAACAAAAAACAGTCCTCAAGCCCTCATTCCCGATGCTCCATATGTGCCAGCCCATGTAACCTCATGCCCTAAATGCCTCCCATGGATGCTCATATTCTCCATGCCAATCCATGCCCTCAGCCATGACTCCTGATACTATTCTATGCCCCACTTACCAAGCCTTCATGTCCTTTGTAGTCCCTATGCCAACATATGCCCCACAACAGCCCCTTTTGCCTGACACTTTCCATGCCTTCTTATGCAATCACAAGAACAGACCTCAGGACATATGCACAGAAAGTAAAAAAAAACGAAGTGTTTACTGATAAATTCTTCATTTAAAAGAAAATAAATTGTCATTGATAAAATCCCATTCACTATTTAAATTCCCTCAATAACAAGCATTTGTATTCACAACCCCGCATCAAAAGCTTTGTAAGCACTTGGAGCTGTCATCAAATCGATTTGACAGGCATCCCGCTCTGAGAATTATGAGAGCCATCCCTCCTACTCTGACCATTCTCCCCCTTCCCAGATCCCCACCCTTAGAAACCTCTATTCCTACATGACTTAACTTTCTGTTGGGTCTGGGATTCTAGGGCTGTAGTTCTGACCACAGCCATGGCCTCCTGTGTGGTACTGTTCTCAGAGGAGTTGCCTGTCTCTAATCGATTAGAAATCAGCCATTACTAAAAGAAGATTCTGTTTTATCACTTGCACCTTCACTACGGTGAAATCATGAAACCTGCCTCTGGTTCCCACTGGATTCATTCTTCCCCAAGAACTGTGGAACACTTTGACAGGATTTTATGGGTATGCCTGCCCTGATTCCGGGGTCAGGCAACTCTCAGAGAATGGCATTCTCAATTGGCTTCGGGTGCTATCGTACGAAACCTGGGTAGACATGCTGGTAAAATTCTGCCCATGTAATGGATGCATTCCAGATATTTTCTTCTGTCTGGCACAAAGGATGCTTCCTGTGAATTGGAACTACACTCGCATGTGACATAACCCTGAATAGAAGACCCAGTAAAGTAACAGACTGATTATCACCATAAAGTTATCTTTCTGATCAACAAAGTGCTAAGTTCAGATTTGTTAAAATATAAAATGAAGCAAAAATTTGAAAAAAAAACAGACTTTGTTCAATTACATGGAAAGAATGCATGATTTCTCTCTAGAAGTTTAAATTACCCTGATGAAGCTTTTACCAAAGTGCACAATCTGAAAAAAATCAGCAGGATAAAAACAAATCAATGGTTGCTATTTCACTCTGCTTTAACATATGCCTAAGTGTTGTCATTATAAGATTTGTGCTTCATGGCTGATTTTATAACCTATAATTCTCAGCTACTGCTGACCATTACAAATCTTAGCAGCACCTCTATAACTGTTGGCACTAAGTTGCCGATTCTATTGTTGTTCACCCATCACCCCATGTGCTTTCTGACCTACCTTGGCTCCCAGTCTGACAACACATCGATCTTCAAATTCTTATCCTTGTTTTCAAATTTCTCCATAGCCTTGCCCTTCTCTACCCTGTCACCTTGTCTCACCCTTCAGTACTCAGAGATCTTTGTGCTCTGCTAGTTTGGCCACTCACACATCTCCAGTTTTCATTAAAATAAAAGTTCTGTACAACAGTCAAAATATTAACTCTTTGTTTCTCCAACAGATGTTGCCAGTCCTGTTGACTTTATTCATCACATTCTGTTTTTATTCCTAATTTTCATTACCCAGCATTGATGATCAAGCCTCCAGCTGTCTTAAGATCTGGAATTCCCTCCCTAACCTCTCATGTGTTTCTCTCCTCCTCTAAGACAATTCTTAATAAATACCCATCTGGCAAAGCTGATGTTGTTATAGAGTATTATAGTAAGCATCTTCTTATTTGCAAGTGCAAAAATGAGCATGCATGAGTGACATTATCAGTAGTGTGGGCTTTCACAATCTAGTCTTACTACGAGAAACATATATAACTAGCTGCTTCTAGTTCTAAGTCCATGCTGTACTTTATTTTAATATTTTTATAAGTAAAGCAAGTTAAATATCACAGTGCATTCAAATGTCTTTTTGTAACCAAGTTACCACATCTTATTGGGGACGAGGAGAAAAATGGCAAGTAAAAGGAAAAGAAAAATTCAAGGTTCAGCATGGCTTTATAAAGATTTGTACAGTGAGCAGCTAATTTGCAACATGAGTGGCAGTTGGGGGATCTGATTGATAGGTTTGTAAGTTTACCAATGAAAAGCAGGTTAGTAGCAGTGTCTATGTTGAGGACTATCAGTGAGTTTGTGGGAGGGAACAGGGACTGGACTGAATATGTCGAAAGGTTAAAAGACTTTATCTTGGCAAATAGAACTGCAGGTGAGGCTAAAAAGCATTCAATTCTTCTGAGTGTCTGTGGGGCGAAGACTTACAAGCTAGTGAGGAAACTGGGCTTACACTTATTCAGAGTCACCACAATCCTAAGCCCTCAGTGATTGTCCAATATTTCAAGGTCAATAGTCATTTTCAGAAGGTAGGGCAGTCTGTGCCTAACTGTAGTTAAATTAAGTCAACTCAACATAGTTTGGACCAGTGTTAAAGGACATGCTATGGGCAAAACTAATGTGTGGCACTATGAGGTCGGCTTTAAGAGCTGTTTGTTGGGAGAAGTCATATTGATTTGCCATTGACTTTTGAGAAGACTCTAGAAATTTCTCAGGGTTGCAAGCAAGAAGGTGGAAGCAGTTGAATGTTTCAGGTATGGATGAACATACTAAATGAGTCATTGTAAATTTTTGGATGCTATTTGTCACAGTTGCAGCTAAAAGGATACTTTAACTAAGAAATGCAGGGGTGTTCAGAGCAAGTCAAAGGCTGAACAGCGAAATTTAAATTAAAAAAAGCCTGAGTCAGCTACACAACACCTACACAGACGGGGCAGAGGAACACTCTTACAACGTGTTTGTGAGTGAACTTTTCTATGCTACAGTGAAAATGGATTGAAAACAAATCAAGGTGAAGGTGGACATGGGGGATTCTGCATCTGTAATTAGTGAGGAGATCTACTGGAAGACTTGGGGTTCTAAGCAGATGCCAGCCCTTACTCAGGCAAGGATCCAACTTCAGAAGTATACCAAATATACATCATTGTTTGGGGTGTTAGAGTGGGCATTGTGGACAACAGCACAGCTCCTGGTGGCAAAAGGGACTAGAGTGTGACTGGCTCAGTAACATTCCATTGAACTAGAGTGAGATTGAACACACATAGGGAATCTCATTCAGAAATATCCTGAGGTTTTCAAAGATGAACTGGATACATTGCATGGCACTACAGTGAAGTTGTTTGTCAATCCTCAGGCTACTCCTTACCTTTTCAAGCCCAGAACAGTTCCCTATGCCATAAAAGGAGAAGTGGAAGACTTGGAGTGTCTGCGGAATCTTGCAATCGTTAAGCCCATTCCGTTATCACATTGGGTGGCTCCAATTGTTCTTGTTCTTGATATTAAGGGCATAGGCACGGATTACAAACTTATCGTTAATCAGGCCCTCAAACTGGACGTTTACTCATTGCCATAGTTGGAGGATTTGACTTCAACCCTTCCAGAAGGCAAGTTATTCTCAAAAGTTGACATGAGCCTTGCCTACCAGCAGCTTTTGATAAAAAAGGACATAAAAAGGTCAAATCAATACACATAAGGGTTTATTCAAATACAACTGTCTGGCTTTTGGCGTGCCTCCCAGTCTGGAGATTTTTCAGAGGACAATGGACAATCTGTTGCAGAGGATTCCTCGTGCAGCAGTTTACATGGACAACATTCTGATCACAGACAAAACTGAGGAGGAGCACCTCAGCAATTTGGATCAAATATTAAAGTGATTTTCAGGTATAGAGCTGTGCCTGAAGTGAAGCTTGTATATCTTCTAGACATAGGGTACAGAATATTTGGGTTATAAAGTCATAGTGCAGGACCTGACCCCTGTGAAAGACAAAGTCAGAAGTGTGTCCAAGCTCAGACCATTTCTGGGCATGGTAAATTATTAAGGGAAGCTTCTGCCAGATCTTTCAGTGTTGGCACCACTGTATCAATCTCTGCATAAAGAATCAAAATGTAAGTGGGGGTCAGCATAAAAGGAAGTTTTCAAGGATGTGACAGCACTGCTACAATCAAGATAGAGAAATTATTCGGTCGTGTGATGCTGCGTCCCTTCAGTGTTGGGGCAGTACTCCCTCAGCTGATAGAAAATGGGTCAGAATACCCACTGATTTTGCATCACGTACGTTGTCAACAGCTGAGAAGGGATACTCACAGTTAGACAAAGAAGGTCTAGCCATCATTTTTGCTGTGAAATGGTTTCATCAGTAACTTTATGGTTGTTCTTTCACTATATTTTGGCAACAAACGATTGATAACTCTTTTCAGTGACTCCAAATGCATTCCTCCCATAGATTCATTGAGAATACAATGCTGGATTCTCACATTGTCAGCCTACCAGTATAACAATGTGTACAGAGCAGGAAAGGGTAAAGCAAACGCAAATGTGTTGAATCATTTCCCAACCGACAGAATTTTCCTGTTCTGCCCACCATGGGAATTATAGCAGACAGGACAAGGACAATGAAAGATTCATTCACCTTGGGCAGGATTGTCTAGACCTTGAGGTGAGCAAGGCTGGAAAATCCCACCATTGGGCTTCATTTTACCATCGTGCTGTGTCAGTTTTTGGGCTCAAAAACCTGGGAAAGTCGGGCATAAGGTGAATAGTGCGATTCACGCCTGCCTCTGCAATTCACCCTAGTTCATAGAACATAGAACATAGAACATTACAGCACAGAACAGGCCCTTCGGCCTTCGATGTTGCGCCGACCAATATAAAAAGCAATGCCCCTCCAAACTAAACCATTCCCTTCTCTTCCATATACTTATCAACTAACCTCTTAAACGCCACCAAACTTGGCGCATCTACAACTGCTGCAGGCAGGGCATTCCACTCCCGAACCACCCTTTGGGTAAAGAACCTACCTCTGATATCCGTCCTATAACTATCACCCCTTAATTTAAAGCTGTGTCCCCTCGTGCTAGCTTTCTCCATCCTAGGAAAAAGGCTATCACTGTCCACCCTATCTAAACCTCTAATCATCTTATATGTTTCAATAAGGTCCCCTCTTAGCCGCCTCCTTTCTAACGAAAACAACCTCAAATCCCTCAGCCTCTCTTCATAAGACCTGCCCTCCATACCAGGCAACATCCTGGTAAACCTCCTCTGTACCCTCTCCAATGCCTCCACATCTTTCTTATAATGTGGGGACCAGAACTGCACACAATACTCCAAGTGCGGCCGCACTAGAGTTTTGTACAGTTGCAACATGACGTTGCGGCTCCGAAATTCAATCCCCCTACCAATAAAAGCCAAGACTCCATATGCCTTCTTAACAACCTTCTCGACTTGACTGCCTACTTTCAGGGATCTATGCACATACACACCAAGATCCCTCTGTTCATCTAGACTACTAAGAATCCTACCATTTGCCCTATACTCTACACATTTATTATTTCTGCCATAGTGCATTACCTCACACTTTTCCACATTAAACTCCATTTGCCACCTCTCGGCCCAGCTCTGCAACTTGTCCAAGTCCCTCTGCAAACTATAACACCCCTCTTCACTATCTACCACTCCACCGACTTTAGTGTCATCTGCAAATTTACTAATCCATCCTTCAATACCCTCATCCAGATCATTTATAAAAATTACAAACAGCAGGGGCCCCAAAACAGACCCCTGAGGTACACCACTTGTCACCGAACTCCACGATGAATATCTCCCATCAACCACCACCCTCTGTCTTCTATCTGCTAGCCAATTCCTAACCCAATTAGCTAAATCACCCTCTATCCCATACATCTGCATTTTCTGCAGAAGTCTTCCATGGGCCACCTTATCAAACGCCTTACTAAAGTCCATATATACCACATCAACCGCCTTACCCCCATCCACCTCCTTAGTCATTTTTTCAAAAAACTCAATGAGGTTAGTAAGGCACGACCTACCCTTCACAAAACCATGCTGACTATCTCCAATCAATTCATTACTCTCTAAATAACTATAAATCCTATCCCTAATTATTCTCTCCAACACTTTGCCCACCACAGAAGTAAGACTCACTGGCCTATAATTCCCTGGAAGGTCTCTCTTCCCCTTCTTGAACAACGGGACCACATTCGCTATCCTCCAGTCCTCCGGAACCACACCCGTAACCAACGACGACCTGAAGATCAGAGCCAGAGGCTCTGCAATCTCCTCTCTTGCCTCCCAGAGAATCCTAGGGTAAATCCCGTCCGGCCCAGGGGACTTATCCAACTTCAAACCCTCGAGAATATCTAGCACATCCTCCCTTTCTACTTCGATACCTTCCAGTTTGCTACCCTGTACCTCAGTGTTCTCCATAACTACATTCACATCAGTTCAACGGAATGTTACTGAGCCGGTCACACTCTGGTCTCTTTTAGCACTAGGAGCTGTGCTGTTGTATACAATGCCCACCTCTAATACCCCAAACAGTGGTACATATCTGGTGTACTTTTGAAGTTGGATACTTGCCTGACTAAGTTGGCACAGTGGTTAGCACTGCTGCCTCACAGCTCTAGGGACCCGGTTCAATTCTCAGTTTGGGTCACTGTTTGTGTGGAGCTTGCACGTTTTCCCCGTGTCTGTGTCAGTTTCCTCGGGGTGCTCTGGTTTCCTCCCACAGTCCAAAGATGTGTGGGTTAGATTGATTGCCAAATTAACCATTAGTGTCCTGGGATGTGATAAATTAGAAGGATTAACAAGGTAGCTAAGCAGGGATAGGACCTGGGTGGGATTGATGTTTGATGCAGACACAATGAGCTGAGTGGCTTCTTTCTGCACTGTAAGGATCCTAGAATTTGAAACCAAGACCCAAATGTGACGATGATCGCGACTCCGCAACACTGGCCCTCCTCCCCCTACCCCATCCCCAACCATGGCCTAATTGCTGGCTCTCTGAACATTCCTGGCCCGCCCCAATCTCCAGCAACATACACTCCCCCACCTCTTGATAACCAGCCATGATTGCTGGCCTCCCTCTCTCCTCCTCCAATCCCAACTACAGAGTGGCTGTGGACCCTTCCCACAATCACCCCATCAGGCCCTACCCCATTAGGCCGCGCTGTCATTTAACCCTGCCCTCTTGGTATTACCCCAGGGGCAGTGCCAATGCCCAAGGCACATGTTCTCCCTCCACCTGATCCGCAGGAAGGCCCCAATTGCCCCCCTTTCTCCAGCGGAATGGGGCTGCCAGCTCCCTGCAAGGGGAGAGTTACATATGTAAACCCTGCTGCAGTGAAATATTTCTGGTGGAGAGAGGGGATAGTGGGCCCAGAGATTTCAGTCCCAGGCCTACTAAAAGTGACTAAAATTATGTGCTGCTTATGTAACTGACAGCCCGGAAATCCGGTGCTGGGAGACATGTTTGGGGCTGGACGCTCAGTGTGGATCACACTAATCCGGGCCGCTCCTTAAGTATTCTGGCCCGCTGCATTAAAAATTCAAAATGGAAGACTTGCCCCCTCACTTCCTCCACAACCGTGCACGGTGGCCAGAGTGCACAAGATGCATTGAAGTAACTCACCAAGCAACTACCACTTGGAAGGACAAGGGAAGCACGTGCATGGACAAATCACCATCTGCAAGCTCCCTTCCAAACCACTCACCATCCTGACTTGGAAATATATCACAATTACTTAGGTCTCACAGGGTGAAAATCCTGGAAGTCTCTCCCTAACAGTAGGGTGGGTACACTTACAACAGATGGACTGCAGTTCAAGAAGGGAACAACACCTTTCTCAAGTACAATTAGGGATAGGTAAAAAAAATGCCAACCTAGTCTGCGATGTCCACATACTGTGAAAGAATAAAAAGAAATAGTCACTGTGCTTTTACACAATCGAAGTTCAATCCTAATTGAAGAACAGTTAATCCTGTTCTTCTTGGATCATATTTGTGATGCCCTAGACAGTAAGTGAAGTGTTTTGTAATTACATTTGCAAGTAGTTGTGTCATAAGGGTTAAATACTGAATAAGACACATTGGGAGTTGAAGTAGTCTATACCAGTAGTGTAAAAAGTGTTGGCAACGAATTGGCAGCTGAGTTTTCAGCATGCCACTTTTAGTTTCTAATGACTTGGGAAATATTGTTAATTTTTTAAAATTTCAAACCAAGTGAAAATAACAGAATGAGAGAGACAAGGAACCAAATCACCAAAAAAAAAGGCTGAATTGTTGCACAGTAACCTTCAATGGCAAGAAGATCAGATACAATGAAGCTTTGATTACCAATTCGCTGCCGATCTGTTTCATGCCAAATAATAGATCGGTTTCACTCTCTTCATGAACTCATCAGTCTGAGTTCCAATTCTACTCTCTATCGACAAGTTATTACAATAAAGTGGGCTGATCTTTTTTTTTTGCTGACCCTTTTTAGATCTAAATTACAAATAATAAGACCATCCATTCAAATAGACAGCAGTTGGTAACAAGTATTGACCATGCTGTTATTCTATTTCCATCCAATTCAGAAATCTATTCAAACATTCTACAGATGATGTTTAACAGCAGATGAGAATGAAAGGATGTCTCTCAATCATGGGGATTTAAGTACAAAAGGGGATCATTCAATCCTTATGTCTGTGCTGATTGTGGTACATACTGGTCCATTTTTTCTGCTCTTTCCCCATATCCCTTAATATTTTCCATCTTCAAATAATTACAGAATTCCCTCGTAAATGTATTACTTGGGCTAGATTCTTTCCCTAAGTTGGGAGCATAAAACCTGACTTAGGTGAAAGTGCCCCAGATCTGCAGATTTTCAATCCACGTGGGCAGTATTAACTAGAGGCAAGGTCTCCGACCCCAGAAAGGAAAAGTCACAAAGGTTGCCAAGTGCTGAGGCAAACTGATTAAAGGCCTGTCTCAGTAACCAGGGTGATATGGTGGTTGGCACTGCTGCCTCAAGCGCCAGGTACCCAGGTTTGATTCCTGGCTTGGGACACTGTCTGTGTGGAGTTTGCATGCTGTCCCAGTATCTGCATGGGTTTCCTCCGGGTGCTCCAATTTTCTCCCACAGTCCCAAAGATGTGCTGGTTAGGTGCATTGGCCATACTAAATTCTCCCTCAGTGTACTGAACAGGCGCCGGAGTGTGGCAACAGGGGGATTTTCACACTAACTTCACTGCAGTATAAATGTAAGCCTACTTGTGACACTAATAAATAAACTACATAAAACAAAACAATAAAGCCCTCATTCCTCAACCCCCATACATGCACCTCATTCATCGCAACTCAGGTCTCCTCATGTCCTCCACCCATCCCTCCAGCTCCTCATACACTCCTTATCAACTAATGACCTTCCACCCACCTCTGTGGGCCTTTATACATCTTAGACTAACCTAGCACCAGCCTATGATCCCCTACCCATTTTCATGGTCCTCAGTGGTGACCCACAAGTTGGGAATGCCCCAAAAAAACAAAGAACTGTACAACATTGGAACAGGCTCTTTGGCCCACCAAGCTATGCCTATCAAATTTACCTTTCTAGACCAAGCACTTATATCCCTCTATTCCCTCTTTGTTCATATGCCTTATCTTATTTCACAAGAAATTAAAATAACAACAAGCATGTCCAAATATGCCAAATGGACCATTCAGCTGGAGCAAAGGTTGTCAATTTAAGAATTGTTGCATGATGGGCTAGACTAGCTTGCCTCAGGAGTATATTCAGAAGAACAATTTGGGTAGACCATAAGATCTAGGAGCAGAATTAGGCCATTAGGTCCATCAAATCTTCTCTGCCATTTAATCATTGCTGATATTATTCTCATCCCCATGCTCCTACCTTCTCCCCGTAACCCTTGACCCCCTTATTGATAAAGAACCTATCTCTCCCTACCTTAAAGTTATTAAATGATCATAGCCCTCTGTGGCAATGAGCTCCACAGATTCACCATCCTCTGGCTGTAGACATTCCTCATCATCTCAGTTTTGAAAGAACGTCTCTTCATTCTGAGATTGTGCCATTGCGTTTTAGTCTTATCCAGTAATGGAAACATCCTCTCCATGTCCACTGTATCTAGGCCTCTCAGTATTCTGTAAATTTCAATTTAATCCCCCTCATCTTTCTAAACTCCACAAGTATAGAACCAGACTCTTCAACCTCTTCTCATGTGACAAACCCTTCATTCTGTGAATCATTCTTGTGAACTCCTCTGGACCCCTCCAAAACCAGCACACCCTTCCTTAGGTATGGGTCTCAAAATTGCTCAAATATTCTAAATGGTGTCTGATCAGAGCCTTATACATTCTCAACAATACATACCGGCTCTTGTATTCTAGCCCTCTAGAAAAGAATGCTGGGAACAGATTGCTTGATGCTAAAACAAACCTATAGAATTTTTTGAATAAATACATAAGTGTTTTGAAGAGACACTTTGTTCAATGAAAGGAATTCAAGTGAAACTCAAGATAAAGTCTAATAGTCACCAGAAAGTCCCAAAGCAAAAGCGGGACAAAATGCAATTTGTCCCAAGGTCAAAGAATAATTCGTATGACTTTTTAGCACTGGTGTATTGGAGTCAGTTACAATGAGTGACTGCATCACCCACATTGTAGCTGTCATAAAAGGAGATAGTTTAGTTTGTATTTGTGGAAATTTTAAAACAACCATGAATCCAGTGTTGTGTGCTGATCAATATCTGCCTCCTTTAATTAAAGATTTGTTTGCTACATTATCAGGTGGGCATAAATTCAACAAGACTGTTCTTTCACAAGCATATTTATAGATAAATGTAGCTTCTGAATCTCACCATTGTTTACCATCATTATTCGTAATGGTTTATAGAAGATTGTCCTTTTGAATAACATCTGCACTAATACTAATCCAAAAACTTATGGATCGCAGTTTAAGTGGCCTCTCTTTGATGTACAATGTTACCTGGATGATATTATAATTTACAGGGTCCAGTAAATAAGAGTGCTTGGAAAATTTAGAAGCAACATAGTCTGCATATCAAGAAGGAAAAGTGTTACTTTTTCCAGACATCAGTCCAGTACTTGGATCATGTTATTGACAGTAATGTCCTGAATAAAGCAGCTAAAAGATAGGCATTCTTTTAGAAGCTCCACATCTAATGAATGTGACACAATTGAGGTCTTGTTTTAGGTAGTAAAATTATTATGGCAAATTTGTTCCTAACGTAGCTACATTATTGATGCCAATGCATAACTTACTATGTGTGAAATGGTCATGAGGCTGGATAACAGAATGTCAGAAAGCGTACAAGCATCTCAAAGATGCTTTGCACAAGTTTGAAATATTGGTAAATTTTAACCTGAAGCTACCATTACTGATTGATTACGATGCTTCACATTATGCAGTGGGGCAAGCAGTTTCACATATAATGTCTTCTGGAGAAGAACACCAATAGCTTTTGCTATTTTGCATTTTCATGTCTGTCTAGTTAATTGTTTTATAATTCACCACTGTTTGTGTATGGATGTGGCAAGACTGCAAAGCTTAGATCTGATTCATTGGTTGCGGAATGGCTGAGCTCAATTTATCACTTGCTGCTTATGCTATTTGGCACACAAGTAGATCTGCATTATAGCTTCACTATATTGACAACTCATTTTGAAGTATGCCTGACATTGGTCCTGAATGCCCACCTTCACTCTTCACTGAATCAAAGTTAATTCCCTGGTTTGATGGGGGATATACTCGGCCATAATCCTTCACGAACATCCTCAACATAGGTGCCCAGCAAAACTGCGCCCTCAGCCCCTTACATACTCCTTATACATTTATGATTATGTGACTAAGTTCTGTTCCAATTCCATTTTCAAGTTGATGACACCTCCGGAGTGGGTTGGATCTAAAATAATGATGAAATGGAGTACAGGAAAGAGATAGTGAATCTAGTGAAATGGTACAATGACAATAATCTCTCCCAGGATGGCAGTGGGTGGCACAGTGATTAACACTGTTGTCTCACAACGCCAGGGACTCAGGTTCGATTCCCAGCTTGCATCATTGGTTGTGTGAAATTTGCATGTTGTCTGCATGGATTTGTTCCCGTTTGCTCCCACAGTCTGAAAGACGTAGTGGTTAGGTGCATCGACTTGATCAGGCACTGGAATGTGACCACTAGGAAAATTTTACAGTAACTTCATTTGTAGTGCTAATGTAAGCCTTACCTGTGACTAATAAATAAACTTTAACTTTAAAAAAACTTTAAAATGAAGGAGATAATCATCAACTTCAGGAAACATAGTGGAGGATATGCCCCCGTCTACATCAATGTTAACAAAGTAGGAGTCTAGATCACCAACAACATGTCCTGGCCCCTCCATGCTGCCACTATGTTTAAGAAAGACCACCAACACCCTTACTTTCTCAGCAAGCTAAGGAAATTCACATGTCCACTATGATTCTCACCAATTTCTACAGATGCACCATAGAAAGCATCCTTTTCAGATGTATCACAGCTTAGTATAGCTTCTTCTCTGACCAAGACTACAAGAAACTACAAAGCGTTATGAAGGTAGCCCAATCCTTCACGGAAACCAGACTTCTTGCAGCTCAGAAAAGTAGCCAGCATGATTAAGGACCCTCACACATCCCAGACATACTCTCTTTCAGTTTCTTCTGTTGGGAAGACACAAACATCTGACAACATGTACCAACCGACTAAAAACAGTTTCTTTTCTGATTTTTGAATGGACCTATTATATATTAAGCTGATCTTTCTCTATATCTTATCTGTGACTGCAATACTTTATTCTGCACTCTCACCTTTCCTTCTCCCCATATAGTCATAGAATCATAGATCATAGAATTTCTACAGTGCAAAGGGAGGCCATTTCAACCATCAAGTTTGCACTGACCACAATCCCACCCAAGCCCTATACCTATAACCCTACTTATTTACCCTAGTAAATCCCTCTAACAGTAATGGACAATTAACCTAATCCACATATCTTTGTAGGTGGGAGGAAACGCACACAGACACAGGAAGAATGTGCAAACTCCACACAGACAGTTGGTTCCTGGCTCTGTGAGGCAGCAGTGCTAACCACTGTGTTATCCATTATGTTTTCTCTGTATAACATGCAAGAAATAATACAATTTGAGGTATACAAGATGGTCACAGGATTAGATAGGGTGATAGTGAGAGCCTTTTTCCTCGAATGGTGATGACTAACACGAGGGGACATAGCTTTAAATTGAGGGATGATAAATATAGGACAGATGTCAGAGGTAGGTTCTTTTCTCAGAGGGTAGTAAGGGCGTGGAATGTCCTGTTGCAGCAGTAGCGGACTTGCCAAGTTTAAGGACATTCAAATGTTCACTGGATAGGCATTTGGATAATATTGGAATAGTTTAGGTTAGAGGGCCATTAGATTGGCTCCACTGATCGGTGCAACATTGAGAGCCAAAGGGCCTATGCTGTTCAATGTTCTATACTTTTCAGTGTATCCCAATACATGTGACAATAATAAATCAAATGAAATGAGGTTGCAATTGCTGTTGTATGCAATTTTACTGCTGATGATGCCCATAGCACCTCATTGCTGTCCAGTTTTGAGTTGCTAGATTGATTCAAAATCCTGCTAATGTTTGAAGACCGTTGCACTTTTGCATGCACATCTGCTAAGGTGAACCATGAAGGTGAGGTGAAAACTACAATCTGCCCTCATTTTCAACTTGCCAAAATGGTGCGTGTCTGGCTCAGGTGAGGGATGTTTTGAATCAGACTCTGTCCCATTTTGGCTAAGGCACAAAGACCCTTCAACCCCATCAAAATCCAAGCCTTCGACTCTACTTTAATATCTATATATTCAACACTGCATTTTATTTTCATAAAAATTGTTGTGTTTTCATTCTTTAATAGGAGATTTGGGAAGTTAACAAGATTAACAGTTGAACTTGAGATGAAATCAAAGCAAAAAATAAGCAACAAGATTAGCAGACATCCAGAAGAATAATGAGATACAATCTGCCTAGTAACAAAATTAGCAGACATCTAGATAACTTGATATGCAAATTGCCATATCAAGAAAACTGTTTATCAGATATTGGTGTATTGATACAAATGATAACCTCTAAACGCAAGGGAGACAAGGCAAAAGAGATATAGACAGCTGTATCCACAATCTGGAATATTGAGAGTATCCTAGTGCTTCACGTCGTTAGTGTACGCTTAACCTGGACCATTTGATGGGCAACACGACAGCTCAGTGACTATCGCTGTGCTGTGCAGATACATGGATTTGGGCCTGTGTCTGTGGGAGTTTGCGCATTCTCCCCGTACTTGCGTGGGTTTTCTCTGGGTGCTCCGGTTTCCTCCCACATCCCAAAGATGTGCTCTTAGGCTAATTGGCAGAACAAATTCTCCCGAAATTGTCTCAAATTTGGTTTTTAATCCATAGATCTATAAACATGGACAGGGATCGCGGGTAGAGGTGGGAACATTGGGTTGGTGGCGCGGGCTCGTTGGGCCGAAGAGCCTGTTTCCCGTGCTGTTTTGTTCTTTGTTCTATCAAAGAAACTGAACATTATAACTGCCAGCACCCTTATTAGGAAAGGAAGGCAGTCTTTCATCCAGCATTGAGAAAGAGGCATGCTCAATCAAACATTTAGAACCATGGCAGATTGCAGATTTTCTCCTCCAAAAGAGACAGTTTTTTGCCTTTGCAGACTTGTCATCTAAATTGTATTGTGTGGTAACTATTAGATGGATTTTAATATAGGCTGGAATTCTCTCCTAAAAATTTCAAAGTATAGAATCCATGCTAGTTTTTTTCAGCAGGAGTTTTGAGAAGAATCTCCGACACTCTGTGCACTGCAGAATGCACTAGCGTATGTATCACCATAATTCAGGGGACGGGGCCTATTCCTGCCCTAGGGGCCGGCAGTACAGCGCTGAATGGACCACTATGCATGCGCCAATCTATCAGCGCTGAAATTGGCATACGCACAGTGGTCCCACACTACCGGCCCCCCCGGTTGCTAGTCAGCTGGATTGCTAGCCAGCCCGATGATCCCTCCAGTGCTATGCAACCCCCTCCCCTCCTCACAGACCATTCCCAGCCCTCTCCGATCTCCAGCTCCTGCCCATCCCTAATTCCTTTTGACTTGATCTGATTTATTATTGTCTCATGTATTATCATGCAGTGAAAAGCATTGTTTCTTCTGTGCTATACAGACAGGGCATATATCATTCTTATAGTAGGAAATGAGAGTGTGCAGAATGTATTGTTATAGTCATAGTTAGGATGTAGAGAAAAATCAACTTAATACAAGGTAGGTCCATTCAAACATCTGATGGCAGCAGGGAAGAAGCTGTTCTTGAATCAGTTAGTATGTGACCTCAGACTTTTCTATTTTTTTCCTGAAGACAGAATGTCCCAGTTGTGTTGGTAATTCCCTCCCCGACAGTTATCCCTCTCCCTGGAGTGCCAATGACCCCCTCCCCAACAGGACCAACCCCCATGCAGTCCCAACTCTCCCACCTTCCCTCCCCAGCCTGCCCCCATTGCTGGCCTCCTTCCTACCCTCCACTGATCTCGACTGCAGAGTGGCAGTAAGACCGCCCACATCCACACCTACCAGGCCTCTTGGTACTGCCCCATGCCTGATGGGCAGTGCCAAGGTGCCCCTTAAGCATTGGCACTTTGCTGCCTGGGCAGTGCCAGGAGCCCAGGCTGGCACTTCCAAAATGCCAACACACAGGGGAGGCGTTACTGGCCAACCCTCTGGGTGTCCTGATTGCCCCCACTTCATTCCAGCAAGGTCAGACTGCTAGTTACCCACTAGTAGGGAGTTGTTGTAATCCCCATTAAAGTGAATCACTGGCAGGGTCTTTGGGGGGGGGGACAGTGCGGGGGAGTAGGCAGGGGGATGCTCATGGACCCAGAGACTTTAATATTTAAAAAATATTTAATTTGGCATTCAAATCATTTCTGCACCACCCCACCAATTTCTGGCATGGAGCTAACACCACTGGAAATCCAGTGCTGGCAGGAATGCAAGGACGAAACCTGCACATTGCTTGCCATGAGATTCTCCGAGCTGCCTCCGCTAAAAAATTGGTGCAGTAAGATGGGAGATGGGAGGATGGAAGATGAGACAGTTACTAAATTGGTTGTTGTTGGAAAAAAGGTTGTTCAGTGAGTCCAGGGCATATTTTGGGAACAAGAGGTACTTTCAGGAAAAACTGTGTATTTGGTTACTAATATACTTGAGAGTCATCATATATGTTAGCCTTTCTTGTGTGTTTTTCTTTTCTTATACTTTAATAAATACCCTTTATTAATTGTTTACATCATGACTGGACTGGTTTCTCATTGGGTTGTACATGCTTCCTCACATTATTCAAAATAAATATATGCCACTGAGAACTAGTTTCAAATTATCCTTTCATTTTCATTTTATTTCATTTTTAACTGTGTTTTACCTTTTATTTCTTTATTGTCTCTTTTTCTCTTCCTTTCCCCCAACTTCTTCCCATTTTATCCCCCTTTCCTCACCTTTTCCCTCCTTTTGCATCCTGTTTTTCTCAATTTTACCTCTCTCCCATCCATCTCCCCCACTCTCTGATTTCAGCTTCTCTGCCTTTTGGCCATTCACATCTTCTATTCTCTGTATGGGCTGTCGATAGCTGCTTGTTTTTCCGGCTTTGATTCATCTTTTATTCCCTCACTCTACATTAATATCAGCAGATGCAAACCCCAAACGAGAGAATGATTATCTCCCACTTTCTGTGCCTTTTAGCTCTGACAGAAGGTGATCTGGACTTGAAACATTAGTTCTTTTCTCTCCTTACAGATGCTGCCAGACCTGCTAAGATTTTTCAGCCTTTTCCCTTTTAGTTTCAGATTCCAGCATTCGCAGTAATTTGCTTTTATTTTTATAAGTTATCCTTTACAAATACAAAGGAGATGTCAGGGGTAGGTTTTTCACTCAGAGGGTGGTGAGTGAATGGAACCGACTGCCGTCGGAGGTTGTTGAGGCAAACTCACTGGGGTCTTTTAAGAGACTTCTGAATGAGTATATGGAAAAGGATAGGATAGGGGGTTATAGATAGATCTGTGGATTGGTAGATGTGATCGGCGCAACTTGTGGGCCGAAGGGCCTGTTTGTGCTGTATTGTTCTATGTTCTATGTTTAGGATTTTGAGATACTCTCAAAGGTAACATAGGTAATAGATTCTTAACACCTTATGATTTGTTATAATCCTAAATAAAATTGTCCTGTATTGATCCACTGACCGTGAAATGAATTTTTCACTAATAATCTTTTCAAATATTGTTATTATTTTGAACCCTTCAACTCAATGGTTTCAATACCTTGTATAAGGCAGGGTATGTAAAACTGTTCATCATACATTAATCTTAAATAGTCTCAACCTTAGCTTGAGGTAGTCAGAGTTAACCTGCATTCTTCTGAACTCTTCTCCCACCATTTGCATGTTACCTTGGCTGTACGCCAACAGGCATGATTATTGAGGTAAATTTGCCAGTATTATATCAACATGAACTAGGGGATTGTAAATCAAATTCATCCTTTCACAGATATTCTATCGGTGACAATGTGAACTTGGCTATTTACTTTTTTTCAAATCAAACCCTGCTTGGAGGAAGCTTTTATTGTTTGTTAGGAGAGAGAAAGGGGTCACCAAATTTATTCCATGAAAATTTGTGTAATATAAATCCGCATAGCTGCTGGTGTTCATTCTCAGCAAAAAGGCTGGCACGAACACACCCACAGCTGGCCAAGTGACCAATGCTGACATTTTAGCTGCCTTCCCCAAGGACAAAGGAAAACAAACAGCTGAATGTTTCATAAGTGATAAAATGCCAGATCTAGTTTTAGGTTGTTTAACTATAACTTGTGCTGTACTCTCTCTTACAGGCCAAATGGTGAGTTTCAGTCAGCCCAGAAAGCCAAAACTTTTATTGAAATGATTAATTTATTAGCAATGATTAAAAATAAGAAATACAAGATGGATTATTTTTAACAAGAACATCAATATGATTGAGGGTTCAAATGGCATGTTATTGCGAGAATCACTGTACAATGTGCCCACTTATTAGAATATAAACATTCCAATTGATTTTAGAACATTTCAAATTGCAAGCGTTTTAAATCTAAACCCTACATTCATATATTCAATCCTGCACATTTAATTTTTCTGCGGCTCCAAATATATTTCTGCCAGCCAGGCTCTGTAACCCACTGATATAACACAGCATCCATGTGTATGATTTTGAGAGGCTCCTCTTGCCTTAAACAGTCATCTCATTCACCTTAAAGGCCAGCGAGATTTAATCAGAACTGCTCAAGATTTAAGTAAATAAGTATTCTGCATGTTTTTCATTGCTTGTTTTGTCAGTTTGTGCTGGACTGGCAGAGTTAAATGAACTTACATAAATGTGTTTTACCCAACCTGCTCACCATGTCAATGTCCAATCCAATCATTGAAAGAATTGGGATGCAGACAAGGAAAGCAAAGTGTTTATCATAATTAAAGTATTGATCATTCCCCTGTAAACAATGAAGCTTGTTTACTAAACCAGGCCTGAAAAGCAAAACTTATTTGAGTTTATTTTTGTCATTTTAAAAAATTCTCTGAAAGATGTGGGTGTTGCTACTGTTGCGAAGTTATTATAAAATTATTTTTTAAACTGTAAAAATGCTAGGGAAAAAAGTTCCACATGATCCCTTTAAATGACTTCAAAAGTTAAAAAAATGCAAGTACATATGGTGCCAGTACACAGACTGAAACATCAAAGGCCAAACAGCTTAGTAACAGGCTTCAAGCATTTGAATGTTTGAATTTTGCCCAGTTTAAATTAGGCACCTGCATACCAAGTGCCTATTGAATTTGAAACTGATGTTTGATAACCTGAGAATCAATCATATTATGGGAAATATTAAGCATGTAATGAAGAAGAGGACAGTGACACAAACTGGGGGAATACCTGCCATCTGCCACCAGTCTCAGCTCTCAGACAACGGGAGAGACCGAGAGCGAGAGAAAACAGCTGGCTGTTTTTGCTGCATTTTGTCTTGAAAGAAAGCCTCATCTTGATAGTGAAGATAACCCAAAAGAAAGAAGACAAAATATTCTGCAAGGCATCAAAACAAGTTGTAATTTTGAAAGTGACTAAAAATTCTATTTTTTTTGTTGATAAGTGGAAATTGTATTTATCTAAACAGCATTCCATTACAATAGTGTTTTATTCAGTTTATTAATAGTTAACCTGTTCACTGTTAGTTTGAGACATAAGGTGTTATTTGTTGATTTTATTGAATATCTCAGGCAGTTATTTTTGATTTAACCACTAAAAGTTGCTGAAGAGCAGTTTGTACTACTTCTCACACACTTTTAACAGATTAAGAAGCAAAGTACTCCTCTTTGAGTGATTCAATATTAGTTCTCAGAAAGGGGACCAACCTCCGCTTTATAACACTGTTAAGGGTTCAATTCCAGCTTTGGTAGACAGTCTGAGTGGAGTTTGCACATTCTCCCTGTGCCTGCATGGCTTTCTTCTGGATGCTTCAGTTTCTATCCATAGTCCAAAGATGTGCAGGTTAGGTTGGCTGGCCATGTTAAATTTCTCCTAAGTATCCCAGGAGGTTATTGGGATTAGATGAGTAAATATGTGACATTAAAGGAATAGGGCAAATGTGGGCCTTGGTCAGATGCTCTGTTGGAGAATCAGTGCAGACTTGATAGGCCAAATGGCCTCCTTCTGCACTGTAGGATTTCTATGGAAGACCAGTTTTTGTTACCGATTTCTAATTGCCCTTGAACTGAGTTGTTTGCTAGGCCATTCAGAGAGTAGTTAATACTTAAACACATTGTTTTGGCTCTGGAGTCACACATAAGCCAGACTGAGTAAAGACTGCAGATTTTCTTCTCTAAAGAACATTAATGAACCAGATGGGTTTTTGAAACAATTGTTGATAGTGTCATGGTTATTATTCTTCCACCTTCCAAATTTGAACACATGCCCCAAAGCATTACCCTGGGTTTCTGGATTATTAGTTCAGTGACATTACCAGTACACCACCATCTCCCCAGGTATCATGGCACCTCCTTAATAATTATGGCAATGGTAGATGAGTTATGCATACTACTGCAGGAGAAAACTTATTTCATCATACCCAAGACATTATCCAAAATAACTTGATTTATTTAGATTCTGACAACAAGTGAGAGCAGGATTTTTCCTCTGGGGTCAGAACTGTTTGTGAGCCCCAAAACCAACTCTTTGTGATAACAGTCACAGTTGTGACGTTCATGGGGGCTTTCTCTTAGTTGGCCTGGACATAGGTTCAATCCCCAATTAAGAGTGAATTATTGAAGCTGGACACTAATCAGGGACACAGTGCATGTCAACAATTCCAGCTTCTCGGCCTTTTGGCTAAGATCACGTGTAGTATCGACGTGCTCGGTTGAAGCCATTAGGTTACATTTTAGCTTCATTTGAAGCAATTTTTAAAAGCAGCATCTCGGCCTTTTGGCTAAGATGTAAATGAGATCAAGCCTTGGCGGAGGAGCTATGCCTACTCCAATCAGCTTTGATTATGTAGATCAAGCCCAAGACAGAAGGTCAGAGACCTATCTTGTCAGCTTAGATCGGGAACTTGTTGAGACTCTGAATTAGACTTGATTGGATTGAATTGGAATAAGAAGGAAAAAAACAATTCTAGCCATGCAGTTCCATTCAGGAGATGTTACTCTTCCCCAGAAAGAAAGCATCCCTTTGTGATATTGTCACACACCTCCTCATAGCCACTTATGCTGCAGCTTTGGCAGATGCCAGAAGTCATTACAGACAGGAACAGCGCAGGGTACAAGAATCACCGCTATAAATTACAGGAAATGAAGGGGATAACAGGAAAATGCATGGTATTATTTTTAGTCAAGCATTCAGTAATTTCCCATAATATATATGTATGCAAAACTTGCATAAATACAAAAACACCTGTTCTTACCTTTAGCTTATTTTCTATTTAATTAGCTTGAAATTAATTAAGAAATAAAATTACATTATGTGATCTGAGCATATGATGCTTGATATGTTGGCATGAAATTTCTTTGTGCTGTTTCAGTGACATTAATGTACTTAAAAATAAACAGATTAACCCTCCTGTTAATAAAGTGAAGAATTTCATGCTTATGTGCCAAGTGTTCCCAGATTAATTTCACTCAGTATTATTTCTATATTCTGCTGGGAATTACTCTAGCATATTACTTATGAAGCTCCTCTACATCCCTTTTGTGGATATTTCTTCATTCAGTGGTTTGAAAAAAATAAGAAACTATGAGAAGTGAAAGAAGAGTTGAAAGGCATACCAGGACAATGCTTCCAAATTCTTTTAATGTGCATTTTAAGGAAGCCAAGTTTCTTAAAAAGTGAAACACTAGTTTTCATATTATCATGAAAGCCATTGATCTTTGTGTCCTTGGATTTGAAATTCAGGCAAGATTGTAACATTTAAGCTACAGGATGTTCCAATGCTTGTTACATTGGCTCCTGCCTCATAACAGGAGCGAGACCTAGGAGTGTTTTGATAGATTATCAGATCAGATCAAGAGTCAGAAAATAACTTTTCATGGGGCAGTTAGTTTGATGCAATCTGCTGGCCAATATGTGTCACAAAGACAAAAGGGCAGAAACTGGTCAGTTAGGTTAAAGAAAAAGCTTTGGGGGAGCAGACTTCCCAAAGAGAAGAGGGTTGTTGGGAAAGGTGCCTTTCTGGAAAAGTGGTGTTCTGCTTGGCACCACCATTGATCTGAAATTGTGCTTGTAAGCTAGTGTTAAGTGTACTTTTGTGGTGTTCTGCTTTGCACCACCAATGATCTGAAATTGTGCTTGTAAGCTATGTTAAATGTACTTGGAAATCCAGGGACAAGGAATCTTGAAAGGACCATTATTAACGCTGTCCCAGTGGTGCAATGTTTGGAGAAAATTCCAAGGAGAGAACTTCTAAGGTGAAGTTGGGAATTCCGAGTGGAATAGTTTTCTCTGCAGTGTGGAGTGTTTGACCACAGTTCATCTGTTTAATTTATATATATATACTTACCCCAAATCTTAGAGTAAAGTACACATGTTGTGAATTCTTTAATCTTTCTGAACTTGTGAAGTTTATTGTTTGTTCAGAACTCATGGAATCTTGTGATTTTATTCCAACAACAGGTGTCCTGAATCTCAAACATTGTCTGCTTTAAACATAAAGTCCTTATTCTCCCCAAAGCAGACCTGGCCAAGGATCATACCAGTATTCTGAGTCCATAATGTTGTGATATGAGGTTCACATAGTTTTTAAAGGACATATCTTAAACTACTGTCAATCACAAATGCCTCAAAGGATATGATGTACTAATAGCAGTGGTAGAGATCAGATGTACTATACATAGTCTCCTTGTTCACACCATCTGTATATATAGTATTATCTTCAAATAACGAACCTTCATTATTGTTTCGCCAATCTTTGTGCAATTGATATATCTATGTCAAAGAGAAGAATGTAACATATGGGACAAAGAAATTTACTTACAAAGGAGTGAAATTAATAGGGAAACAATCGACCGTAGTGTACAGTTCTGTTCACCAATGATGTACAGTGCTGGCCACCAAATTATAAAAAGGAAACAAAGACACTGAGAAGGTGCAAAAAAGATTTACAAGAATGATGCTAGGTCTGTGAGGCCATACATACAGAGAGGATGAATAGGCTGTTCTCCTAACTGCCAAGGATATAGAGGCACTGGAAATGGTGCAGAGAAGAGGATACCAGAAACGTAAAGTATACATATCAGGTAAAGATTGACAAATAGCTTCTCTTTTCTCTTGAAAAGTGAAATATGAGTTCCTCCTTTTTAAATTAATTGTTTTGTCTCCTTTACTGTCTTATTCTGCTTGTTAAGAATGTGGAAAGAATAGTTCTCTCAGGCTGAAGTTCAGCACATCTATAAAACTAATTGCTTCACATCTTCTTGCTAAATGTTAGAGAAGTAGAGATTTTCTCATTAGCCCTGTTACATAGAGGTAACACTTATCTGTTGAAGGGGCAGTGCTCTGTAAGCTTGTGGTTTGTGCTATCAGATAAACCTGTTGGACTTGAACCTGAAGTTGTGAGACTTCTTATTGTACAGAAAGGTACTGCATTCCCTTGGGACTCATACTTCAGGCTTGGGAAGTATTTAGAGATCATTCTTGAGGAATTCTAAAATGTGATTAATAAAATGGTGATTAGGGACAATTGTGACCTTTGCTGATCCAAATTCTCAACAGTGACTATTTGATCATAGTGCCTTTGAAAAATAACTGTTGAAATCTATCTCTCTATCTTTTATTGTCATGTTTAATAGCAATTGCTGCACCTTCACAGCTATCGTTAGAATTTTGGGAACCCGAAACAGATTGCCTTTACTTCATTTACTTCTTGGTAGGAATGTTGGAAACAACAGAATACTGGATTTGTGTCCTTATGCCTAAAAATTCATAAATAAAGGAACACTTTATATTCCCAAAACCATAGAACATTTAAGTCTCTTGAAAGGATACTGAATTTTTATGAGGTTGTAAATACTGAATATCTGTCCTTTTATATGAGTTGTAAAATTACCTCAAGACAGATCTGTATCTACTCAAGTCCTTTTACTGCACCAAAAGCAATTTGACACATTTTTGTTCAAATTTTATGACTTTAACTCTTTGATTCTATTGATGCGTTATATAAGATTGTTTATCACAAATTTATCTCAAACTCTGTGCTTTGAAATGTTTTCTTTATTCATTAATGGGATGTGGGTGTCTCTGGCTGGTCCAATATTTATTGCCTGCCCATAATTGCCCTTGAATTGAATGGTTTGCTAAGTCATTGCAGAGAGCATTTAGGAGTCAACTGCACTGCTGTAAATCTGGAGTCAGATGTAAGCTGGACCAGGGTAAGAAGGCAGATTTCTTTCCCTCAAAAGCACAGTGAATCAGAGAGTTTTTTTTTTGCAACAATTGACAGCATCATGGTGACTTGCAATTCAGATTTTTATTGAATTCAAACTTCACCATCTGCCATTGCGGTTTTCAAGCCAAAGCATTAGCCTGGATCTCTGGATTACTTTTCCAGCGTCAATACCACTATGCCATAATCTCTCTGATATGTCAAAAAATAAAGAAAATTACAGCACAGGAACTGGCCCTTCGGCCCTCCAAGTCTGCACTGACTATGATGCCCGGCTTAACTAAAACCCTCTACCCTTTCGGGTACCATATCCCTCTATTCCCATCTCATTCATGTACTTGTCAAGATGCCCCTTAAAAGTCACTACTGTATCCGTTTCCACTACCTCGCCTGGCAATGAGTTCCAGGCACCCACTACTTTCTGTGTAAAAAATCTCTCGTACATTTCTTATAAACTTTGCCCTTCGCACTATAAATCTATGCCCCTGGTAATTGATTTTTTCACCCTGGGAAAAAGATTCTAATTATCCACTCTGCCAATACCTCTCATAATCTTGTAGACTTCTATCAAATCTCCTCTCAACTCTGTCGCTCCAGTGGGAACAAACCAAATTTCTCCAACCTCTCCTCATAGCTATTCCCTCCGTACCAGGCAACATTCTGGTAAATCTTTGCTGTACCCTCTCCAAAACCTCCATATCCTTCTTGTAGTGTGGTAGCCAGAATTGAACACCATATTCCAAGTATGGTCTAACTAAAGTTCTATAAAGCTGCAACATGACTCACCAATTTTTAAAGTCATTCCCCAGCTGATGAAGGCAAGTATGCCGTATGCCTTCTTGATTACCTTTTCTACCTGCATTGCTACTTTCAGTGACCTGTGTACCTGTACACCCAGATCCCTTTGCCTATCAATACTCCGAAGGGTTCTACCATTTACTATATATTTTCTTTCTGTATTAGAGCTTCCAAAATGCTTTACCTCATATTTGTCCAGATTAAATTCCATGAGCCATCTTTTTGCCCAAATCTCCAACTGATCTATATCCTGCTGTATTCTCTGACAGCCCTTATCACTATCGGCAAATCCAACAACTTTGTGTCATCTGCAAACTTACTAATCAGTCCAGTTACATTTTCTTCCAAATCATTGATATATATTACAACAGCAAAGGTCCCAGCACTGATCCCTGAGGAATGCCATTTGTCATAGCCCTCTCTTCAGAAACGTACCCTTCTGCTGCTACCATCTGTAATGCCATGTTTATTTTTTTCATTATCAGGCTGATAGCTTCCTTTGTTTGGTTTATTTTGGGTCAAAAAACAGATAGAAACAAAGAAACATCAGAAATAAGAATAGGCCATTTAGCCATTCAAGCCTGTTCCAATATATAATTGGATCATGGCTGAATATCGACTCCATCTATCCACCTTAGTTTTGCATTATTTAATATAAATCAAAGTTATAATTTCTATATTTATGGATACACTGAATTGGAGCGTATTGTTAATATGTAGAACCATTCAAAATTGCGCATGGGAGGAGGACTTCTTTTTATTCATTCATGTGATGTGGGATACATGTGAGCGTTGCTGGCTAGACCAACATCTATTGCCCATCACTAATTGCTCTTGTTCAGAGAGTAATCAAGAGTCAACCACATTGCTGTGGGTGTGAAATCATGTAGGCAAGGCTAGATAGGAACAGCAGATTTCCTTCGCTCAAGGACATTAGTGAACCAGATAGCTTTTTATGACAATTGGCAATGGTTTTGTTGACATCACTGGATTTTTAAATTTCAGATCTTTATTGAATTCAAATCTCATCATCTATCGTGGTGGGATTCAAATTTGAGTCTTCAGAGCATTACCCTCAGTCTCTGGACTACAAGTCCACTGACAATACCATAAGCCACAAATTTTTCTTAAGGCCATTTTGGCTATCACGTCCATATTGGCTGGAAATGCACCATCCAGCCTAATTACATTTTTGTCTCTTGGTCCATATCAATGTAGGCTATGGCACTTCATAATCATGTGCTTCTTAAATGTTAGAGTTTCTGCCTGTACCATCCTTTCAGGCAGTAAGTTCCTGATCCTCGCCACCCTTTGGGTAAGAAGCGTCTTCTTGAATCCTGTCTAAATCTCCAAACTCTTACCCTCAATCTATGCCTGGTACCTGAAATTGGGGAGGTGGTTGTAATGTCTAGAATTGGGGATTAGTATCTGCAATTAGAATTGTGTCTAGAATTGGGGGAGGGGTTTCTGGAATAAGAATTGTGTTGGAATTAAAGTTTAGTGCCTGAAGATTGTGGGGGGTGATGTCTAGAATCTGAATTGTGTCCACAACTGGGGTGTTGGTATCCACAATTGGAGATTAGTTTCTGGATTTATAATCATATCTGGATGAGAGGGGGGGTGCGGTGGTGTGATGTCTGGAATTGGGGTTAGTGTCTGGAATCATAGAATCCCTACAGTGCAGAAAGAGGCCATTCAGCCCACCGAGTCTGCACCAACAACAATCCTACCCACGCCTTATCCTCTGGGTGGGTACATATTAGTGGGTAAATATCTGCAACATATTTACCCACTAATTCCTTGAACCTATGCATCCCAGGACATGTAGGGGCAATCAACCTAACCAGCACATCTTTGGACTGTGGGAGGAAACTGGAGCACCCGGAGGAAACCCACGCAGACCCGGGGAGAATGTGCAAATTCCACACAGACAGTGACCTGAGCCGGAAATAGAACCCAAATCCCTGTAGCTGTGAAGCAACAGTGCCAACCACAATGCTACTGTGCTGCCCCACGAATTGGGAAAGGTGATGCCTGGCGTTGGAATCATGTCTGAAATGTGGGGCTGATGTCTAAAATTGGAATTGTGCCTGGAATTGGAATCATGCCTGGAATTTGGGGGAGTTGGGGGCGGGTGGGAGAATGGTTAGGGAGTGATGTCTGGAATTCGGAGTTAGTGCCTGGAATTGGTGTGTGTGTATTTGATGATGCCCTGTAGCTTTGGAAGGTCGGCCAGAAATGCAATCCTTGGCACTTATCATTCTGACTGATCTTATCAGTTACTGGCACTGATGAAGGACCTCTCTATATTTACCAACTGGCAATTGGAAGATCCTGGGCATATTGGAGCAAAGCCCCGAAAGCATCTAGGGGTAAAAAAGTTAGGGTGGTGCTGATTTTGACAGCCATTGATAACAAGACCCTTCCAGATCCAACAAGAGACTGTAGTTGACTACCAAAATGAATCTTAGTTAATGGTGCTGATGTACTTGGTGATCATATTAGTAGGAATTCTCTGGCTGTTCATGCCGACAGGATTCTCCAGTTCTACTGCAAGTGCATCCGTGGATTTCATGCTGACATGGAGTGATGTAAATGGGAATTCCCATTGACAATGATGGGAGCAGAGGGTCCTTACAAAACAATGCACTGCCTCCTGCTGACAGGAAACACATGGTTGGGAGGCCAGAGAATCTTGTCCATTGTTCCTCATCTGAATCTCAGGATGGCGAATGCCAGACACTCACCATCCTTAAACTCTTTCTTATTAACTGTGTTTCTCCCTCCAGAGATAGTGCCAGGCTTGCTAAGTTTCCCAGCATTTCTGCTTACATTATTTTTATTCATTCCTGAGGTTTCAGCAACAGCAAGAATCAAAAGAAAGCCTGGGAAGGCTGCCCCCTGCTCACCACTTTAGGCTTCTCACTCATACCTGGAGATCCAGCTGTGGGATTTGAGAGATTGATGAGATGATGTCTTCCAAGGATAGGAGGAAGAGGCCTCTCAAAGCAAGTGGAAGGAAGTGACAAGGAAGTCAGTAGCAGGGGTGTTGTCCCATCAAGCTGAACACAGTGTGCAGGTGGCTGAAAGACCTCAGGAGGATGTTAAGGTAAGGGGCATAACACTTCCAAATGCCTAACCCCAGACTCTCACCTTTCCCTGCATTCTCCTTCACAGCATTCCTCAGACAATATACCTTACAGCTTCAATCATTCCTCTCTCTGCAGCCACCTCCTCATATCCCCATTTAAGCAATCAACACACACAGTCACCTGACTGCCGTCTCGCAGTGACCCAGTACAATTGGAATCCTGTAATAACTCAGGAAACATGACTGGAAAGGAATAGTATTTATTATTAAGCACAAAATAAAGAGCCACTATTCCACGGCATAAACTTTATTCTAAACAATTTATTCAAACATATTAGAATTTCAGCAGTCCATTTATCAGCCTCTTCAAAATAGATGCTACTGAAACATGGTTTTGAATTAAGCATTGACAGGCTGGCAGAATTGGGTCATTTCTTTATCAGTGAAGTTGAGGAGGTGACCAATTCCCCATTAATTGTTGCCTGTACAAAACAAGCTGCCGCAGTCAATCTTAACACAAAACCATGGCAACCCTATTAACATAGTAGATAACCAGCACCAGCCTCTCTTCAACAAAGGTTAATAACTTAGAGAGGACTGACTAAAAGAATTTAGTGTCTAAAATTGTAATAATATTCTTTATCTCTCTCCATCTCACTCCAACGCACATACATATTTGCTTGAATGTTTTTACACATTGTATCACCTTATTGTTTTAATTTATCAATCACAATGTGAAATAACTCCTGGGCCGGACGGGATTTACCCTAGGATTCTCTGGGAGGCAAGAGAGGAGATTGCAGAGCCTCTGGCGCTGATCTTCAGGTCCTCGTTGGTTACGGGTGTGGTTCCGGAGGACTGGAGGATAGCGAATGTGGTCCCATTGTTTAAGAAGGGGAAGAGAGACCTTCCAGGGAATGATAGGCCAGTGAGTCTTACTTCTGTTGTGGGCAAGGTATTGGAGAGAATTATTAAGGATAGGATTTATAGTTATTTAGAGAGAAATGAATTGATTGGGGATAGTCAGCATGGTTTCGTGAAGGGTAGGTCATGCCTTACTAACCTCATTGAGTTTTTTGAGAAAGTGACCAAAGAGGTGGATGGGGGTAAGGCGGTTGATGTAGTTTATATGGACTTTAGTAAGGCGTTTGATAAGGTGGCCCATGGAAGACTTCTACAGAAAATGCAGATGTGTGGAATAGAGGGGGATTTAGCTAATTGGATTAGGAATTGGCTGGCAGATAGAAGACAGAGGGTGGTGGTTGATGGGAGATATTCATCGTGGAGTTCGGTGAAGAGTGGTGTGCCTCAGGGGTCTGTTTTGGGGCCCCTGCTGTTTGTAATTTTTAGAAATGATCTGGATGAGGGTATTGAGGGATGGATCAGTAAATTTGCAGATGATACTAAAGTTGGTGGTGTGGTAGATAGTGAAGAGGGGTGTTTTAGTTTACAGAGTGACTTGGACAAGTTGCAGAGCTGGACCGAGAGGTGGCAAATGGAGTTTAATGTGGAAAAGTGTGAGGTAATGCACTTTGGCAGGAACAATAAATGTGTAGAGTATAGGGCTAATGGTAGGGCTCTTAATAGTGTTGAGGAACAGAAGGATCTCGGTGTATGTGTCAATAGATCCCTGAAAGTAGGCAGTCAAGTGGATAAAGCTGTTAAGAAGGCATATGGAGTCTTAGCTTTTATTGGTAGGGGGATTGAATTTAGGAGCCGCAGCATCATGTTGCAACTGTACAAAACTCTAGTGCGGCCGCACTTGGAGTATTGTGTGCAGTTCTGGTCCCCACATTATAAGAAAGATGTGGAGGCATTGGAGGGGGTACAGAGGAGGTGTACCAGGATGTTGCCTGGTATGGAGGGCAGGTCCTATGAAGAGAGGTTGAAGGATTTGAGGTTGTTTTCGTTAGAAAGGAGGCGGCTAAGAGGGGATCTTATTGAAGCATATAAGATGATTAGAGGTTTAGATAGGGTGGACCGTGATAGCCTTTTTCCTAGGATGGAGAAAGCTAGCACGAGGGGACACAGCTTTAAATTAAGGGGTATGAGTTATAGGACGGATATCAGAGGTAGGTTCTTACTCAAAGAGTGATTAGGGAGTGGAATGCCCTGCCTGCAGCTGTTGTAGATGCGCCAAGTTTGGTGGCGTTTAAGAGGTTAATTGATAAGTATATGGAAGAGAAGGGAATGGTTAGTTTGGAGGGGCATTGCTTTTTATTTTGGTCGGCACAACATCGAAGGCCGAAGGGCCTGTTCTGTGCTGTAATGTTCTATGTTCTATAAGGGAATGGTTTAGTTTGGAGGGTCATTGCTTTTTATATTGGTCGGCGCAACATCGAAGGCCGAAGGGCCTGTTCTGTGCTGTAATGTTCTATGTTCTATGTTCTATCTGTGTGGAATTTGCATAGCTTCCCTGTTACTGCATGAGTTTCCTCTGAGTAATCTGGTTTCCTCCACGGTCCAAAGATATGCAGGTTAGGTTGACTGGCATGGAAATTGCCTCTTAGTGTCAGGGCGATAAGTAGGGTAAATACATGGGGCTATAGGCAGAGACCTAGTAGGATTGTTGTCAGTGCAGGCTCAATGGGCCAAATGGCCTCTTCTGAATTATAGGGATTCTATGATTCTAAATTGAGGATGAATTATTGATTGGAGTTAAATAAGATGACTCATGTCTTGATTGATGTTGATTAAACAGTTGCAAGACCTGCAGAATTGTGGATCAACAATATCTCCAGTAATTGATTGCAATTCATGTTTTATCATTTCTTTGGTTATCATTTGTAGAGAATGATGCTATTTCAAATTTACATCCAAGGAATAAGAGTTCAGTAAGCTATCGTGGAGAAAGCTAAGGCCTCGCTGTAACAGTCAATAAGCCTTGTCAATAAGAAAATCTCAGCTCTGAGGCCAAAGCTTAATTAGCACATTGTAACCATAGCAGCCTCAGTTTCGTGCTTATTACACTCATGTGATCAGCAGGCCTGGAATTAGACATGAGGGGCCCCATTTTATCATCACATTATGCCCATTTTTTGGGCACGAAAACTTGGTAAAATCAGGCATGTAGTGCGATCTGCACCTACCATTGCTCCGGTTCCCCAGTTACCAAGGCCCCAAAATGGCTGCGATCAGGATCACACGCAAAATAGGTCATTTAAATGCATTTGCATGCATTTAAATTAACTTAATGGGCTGCACGCCTAATCTTGCCAGAACTTCTCCCTTTACCACCGTGTTCGCCCATCCAAATTTGGCACGAAACAAACACACTCAAGTCCGATTTGGGGGCTGCAGTTAATGAGGTGGTAAGTGCTGAGCATCTGACAGCTCTCTGCCCAAGATCATTTCTTCAGGGGGTGAGGGGGGAGGGGGTGTCCAGTGCCTCTCTGCTGATGGTCAGTGAGAGGGAAGGGGTGGTCTGCTACCACTGTGCCTGAGATCAGTAGGGGTGAAGGAGAGGTCTGCTGTCACTCTCACTGAGATGAGTGGGGGGAATGGAAGTCCACTGCCACTCTACAGGAGATCAGTGGGGGGAAGGGGGGGGTTCTGCTGCCACTCTGCCTAAGATCGATGGAGGGGAAGAGGCCTGCGATTGATATGGGTGGTGGGAAGTAATAAGGGGGTCAGTAATGTTGTGGGGTGGAGGGAATGTTTGTGGAGCAAGGGGAGGCATTATATGGCCCTGGACAGATGTGGCAGGGAAGCCACATTTTGTCATTATTTTTCTACACATGCGCAATTGGAGGCAGCGATCTGAGCACATCAAGCCCCACACACAGGCTTGTGCAGTGCAAATCAAACTTGCTGATATTTTTCCAGGCAGCATGCTTATGGGGTCATCTGAGAATAAGTCTAAAAGCCAGATTTGAAACACTCCCAGATTCAAGTCCACAAGCATTTAAAATCAAAAAATTTGTCTGCTTCTACTCCAGAACATTGTAGTGATGAGATTTCGCTCTGGCTGAACAATTAAGAATGAAATATGCCTAGATATGGTTGCAGAGATGCCAGTGGGGGCTGTATTGTGGTGGGCACCAGGTCAAATAATAACCAGAGATAGATATGAAAGGAACCATCTAGCACATAAGGCTAGCAGGAGTTGGAGAGGAGTCCAACTGAGTTGTCAATGAGAGATTGGAAGTTTGTTCACAATGATACCCTCAGTGCTCAGTAGACACGGCCAATAGGTTGGCAATCAGCCCCACGATTCTTGAAAGAAAGCTTGTGCACTCTAGTGAAGGCTATAAGTGCTTGGAATAAAATATTCATGCTGTAGGAAGACAAGAGAAAGCAACCACACCAGACGGAGGAGGCCTGGATAGAAGTGGCTGTGCAGGTGAGCACGCATGACGTGATGTGCTACAAATGGAGCTAGTGTTTGAAATGGTTCCGTGATCTTCTGTGTTCCCCAAGAAGTGAATACCAACTTGGCATGCAGCTGAGTATAGATATCTTGGAGGGTGGGAAAGACAGATGTATTGTGCCAAAGGGCACATATTCCTGTACATGCCGAGGCTGGGAGGTTCAGCCATTTCCCCTTGTGTGTATGGAAGGGTGAGGAGTCCCAGTCTGATGGGCACTTGAAACTGTATCTTCTGGGGAGGCTATCAAGGCTGGAATAGTGTAGCAAATAAAGGCTAGATGAATGAATGTATTTGTTCATGTTCAGAAGAGAAGCCAAAAAGAACTAGAGAATATACAATTATGTGGTGTCATAATTTCGAGGCTCTACAATTACTTGACAGCTGAAAGTAATTTATTTATGCAAAGTAAACTATGTACAAAAGGAGGACAACAAAGACCTCCATACTCTTCAACTCCAGTGGGTCAACTTCCAAAGCTCAATGGCCAATGTGTAACTGCCATCCTTCAACTCACACAACTCAAGCTTGCTCACACGCTCCATTTCTGCAGAATGCGAGTTTGGACTCACATTCAACCACTTTCTGCCCTGCACTTCACCAATGCTCTGTGCTCCTGAACTCATGCTGCACTGCCATGTATCATAGTCTGCTGCGCTATCACATCTTCACAACATCCTGATCCTGTTCACATTTGAGATGGATGTCCCAGACCTGAAAAACATGCGAGGAATAAAGTTCTCAGGTGTGGGAGAAGTAGGATGTGAGAAGACAGAAAGAATTCAGTGGGTGGATGTTATACTAGGGTGATGTGTATGAAGGGCTGGGTTTTTGCATCTAGAGTGGGAAGGGCAAATCCAGAGTTCTTCAAGGTCTTCAGTGCTGTGCAGCTAAGCATCCTTTCATGATTGCTATCAATGCCCTATCACTGCTACACCAGATAGTCAGAATTCATAGAAAAGTGGATTTGAACTTCCTTTTCAGTAAAACCCTCTGGCCTCACACCATTTACAGATTGAGGGTTCCGGGTTTCACTGTATTTGCCCTCCCCAGTGAAAAGTCTTAATGCTTCATGAGGCAGGATGGATTCTCATCACTGATACCCCCACATTGCCCTTGCAGCCTGGCCTCTCACAAAACAGGATCCCAGAATCTCAGTCACCCCAGTACTGCCCCTCGGTTGTGTCCCCATCCATCCAGTTTGCAGCTTCCAACAAGGAAAGGCTGTTTGAACTCAAATGCAGCATGGAGGAATGGAAAGGGATCACTGCTTGTCAGCCAGCAATCCCCTCGGAGCAAGGAGTGACCCGAAACAAAGGGAAGGTAAGGCTTCTGAGCTACCCACCCATATCCTCCAGCCCCCTTCTCCCAACTTCACACTCCCCCTCCTCCCTCCACCCCACCCCACTACCCACTTCCATCTAATCTCCTCTGATCTTCTCTCTTACAAGGGGACAAGTTCCAGCTTCATCAATTTATTAACATAACGGAAGTTCCTCATATCTGGAACCATTATTATGAACATTTGTGTCCTATCTAGTCTTCCTAAAAGACAATACATCAAACTGGACACAATGGGATAAATTTTCCAGTCCTATCCATTATGAACAGGATGGAAAATGTGATGGAGCATTTCAAAGTCTGTTGATCTTGAACGGGAATTTCCAGTCTCAAGTAGACCACAACTAAATAAATCCCACCCAATATTTCATTTGAGGCCAAACCAATGTTTTTTGCCAATGTTTTATTTTAATTTAGGACATCTAATACCCGAACAACAAATCATCTCAATAAGCAAAGTAAAGGTGCCAATTCAGTTCAACTGGTCTTTAATTTAACAATAATTAGCAAGCCAATCGATCTCACCGACAACATTATCATCAAGTGGTTTCAATTACTTTCCTGTGGCCGTGAGTGTAGCACATTTTATCTTCCTTCACTCCATGTGTCCATTCTTCCTATTTTGTCATTCATTCTCTTCAATTTCTTATTAAAATATGTTGGTCCTCTGTTAGAATTTATATTTATCTGTGAAGGCACTGAGAACTTTAAAACAATAATTAAATCTGGAGCCCTTTATAGAAAGCAACATTCTTTTCCACTCTGCTGTATAATTTTATTAGGAGTTTCCTTTATCCATAAGGACATTCACCGCCTCATTTCATTTTACTGATTTCTATTTCTTAAGCAAACCATAAAGGAAGATGCCAGATAGGTTATAGATACCAAACATTCCCTTGAGGGTGGGGGGAGAAAATATATTTTTTCAGCTAACAGATGTCCTCTTCTCCTGCCAAGTAAAACACTCCTGTGGTTATATTAGTGCTATTTCTTCAGGCGAACCTCAACTTCCTGGGTCCTTTAAAAATATGTCCACTGTCACTGAATCTCCACAGAAGAATCTTTGTACAGGATCTCTGAATCTGAAACAGGGATCTGGCAGATCTTTCACTTCTCTAGCGCAGGGGCATCAACTTAGGATGATGCTTATATCAACCAAAGCACTGGGAGAGTTAAGAACATGATGAAGCAATTGCTCCCATACCAGCATTTTTGAATAATTAAGCTGCTGGAAACCATTTTTAAACAATGCAAACAATTATCAATTTCCTTTAACAAAATCATCAGCAAAGAAGCATTTTTCAAGGAGAAAAATGGTAGCATAGCAATAATCACTAGACTTGTGATCCAAAAGCCTGGGGCATGATCTTGTCTAGAAGCTCTGAGTACGTGGGTTCAAATCCCACCACTTCAGCTGGAGCGATTTAGACTCAATTAATAAAATCTGGAATTGAAAATCACCATCATGATATCAAATATTGTAAAAAACCTATCTGATTCATTAATGTTCTTTATAAGGAAATTTGCCTTCTTTACTCAATTTGTCCTGCACGTGACTCCAGACCAACAGAAATGTGGTTGATTGCTCTCTGAAATAGCCCAGTAAGCCATTCAGTTCAAGAGCAATTTGGGCTTGATAACAAATTTTGTCTTTGTAAGCAATGCCATATCTCATGAAAAATTTCACAACTAAAATGAGACACTCCAGTCAAAACTAAGTTGATGGACATGGTTGTCAGATGTAACCTATTTCAAGATAAATCAGCAGTGAACTGTTAACGCATTTAGAATTCAATTTGTCCAATTTTCACACATTTTCAAATTTTGGCTTTGGTTTCAACCTTTTGATTTGGCTTAACATGAGAATTATAGTAACAGAAAAACCTTGGAATTATAACCTTGATTATACCTCTTCACACCCTACTTCTTGTAAGGTTTCATCCCGTTCTTCCATTTGCTTTGCCTCGTCGGTTCTGAAGATGCCATCTTTGATAAGCAGCCCTTCTGACACGTCTGCCTTTTTCCTCAACCATGGCTGACAGGGCACTCAAGCATGTCTGACCAGTCTCCCGCACCTCTGTTCTCACCCCATCCGCTCCTCCCCAGAACCATGACCAAGTATTACTTGTCCACATTTTTCATCCCACCACACCCTGCATACAAAGGATCATCCTCACTACTTCCACCAACTCCAGCATGATGCCACCACTAAACACATCATCTCTTCACTACTGTCCCCCACTCCCACCCTATCAGCATTCCACAGGGAATGCTCCCTCTGTGACACTCTCGTCCACTTCTCCATTACATCCAACTCTTTATCCCATTCCCATGGCACTTTCCCAATCAAATGCACAAGCTGCAACACATGCCCCTTTACCTTCTCCCTTCTCACTGTCCATAGACCCCAAACATTCCTTTTAGGTAAAGCAGCATTTCACTTGCAGATCCTTCAATTTGGTCAACTATATTCACTGCTCCCAATATGATCTCCTCTACATTGGGGAGACTAAATGCAGAATGGGCAACAGCTTTGTGAAACAGCTTTGCTCCATCCTCAAGCATGACCCCAACCTGCCAGTTGCTTGCTATTTCAACTCAGCATCTTGCTCTCATGCCCACATCTATCAGCAACCTGCTGAAATGCTACTGTGAAATCGATGCAAACTGGAAAAACTACATCTCATCTTCTAATTAGGCACATTACAGCCATCTAGACTCAACACTGAGTTCAGCAACTTCAGACTGTAAATTTTCCTCTCCACCTTGGCCCCTTTTCGTTATGTACTTGTTTTCCCCCAATACACTTCCCAACCTCTCCTCCCCCATATGGCCATGTGTCCCTTGTTTTTCAGTTTTGCTTTCACTGAGCACTAATATAGCCTATTAACACGTTGTTATCTTATCTTTATGCCACTCTTCGCATTTCTTTAGTCCTTAATGGAACCATTCACTTTATGTTGCATCTATAACATCTTTGTCAATCTCTCCTTAGCTATGATCTACCCCTGACCTTCTGTTCTGCCCCATGCTCCTCTCCATTATATTTCTTTACATTTTTATAGTTCTTCAATTCTATAGAAGAATCACATGAACTTGAAACATTAACTCGTGTTCTCTTCACATTGCTGCTGGACTTGCTGAGTTTACGCAATATTTTCTGTTCTTATTTCTGAAATCATGCTGTTGGGAGATTCAAATTTGTAATCTAAATTCAAGAGTTTGAAGAGAAAACTCTTCAAAACATGCAGAGTTTTGAAAATCTCTGATCTGCATTGACAGTCTCTTGGAAATTGTTTGTGGCTAAATGGAGTATTCCAATATGTTAAAGGCAAAAGGGAGAATTAATTAACAGAATATCCTATGTGCCTCCAGAATGTCCAAGTATCAAGTGTTGTAATATTATCATTGTGTATATTTAATAGATTCTGCACATCACTAGGAAAAATCAATCCACAAGTCAATACATTACTATGTTGTAAGCTATATTTTCTTATTTAATCATCTCAGATCTACAACTATCATTGCTACCTCCTAGCATCATATCTACAGGCATGGAAAGACATGGGATAATTGCATCTTCCACAGCACCATCCACTTCCACCTTTTTCACCTCTTGACTAACTGCAACAACAAATACTTTTAAGTTTAAGTCAAAAGAAATGATAAACATTTATTTCTCATACCGCCTGAAATGTAATGACAGCAATACTTACTCCTCACACATATTAAAGATGTGTGCACTACAGATTATTTCTAAAGATGTAAATACACTTAAATTACTTAAGAGTTTAAAACAAATCACATCTAATAGTCTTCAAGATGGTAGTTGATATGTTGCTATCCTGAAGGATTGCTCTTGATGCACTGAAGATAAATGAAGGTTTGAGGTTTCTGGTGATAAATTTGTACTGGTTCATTCAAGCAACCAAAAGCTTTTGACTTTACAGTCGAGTTTGTTGAGACTCTGCAGTGAAAAATTATACTCTGGCGGGTAAAATAAATGGTCCTCAATTCTCATTCTGAGATGATTTTGGAGGCAGGATCCTTTCTTTGCTGGGTGAGAAATGGCTTCTCTCTAACCTTTGTATTTGAGACTGACTTTCCTGGCCTGTCCTTGTGAATTAATAAAATATTTTCAGGTGTATGTGATTACAAACCAGGTTCCATTAAGTGACACAGGTATCAATGTTAGCACAATTTGTTGACATCTAAGTATTTTATCTAAGATAAAGTTGTTAAGAAGGCATATGGAGTCTTAGCTTTTATTGGTAGGGGGATTGAATTTAGGAGCCGCAGCATCATGTTGCAACTGTACAAAACTCTAGTGCGGCCGCACTTGGAGTATTGTGTGCAGTTCTGGTAGCCACATTATAAGAAAGATGTGGAGGCATTGGAGAGGGTACAGAGGAGGTTTACCAGGATGGTGCCTGGTATGGAGGGCAGGTCCTATGAAGAGAGGTTGAAGGATTTGAGGTTGTTTTCGTTAGAAAGGAGGTGGCTAAGAGGGGATCTTATGGAAGCATATAAGATGATTAGAGGTTTAGATAGGGTGGACAGTGATAGCCTTTTTCCTAGGATGGAGGAAGCTAGCACGAGGGGACACAGCTTTAAATTAAGGGGTATGAGTTATAGGACGGATATCAGAGGTAAGGTCTTTACTCAAAGAGTGATTAGGGAGTGGAATGCCCTGCCTGCAGCTGTTGTAGATGCGCCAAGTTTGGTGGCGTTTAAGAGGTTAATTGATAAGTATATGGAAGAGAAGGGAATGGTTAGTTTGGAGGGGCATTGCTTTTTATTTTGGTCGGCACAACATCGAAGGCCGAAGGGCCTGTTCTGTGCTGTATTGTTCTATGTTCTATGTTCTATATTGATGGTGGGGAAGGTGCTATTTAATCAGCATTCCAACTATGATTACCCTCTGCAGTATCTTTATTTGAAATTCTATCTCCATGGGAGAGCAGGTCTAGCAGCCATTGTAATTTTAATAGAAATGATAAGAGTGAGTTAATTAACACCATTTTCATTTTAAGTAACTTTTCAGAGATATGTTCGGACATATCTGCCTCTGTTTCTCCTGGAGCCACAAAGGAAGTCATCTCTCTCTGAAGTCCACTTTGAGAAGGTGCAATGTCCATATTCCAAGTTGTATTTTTTATGATAAAGGGTCCTTGTCCCAATGGCATCTCCTGCATGAATAGTATGGTAATGTTAATCTTAAAAAGCAAGTGAGATTGGGTCAGATAGGACAGTAAAACATGAAAAGAAATACAAACACAATTGTGAACTTAGCCACTTCCAATTTTGTCAGGGATGGGGTAAACAGCAATGAACAACCTGATCACAAGAGGTGGGTCACTCATTTAAATATTATAATTTGTTTGCATATCTGAGATACCATGAGATGGATTTTCAATTGTGTGTGTGTGTTTGTAAAAGAGGTGGGGGAGGTGGTTGTATAGCAGGGGCAATGATGTTGATATTGTTACAAAGGTCCACTTTTTAAGGATACAATTTTGAATTTTTCTTTTCTCATGATTACAAGTTTTTGGACACTCTGTACAAACAATAGAATACTCTCCAGACTGTGAAAATCCACATAATCTCATATTCTACCCAATGGAATGAAAAAAACAGACACTCAACCTTCTGGGAGTGTAAAAGCTCCCATTCCCTCATTGGTTCTTCAAATATTTCTGAAATAACACACCAGAATGTAATTAACAATGGCCCTCTGCTCCATTTTTTAAATGTTTCAAGCTCAATTGCAAACTTCGTGGCAGTTCCTGATGGCATTAATTGGAGTAAGAAGTCTCACAACACCAGGTTAAAGTCCAACAGGTTTATTTGGCAGTCCAAGCTTTCGGAGTCTCACACCTTCTTCAAGTTCACCTGAATCAATGACACTGATGGGGAAATGGACAGAGGATTCGGAAATAATCCAGGTGTGGGGTCCTGAATTGGGATTGATAACCCAGCCCCATCTCCTCTCCAGCTTTAACGCTGAGCAGCCAATTTTCCTGGGAAGCAAGGACTCTTGCGTGAAAGAGACAAGTATTTTTCCATTGCTGCATGTGGATTAAGTGGAGGAAGAATAATATACTACTGTCCTTTCAACAAAATGATTTCACCATACCTCCATCTTCCTTGTGACGACATGCCTGCAGAACTCCTCATTCAATTGGATACCTCACTCCACACCTTGACTATCCCTGATCCTCCAAACTGGGCTGTAACCATTCCATCCTAGTGAATTCTACCATATGGAGAAGGAACTTCTTTCTCCTGGGCTGCAGCCTCTTGTGGAATTTGTTATTTTTGGTGAGGATCAATCAGGTTGGTTCCGCCTGGAAACCTACTAAAAGAAAAACAAGCATTCAGAGAGCACTGAAATTCAAAGTTCCTGACCAGAACTCCTTATTCCACCTAGAAATCCCTCCCTAATTTAGCATCAGTCAATGAACATCATCAAACCATTTTAATTGCCCTTTGTCATCACCTAATGATCACAGCCACACACAAACAAATAGTATATTGGTCATTCTTCTTAACTGGGACTTCTAAGACGTATTATGCATTAGAAAGCTGCCACATTTTCCCACAGGACAACAGTAACAATTCTTCAAAAGTAATCCTTTGACTGTAAAGCATTTGAAAGATCACAAATTCATCCCAGCCAATTACTACCAATGATCAGTAACATGATGGAAAGTGTTGTCGTCTGTGATATCAAGCAGCCTTTACTCAGTAACAATCTGCTTACGATGTTCAGTGAAGTTTCTGCCAGGGTTAATCTGCTCCAGATGCTGTCATACCCATGTTCCAAACATGGACAAAAGAACTGATTCTAAGAGACTTGGGGTGAGTAGATAGTGAAGAAGGGTGTTATAGTTTGCAGAGAGACTTGGACAAGTTGCAGAGCTGGGCCGAGAGGTGGCAAATGGAGTTTAATGTGGAAAAGTGTGAGGTAATGCACTATGGCAGGAATAATAAATGTGTAGAGTATAGGACTAATGGTAGGATTCTTAATAGTGTTGATGAACAGAGGGATCTTGGTGTGTATGTGCATAGATCCCTGAAAGTAGGCAGTCAAGTCGAGAAGGTTGTTAAGAAGGCATACGGAGTCTTAGCTTTTATTGGTGGGGGATTGAATTTCGGAGCCGCAACGTCATGTTGCAACTGTACAAAACTCTATTGTGGCCGCACTTGGAGTATTGTGTGCAGTTCTGGTCCCCACATTATAAGAAAGATGTGGAGGCATTGGAGAGGGTACAGAGGAGGTTTACCAGGATGTTGCCTGGTATGGAGGGCAGGTCTTATGAAAGAGGCTGAGGGATTTGAGGTTGTTTTCGTTAGAAAGGAGGCGGCTAAGAGGAGACCTTATCAAAACATATAAGATGATTAGAGGTTTAGATAGGGTGGACAGTGATAGCCTTTTTCCTAGGATGGAGAAAGCTAGCACGAGGGGACATAGCTTTAAATTAAGGGGTGGTAGTTATCGGACGGATATCAGAGGTAGGTTCTTTACCCAGAGGGTGGTAAGGGTATGGAATGCCCTGCCTGCGTCAGTTGTAGATGCGCCAAGTTTGGTGGCGTTTAAGAGGTTAGTAGATAAGTTTATGGACGAAAAGGGGATGGTTTAGGTTAGAGGGTCATTGCTTTTTCCTAATTGGTCGGCGCAACATCGAAGGCCGAAGGGCCTGTTCTGCGCTGTAATGTTCTATGTTCTATGTTCTATGAGTGAAATGACTTTGAAATCAAGGCAACATTTAACCAAGTGTGGCATCAAGGAGCTCCAGCAAAATTGAAGTATATAGAACATAGAACATTACAGCACAGAACAGGCCCTTCGGCCTTCGATGTTGTGCCGACCAATATAAAAAGCAATGACCCTCCAAACTAAACCATTCCCTTCTCTTCCACATACTTATCAACTAACCTCTTAAATGCCACCAAACTTGGCGCTTCTACAACTGCTGCAGGCAGGGCATTCCACTCCCTAACCACCCTTTGGGTAAAGACCATGGGAATCCCAGGAAACTTCCTGACTGGTTGGAGTCATATATAGCAAAAAGGAAGATGCTTGTGGTTGTTGGAGGTCAATCATTTCAGTCTGGAACATCATTGTAGGAATTCCTCAGGGCAGTGTTCAAACCCAACTATATTTAGCTACATCATCTATTTAGCTACATGGCTGTCCTCTGTCATAAAATCAGAATTGGAGATGTTTTCTGACAATTATACAATGTTCAGTTCTATTCATATTTCCAAAGGTAATGATCTAACAAAATCTGGATCACCTTCAAAGGGCAACTAGGAATGGATAATAAATGTTGCTATTGCTAGAAATGCCCACATTCCTGTGAATTAATAATTAAAAAGGACGAGGGAGATGTTGTACAAATAAATGATCTTTCCTTATGTCCTCCATCTCTCTTGCTCTCTTCAGGTATCGTGTTGTGAAAGGTTGTTTGTGATAGTGGACCTCCACGTTAATCTTGCTGTAGAGATTTGGATCATCTTTGTTGGTGGTACATTCATCCAGTATGGAAGGTTCTTTCAAATGATTGTTCTTTGTCTCTCTCGGACTGTTTTACCAACAATTTTTCTCATCAGCATCAGGCATTCTAAAACACAAATTTAGAATAGAGTTCTTTTGGTCTAAAGGTTTTACTAGCACCCCTTCATTGATAACATGGCTTACCCAAGATCCCTTCATTATTTGTCCAAAAACCACAACTCTGCAGCCTCAATTGGCTTCATGGATTGTCTAATACTTACTTCTGTATGTCAAAATCAGTGTGATGTATTATTCTAGAATAAAAAATGAGTATGATTCACAAGCTCCTGAAGTTTTTGTCATTGCATCCAGCTCTGCAATTATTTGACAGTTATTTATATACTGTCACAATTAAAGGAAAATATTAGAAGCATGACAGTACAAAGTTTTTTTGGGAGCAGGGAGGGGTGGGAGGCATTGAAAATCTCAGGGCTGGATTTTCATTACCAAGGCAGATAGTTTGAGTCAGGGAATTTATAGACTTAGCAGAACCATTTTGGTTTAAAGTTTGAAGGGCTCCATTTTCCTCACCTTTTGCTCTGTGGAGGCAGGAACAGGTTCAAGTTGGGCCTACCACTCTGGAAGCAGATCCTAGGTTACTACTGGGTGACCAATTGATTTTACCCAATTGTTTTAGGAGCTATCAGGCTCTCTGGTTCACCCCATTCATAACCTTTCCACCCACCCCCTATGCATCTCAAATTCCCAAGCCTCCATAACTTCTCATCAGTATCTATCATGGGCAGACTTCAGGAGCTATCTGAAGGTGAGAAAACAATAAACCTCTAATAAGCTAATACAGCTTTCACTCACACACACTTGATAGGGAAAGCACTCCTTTTTATGAAATCCATTCAAAGCTTTAGGGTAGAATGTTCCACACAGTCCACTATGTGCTTTATAGCAGCAGAGTCAGCCTGCCACTAGCTGGATGTTCTTTCCCACTTTGTCATTGAGGTTTCCATTGAATGCATCTTTGCTGCTGGGAAACCCATGACAGGGGAGCACCATCATCAGGACTGAAAGATTCCACTGTTATGAAAGGCTGGAAAATTCTGGCCTTAATCTCTTCTTAAAAAAAGCCTTTTATTCAGATCTTCATAAAAGCAGTTAATCATTTAATAGCGCTTTTAAGAGGGTCCCACTGAGATAATTGAAGCTTTTGAAACTCAGCCAAGCATATGCAATAATAATAGCCTATGGTAAAAGTCTACAAAAATCTCTATTGAAGTTGAAAAATAGATGGTAATTTGTTTTCTTATCTATGTTAATGGACTGTCAATCAAAACAGCCTAATATGCAATGTTTTATTAGCTCTCAGGAATGAAAAACTTCAAATCATTACACTTACCAGTAACTAACTACTCTTAAGAGTATTTAAATCTATTGTATCAATTTGTGACTACCACACTATGGGTTTAGACCCTTGAAACAGTTAATGACGGATGTTTTTTAAACTGAGCACTAAGATCAAATGGCCCAATTGGGTTCAGATTTCTATTTCTGTATGAATCAAGACCCATCCTCTTCCCACTACTGGCAAAAAATAGGATCTGTTTAAAATGAAGGCAGATCATCCGCATCTAGGTGCTGTCAGCCATTTTTAAAAGTGAAGTCAGGAAAACTCCATGAAAATCTGGTCCTAACTGGATTTTTACTTGCATTGGTAAACAGCAAGTCACGCATCAGGGAAATGGTAGAGCCTTAGCACAGGGCAAACGTGGCTGGTTGAGTCTGTAGCAACTCTTTCAAAGAATAGTCCCATTCCCTTTCACCTTCCTCAAAACCCTGCCATTTCTCCCCTTTCATTATTTTTCCAATTTCCTGAATTGAATCCACTCATCCTATATCATCAGGCGGCCTGTTACAAATCCCAACCATTCAGTATGAGAAGAAAAAAGATTTTCTCAGATCACCTTCTGGTTCTTTTGCCAATCACTTTAACTATTTCTGAATTGAATGTATTTTGAAGTTAGAATTTCAACATTTTTTTAAGAGTTTGTGCTCAGGGATTCACTATTTCAAGTGCCGTGTGTTAGCAACATGCAGGTCACATCAAATCCAGAAATAGCATCTCTTCTGGTCTAACTGAACTCCGGAATATAGTCCCATCCAGCACTGCTTCACCAATGTGATTTTTTTTTCAGTTTGGTAATGTGAGCCAACTCCTTCTAAAAATGGTTAAAGTCTGCCAAACTCAGTTCTTATTGGATTATTACATCCAGCAGACATAAACAACAATCATTCGTCAGTCTGAGGTGAAGGAATCCAAATCCCAGAAGCAGGAAGTTGGCATTTAGCCCATTACACAGTCCCTTTTACGGTTATTTATTGGCTTGACTCGAGCAGCGATCTGGGGCAGCACAAATCTTGTTGCCTAGAAACGACATTAGGAAATAAAAATCATTGGAGTGGCAAGAGTTAAAATGGGAACTGCAATGTACTTGCTATCAAATACTTATCAGTTCTAGCATTGCATGGCTGAAATGCAGAATTGGATCGAAAGTCTTCCTATTATTTATTAGAGTTTCCCCCAACATGTAGTGCCTGAGCAGAGATACATAACAGGTTATGAAAACTGTCAGGAGCTTGGAATCTTTAGTCTCTGGAGAATACACCTGGAAATAACAATTCATTATCTGCTATTGCAGAGAATCTGCAACTGGACACAAGCATTGAAGTGAAGGTTCTGCACCATAAGTGTAGACCACAAAAAATTAAATATCTTGCTTATTCATGGTCAATGAGCAAGATTCATACAGACTTTTACATAAACAGGCAAAAGGTAGCAAAGTGGAAGTTAAATCATCCTTAGTAGTGGATATCCAAACCATTGCTCAAGGCAAATCAGAAGTTATGATCTGGATTTTTGCCCGGAGGCATATTCCATGTGTGAAAAGGTGAGGTAAGTCTGAGACAGGGTGAGTAGATTGTTGGATGTTGTTGTTAGTGGGTGTAAGTGAAGGAAGACCAATTGCAGGAGGGCTCAATTGTGAAGCGGAGAATTTCAGAATTAGATGCTCAGCTTGTTGGTGGACTAAACACTTTTGGCTGACAAGCAGTGCTGTAAAGGCAATAACCCCGTGCATTCAGACCTTCCAACCTCATTGCAATTGCCAAGTTTCCTAAGGTTTGGAACTGCAGCAGGCACAAGTTAAAAATAGAACATTAAAATAAAGGCAGACAGACAAACATATTGTAATATTTAAATAAACGATCCAGATTGGATTGGTTGACTTGCCTTAATTTGCCTCCATTAAAATTGAAAGTGGATACATTTGAGGCTGGTTAATTTTTGGTTTCAGATTTTTTTATATTTTAACCCCTGACATGACCATAACTCACTTATATTTGGGAAATCATATTTAGCCTAATGTATTTTTCTACAAACAGGAGAATTAAACCATCGATTTATATTTTACCCTTTTTCAGATGACTCTCTCTGGCATGCTCCTTTCCAATCATATGCTTCTTTCCTGATGCATCAATATCTATCTCTTACCTTTTTCAGATTAGTAGGATAGGGGCATTGAAGGAATATATACTTGATTGGTGAAATCCTGCAACAGGGGCAATTGAGAGAGAAGGTTGGCTTAACATCAGGCTGGAGGCTAGAAACTGGGAACAGAGTGGAAGAGAGGGACCTATCGACGGATAATGTTTATGAAACAACTGATTCTCCCAGCCCGCTGTGCTGCTTTTGTATTGCAGTCAGCAGGGAGACTCAAGCAGAGGCTGTTTCATGGCTTCCCACTGCCACTGCAAGTTTCCAGCAGTCGGATTTCCACCGCTCTCAGCTCTGTACCAGAAATCGGCAAGGAGCTGCATAAGTTGTTCAAACCATCATTTCAATACAATTTGCATCCTATTAGTAGGCCAAGAACTGCATAATGCCCAGTGGGCAGTGCCAAGTGCGTGGGACCTAATGACAGCAGGGCCTCTGGGGGGGTGGAGGGGGCAATCGGTAGGGTGGAGATTCCCATTTTCACTCAACAGAGAGCAGAGGGAGGGAGGCCAGCAATTAGGGCTGGGCATTGGGTGAGGGGTGGTGATTTGGCCTGCCAGTGGGGGGAGGGTAGTCAGGACTCGGGGTATCAGGGCTACTGCAGTGGGCAGGAGGTAAATAAAGATGGGCCAGGTGCAGGGACAGGCCAGTGATCAGTCCGGCGGGGGAGCGTCGGAGGTGCAGCATTGCCGGGTCACAGGGCCGGGCAGTCATCGAGCTGGCTAACAAATTGGGAGGCAGCAGTGTGGGGCTACTGCACTTGCGTTGATCCATGCATAGGGAGATCAGCGTATGTGCAGTGCCCTGCTCAGCACAATGCTGCCAGCCTTTCCAGCAGGATCTTCTCCAATTTCTATGCAAATTTGATACTTAGAATTCTTTTTGGAAGGATCTAAAGGTCTAAAACCTTGAGGGACTACTGACAGCAAGCAGAAGATTCTTCAGGAAGACGCTCAAGTTTTGCTTAGGCACTTGTGACAAAGACAATAGGAAACAATGTAATTTAGTCTTTTCCCTAGTCCAATTACTCACTGAAGTTGAAAATGGGAGGTTGTTAAGAGTAACTGAAAAGTGCTGGATTACAAGGTATTGAAAAAATGACCAAAAGACCTGCCTTGAAGCAAATCGTCACCACTTTAAATCATGCAAGACAGGTTTATTATGCCACATATGTGAAAACAAAGATGACATTTTGCTAGAACTGAAAACAATGCAATGAGTTCAACTTTTCTGTGAGCTTGTAGCTATACTACTTTAACAGTTTTGCAATCCACTTGTCATTGGAGGACACCTGTAACCATGGCAACTCCAAGTTATGATTGCATTCAACGTTGCATTGAAACTCTTAACTTTCTGACCTCAAGCCAGTTGGTTAAAAGGACCTTTCAGCATATCCAAAAGCACTTCAGAGCCAAAGCAGTACTTTGAAATTAAATAGGGTATGCAGCAAAAAAAACTAGCTTTTCACTCAACCGATTTCCTCTTCATCAAAGTCGCAGGGCGGGGGGGTCGATTCTCCCATCCTGCTGACGGGCCAGAAGAATCACTGATCAGCCAATTCGAGGGATTTGCTCATGTATTCCTGCCACGCGTACATCTCCCAGTGCCAGATATTTGGTGCTGTCTAAGCCACAGAAACACAAGGGAAGCACTTTGCGTCTGTTTTTAATCTTACTTTAATGTGATTAGCAGGTCCGGGGACTGAATTCTCCATCCTGCTGGCATCTCCCACCTCTTCACTCCAGTGGGGCCCAGACTAGCAATGACCCCTATCTGTCAGCCTGCAGTCTGCTGGTCAACTCGCAGTCCTACCCCTCCTGACACCCCAATGGCCTGATTGCAACCCCCACGAGCATTCCCAGGCCATACCCGAACCATGCTCCAGCAGTGACGATCCTCCGACTCACCCCCCTGCTACAGAGACCCTGGCAGCCCACACCGCCACACCCCCCTCCCCCAGCACACACCCCAGGCTGGTCACCTCCTCCCTCTGACCAGTCAGGACTTGTCCCACGTCAGTGACAGGCTTGAATCCATAACTTTCTCACTCAGAAGCATGAGGTTCACTAACTGAGCCATGGGTGAACTGTTAGTATTTGAACTGATGCCAGATGAAAATAGCTAAATCTAGTCATTTCATTTTGTTCATTTTGCAGATATGGGAAAGGCTAGCCTTCATTGACATGACTAAGAGGCTTGCTAGGCTACATTAGAGTGATTTGATTTGATTTATTATTGTCACATGTATTAACATACGGTGAAAAATATTGTTTCTGGCATGCTATATACACAGAACATACCATTCATAGAGAAGGAAACGAGAGAGTGCAGAACGTAGTGTGACAGTCATAGCTAGGATGTAAAGAAAGATCAACTTAATGCAAGGTCGGTTCATTCAAAAGTCTGACAGCAGCAGGAAAGAAGCTGTTCTTGAGTCGGTTGGTATGTGATCTCACACCCCGCTTCCCCCCCCACCAAACCAAATAATCTGGTGGCAGCTGCAAAACAGTAGATTGCATAACTTCAACAAACATGGAGCAAAGGCAGAGTGAATTTAATGGGGATTTTTTAACTACAGTTTATATTAATGATTTGGATTGCAAGGATTGAATCTACTGCAGCCAAATTTACAAATTACTCTACAATAGTTGGGAAAGCAAGTTGCAAAGAGGATACAAGACATTTACAAATGGATATGGATAGATCGGGGGAGTGGGCCAATATCCAGCAAATGGAATTTAACAAGGATAGATGTGAGGTTATCCATTTTGATCAGAGGAATAAAAATCGATTTATTATCCAAACGGAAAGAAACTTCAAACTGCTTTGGTGCAGAGGGATCTGGGTGGCCTCATGCATGAATCGGAGAAAGTTACTATATAGAATTAAAATTAGCATTCACGGATGTGGGACAAGTGCAGGAAAGTGGGATTAATACTCAATTAGTACTAATTTGTGTCAGTACAGACTCCAAGGGCCAAAGGGCTTTTTCTGTGCAGTATGCCTCTATGATTCTAGGTCAGCATAAAAAAGGCAAATTAATTTTTTGCATTTATTGCGAAAGGAATAGAATATAAAAGTAGGGAGGTGCGATTGCATCAGTATGGGCATTGGTGAGACCATATCTGGTGTACTGTGCACAGTTTTGGTCTTACTGGAGGAAGGGCTTAAATGAATTAGAGGCAGTTCAAAGAATATTCATTAGATTGATTCCAGGATAAAAGACTTGTCATATGAAGAGAGTTTGAGCAGTTTAGGCATATTTCACTGGAGTTGAAGCATGAGAGGAGATTTAATTGCAGTATTAAAAGATCTAAAGGGGATTTAAAGAGTAGGCATAGAACAGATGATTCATCTTGTTGGACATTCTGGAATGAGAGACTATGGCTTTAGGCTGAGATGTGGCAGATTTAAAACAGAAATGAGGAGAAATTACTTCACGCAAAGGGTCGTGAATCTGTGTAATTCTCTACCTTAGAGTGCAGTGAATACTGGAACACAAAACAAATTTAAGGAGAGAAAGATAGGTTTTTAATTCTTAGCAGGATGAATAGTTTTGAAGAGCAAGTGATAAGATGGAAATGTGATTGACATAAGATCAGCCATGACCATACTGAATGGCAGAGAAGGCTTGAGGGGTTGAATTGCCCACATCTGCTCCTAACTCCTGTGTTTTTATGTTCTTATAGATTTCAGTAAGCAGACTAGCATATGTCAGAACAGTACATTTGTGATAACTTTCTGCATGCCATTTTAAATTTAGTAATGAATGAATTAATTCATTATTTATCTAATAATGAACAAAGAATGATCAAGTTCAAACAACAACAGAAAATGCTGGAAAACCTCTGCAGATCCAACAGCATCTATGAAGAAAGAATAGAGCCAACATTTGGAGTCAAGATGACTCTTCACCTATCAAGTTTGAAGTTGTGTCTGAAAGTGGAAAACTCAAACAATTACACTGGGGGCAATTTTGAGCTTGCACTCTCTATCTGCAGTAATAGTAGCACATCTTCAAAGTCTGGGGAATGCAATTCCTTTTGATTTGATTTATTATTGTCACATGTATTAATATACACTTGAAAACTACTGTTTCTTGCATGCTTTACAGACAAAGCTGTATGATTTCATTCACAGAGGAGGAAAGGAGAGGGTGCAGAATGTAATGTTACAGTTATGGCTAGGATATAGAGAAAGGTCAACTTAATACAAGTTATGTCCATTCAGAAGTCTGATGGCAACAGGAAAGAAGCTATTCTTGAGTAGATTGGTACATGGTCTCAGACTTTTGTATCTTTTCCCAAGAAGGTGGAAAAGAGAATGTCCGGGGTGTGTGGTGTTCCAGATTATGCTGGCTGCTTTACTGAGCCAATAAGTAGGAGGCAGGTGTGCATGATGGACTGAGCTTCGTTCATGACCCTTTGCATTTTCTTGCAGTCTTGGCCAGAGCAGGAACCATAGCAAGCTAAGATACAGCCAGAAAGAATGCATTCTATGGTGCTCCTGTAAATATTGGTGAGAGTTACATTGCTGGGCCTCTGACGCAAATCTTTGTCTCTTCTTTGGACACAGGTGAGGTCCCAGAGGACTGGAGGATTGCAAATGTAGTACCGTTGTTTAAAAAGGGTCAGAGGGATAACCCAGGGAACTATAGGCCGGTGAGCTTGACTTCAGTTATAGGTAAACTAATGGAGAGGATCCTCAGGGACAGGATGTATGAGCATCTGGAGCGCTGCGATCTGATCAGGGATACACAGCATGGCTTCGTTAAGGGGAGGTCGTGCCTTACGAATCTAGTGGAATTTTTTGAAGAGGTGACAAAAACGGTTGATGAAGGACACGCCGTTGATGTCGTCTACATGGATTTCAGTAAGGCGTTTGACAAGGTTCCCCATGGTAGGCTGATAAAAAAGGTGAAGGTGCATGGGATACAGGGCCAGGTATGTAGATGGGTTGAGAACTGGCTTGGGAGGAGGAGACAGCGGGTATTAGTGGAAGGCTCTTGTTCCAACTGGAGGTCAGTCACTAGTGGTGTGCCACAGGGCTCAGTACTAGGACCTCTTCTATTTGTGATTTATATAAATGACTTGGAAGAGTGGGTAGGTGGTGTGATCAGCAAATTTGCTGATGACACTAAGATACTTTGATTGGCGGGGACTGAGGAGCAGTGCCAGGCAATACAACAGGACATAGATAGGCTGGTAGGTTGGGCAGATAGATGGCAAATGGAATTTAATCCGGATAAATGCGAGGTGATGCATTTTGGCCGGAATAATGTAGAGGGGAGTTATAGGATAAAAGGTAAACCTATCCGGAGTATAGAGACGCAGAGAGACCTGGGGGTGCAGGTTCACAAGTCTCTGAAGGTGTCAATACAGGTGGAAAAAGTGATAAAGAAAGCGTATGGTATGTTAGCCTTCATAGGAAGGGGTATAGAATACAAGAGTAGGAGTTTGATGTTGCAAGCGTATAGAACGTTGGTTAGGTCTCACTTGGAGTACTGCGTCCAGTTCTGGTCGCCGTACTACCGGAAGGATGTGGAGTCCCTGGAGAGAGTGCAGAGGAGATTTACCAGGATGTTGCCTGGTATGGAAGGGCTGTCTTACGAGGAAAGGTTGAACGCACTGGGGTTGTTTTCCCTTGAAAGACGTCGGCTGAGAGGGGATCTATTAGAGGGGATCTATTACAGGATCTATTACCTCTAATAGATTATGAGGGGTATAGATAGAGTAAATGGTGGTAAGCTTTTTCCACTATTAGATTCTGATAGAACGAGGGGTCACAGCCTTAGGGTGAAGGGGGCTATGTATAAGACTAATATTAGAGGGCATTTTTTCACACAAAGGGTAGTGGGGGTGTGGAATGCACTACCGAGTAAGGTGGTGGGAGCAGGCACGCTAGGGTTGTTTAAGGGTCTCCTGGACAGCCACATGAGCGGTCTGCAGATAGAGGGATATAGGAGGACTGTTTAAATACTTTAATTGTTTCCACAGGCTGTTCGGTCCACCTTATTGACCAACAAGGTGCATGCATTCGGCAGGTCGTGCGAGGGCTGCTCCTGGAGGTTACTTCAGGAGTGGCCTAGTGCTTCACGGCGTTAGTGTATGCTTAAACTGGACCATCAGATGGGCAACATGACAGCTCAGAGACTATCGCTGTTGCTGTGCAGACACATGGATTTGGGCCTGTGTTTGCGGGAGTTTGCGCGTTCTCCCCGTGGTTGCGTGGGTTTTCTCCGGGTGCTCCGGTTTCCTCCCACATCCCAAAAATGTGCTATTAGGCTGATTGTGTAACAAATTGTCCTATATTGGTCTCTATATGTCATTAAGATGTTAGGATGGCAGCGCAGGCTTGTTGGGCCGAAGGGCCTGTTTCCCGTGCTGTGTTGTTCTTTGTTCTTTGTTCTTTGTTCTAGTTGTAGCTGACATGCTGAATTTTCTTAGCCTCCTGAGATGGTAAAGGTGTTGGTGGGCTTTCTTAACTATTGTCAGCATGGAAGGACCAGGACAAGTTGTTAGTGATCTGTGCACCTAGAAACTTGAAGCTTACGACTATTTCCATTTCAACCTGTTGATGTAGATAGGGACATGTCCTCCATTACACTTCTTGAAATTCGGTGACTATCTCCTTCATTTTCCTGACATTGAGGGAGAGATTATTGTCATCACACCAATTCACCTGCTTCTCTATCTCTTTCCTGAACTCCATTTCGTCATTGTTTGAGATCCAACCACCGCAGTGGTATCATCAGCAAACTTGAAAATAGATTTGGAACAAAATTTGGTCACATTGTCATAGATGTATGAAGAGTATAGTAAGGGGTTGAAGACACAGCCTTGTGGGGCACCTTGTGGAAGTGGTATTGTTGCCTATCCTCACTGATTTGCAGTCTGTGGGTTAAGAAGACTAGGGTCCAGTCACAGAGGGAGGAGCTGAGCCCTAGGCTTTGGAATTTGGAAGTGAGTTTTGTAGGAATAATGGTGTTGAAGGCTGAACAGGAATCAATAAATTGGAGTCTGACATAAGTGTCCTTGTTATCCAGATGTTCCGGGGTTGAGTGTACAGCCAGTGAGATGGTGTCTGCTGTGGACCTGTTGTGGTGCTAGGTGAACTGGAATGGATTTAGGCAATCTGGGAGGCTGGAATTGATTTGTACCATAACTAACCTTTCAAAGCACTTCATAATGATAAATGTCAGAGCCATCGGATGATGGCCATTAAGGCACATTGCTTGGCTTTTCATTGGTGCAGAGATGATGGTCATTGTCTTCAAGCAGCCAGGGACCTCAGATCAATGTAAGGAAAGGTTTCCTGTGAATACAACCACCAACAAGTCCACGCAGGATTTGAGTATTCCACCTGAACCAGTCACTTTCCATGGGTTGATTTTCGAAAAGGCTGATCTGATGTCTGCAATGGTGACCTCGGATATCAGTTTGGCTGAGACTTTCAGGGTGGAGGACAGGCCCTCGCTGACTCCTTGCCCAAATTGGGCATAGAATACATGAGCTTATTGGGGAGGGATGCATAGGTGCCAGTGATTCTACATGCTTTCATCTTGTCGCCTGTTCTGTCTTTCAGACCTTGCCGTAGTTGGTAGGAGTCCATGTGGCTAGGCTGGGATTCTAGCTTGTTCCAGTATTGTTTCTTGGCATCTTTGATGGTTTTTCTGTACATCGTATCTGGATTTCTTGAATAGGTCAAAATCGCCTGACTTGAAAGCCTCAGACTGGACTTCAGCAAACATCCATGGTTTCCATTGGGAAACACATCAATTTGCTTCTTTTGAACACAGTCTTTTACGCACTTACTAATGAAGTCATTACTGTAGTAGTGTACAATTCAGGCTGCTAACTGTGTTTTTAAATATTGAATAGTTCACTGACTTGAAGCAGTCCCATAAGAGATCATCCGATTCCTCAAACCAACATTCTCGGTTTCAGTTTTTGCTTGTAAATCTGGAGCAGGAGCACAACTATGTGGTCTGATTTGCTAAAGTATGGGCAGGCAATAGAGCAGTAGGCATGTTTGATACCTGTCTAGCTGTAGTCTGGAATATTTAGGCCTGTGGCGGAACAGGAGATGTATTGGTGGTAGCTTGGCAGGGTTCTCTTGAGCTTGGCCTACTTGAAGTCCCCAGCCATGGTGAACAAGGCTTCGAGACGTTTCATATCAAGGCTATTTGTAATAGTGTATATTTCGTCCAGTGCTATCTTCATGTCCATTTGGTGTTGGGTGTAAACTGCTACGAGGGTAACAGGTGAATTCCTGTGCAAGGTAGTAAGGGCGGCATTTTAGCATCAAGTATTCAAGATCCAGAGAGCAGAAACTTGCCAAGTGTAACTATATTTGGGCACCACAAGGTATTGATTAGAAGGCAAACCCCACCTCGCCAAGCCTTGCCTGATGCTCCATTCGGTAAATTGACGAACTCTCTGCTTGTCTAGTGAAGCAGGAGTGAGCCATGTCTTCATGAAACAGAACACACAGCAGTCCCTCAGCTCTCTTTGAAAAGTGAGTCTGGCTTTAAGTACGTGTAGCTTTTTTTTCAGAGATTGGGCATTTGCAAAGAATAAGCTGGAGAGGAGGACCTTGCACCAAGTTTTTTCACTCTTAGCTTCACATTTCCCATGCTTCTTGGAGTGACTGCATCCATTTGGGCTTGGGTGATGGTGAAAGCAGTATGCGACATTAAGGGCTTAGGTATGTCCAGTGATGTTTTTCGCTTTGGTCAGTGTGTGGGTGTAGGATTTGTCGCTATGCTGAAACAAACACTCAACTATTTTTTGAGTAAGATTTGGCCCCATGATTCTAGATTTAGGTAAGGCTGACTTCAATGAGATGATACAGAGACTGTCCACTGTAAACCAGGCAAATTCAATACTAAGTATTACTAAGTAAAGCAGCAGAAAATCAGCAGGAGAGATTCAAACAGAATTTATATTCTTCGCGTGATGTTGGTTGGATGGTTGGTTCATGATGCAGAACAACGCCAACAGCCTGGATTTAATTTCTGTGCCAGCTGTGGTTATTCACGAAGGCTGTGCCTTCTCAACCTTGCCTGAGGTTTGGTGATCCTGAAAGGGGAGAACAGTCGATGTGGTGACTTTTACCTTTATATTCCTAAGGACCAAGAGATGCCCTTGTCAAAAAAGATAGCTATGGGCAACTAAAGAGGCAAAAGGACAACCAAATACTAAGAGAAAAAGCCTGCAAAAGAAACAAAGATCCTGATGCAAGACAAAAAAAATCAAAGGGTGACAAAATATATTAATGGCTTCACAAAGCGAATGTGAAAAGAAATTTGCAAGGGTTATGAAAATCAACATAAATATTTTACAGTTATATCAGCAAAAGGGGGCAAGGAGAAATGTGGGCTCTCCTGAAAACCGATAATGAATTTCTGAGTGAAAATAAGAAAATGGCAGACAAGTTGAATAGAGATTTGGTAGTACTGAACTTGAGTATTGTTGAAAGCAGAGACATGGGGAGGTGATTCTCCCAAACAAATTCTAAGTGTCTAATTTGCGGGAAAACTGGAATAGTTCACACTGTTCTTATCAGTGGGAGTTCAGACAAGAATTTTCCACACTCTGTGCATCATAGAGGCCACCAGCATGAATATCATTCGATTTCAGGGGGCTGGTCCTGTTCCCACTAGAAAGACTGAAACCAATGGGCCTCTCTGTATGCGCAGTGGCCCCAAAGTGTCATCCCCTCATTTATTGGCCAGCTCGATCGCTGGCCAGCCTAGGAACCCACCGTGTTGCCTGCTTAACTCCCCCATGAAATGTCCACGGCCCCCCCATCCATTTACAGGCTAGCCTGAATCCCCTACCCCATCACAGCCCACTCCACCCCGATCTCCAATCTCCACTTCCCCAGCAGTGATGATTCCCCCACCCACCCACAGGCACACCTCCCCCCTCTGATTGTTGGCTTAGCTCTAACCCCACTGATCTCTATGCAGAATGGTCCCTGCACTCCCATTGGTCGTCACCTTGGCACTGCCTCATGCCTGATGAGCAGTGTCAAGGTGCCCCTTGGGCATGGGCACTTTAACCCTTAGGCAGTGCCATGGGACACAGGCTGACGCTGTCAAAGTGCCCATGCCCAGGGGGGACCATTCTTTTTACAGCTCGACCCCCTCAGAGGCCCTGATTGCCCCACCCCCTTTCACTCCAGCCGGATCGGGTCACTAACTTCCTAAAAATGGGGAGCTACTGTAATCCCTGCTGGAGTGAAGCTTTCTGGCAGGGTCGGAAATGTTAGCGGGCAGTGAGAATTCAGTACCGGGCCCGCTGATAGCATTTAAGTAGTGTGCAAAGTACTATTTCAATGCTAGCCCCACCTTCCCGTCAATTTCCAGTACTGCTTAGATGCCCCCGGAAATTGAGGCCTGGACACACAAGTGCTACACGAGTGTTTACGGGAATACCGCAAATTGGCCGATTCATTAAAAAAGTTAGTACAGCGGGGTGGGGTCACCCCCATGATGCCGAAGCTTTTAATATTTTAATATTGCACTCAACAGGACAGATTGCCAATCATTCCATATAAAAGGGAACAACAATTTGTACTGCCTGAGAAGACAGTGCTGATCCCTAAAGTACTACATCACATCTGCAACAATTCAATATGCCACTCACTCACAGCAATCTTCCCGAGGACAATTAGGGATGGTCAATGGATGTTGGCTTAACTAGAGATGCTCACACCCTGTGAAAGAATATTTTAAAAATAAGCCCCCAAAATCAATATTAAAAGCAAAATAATGTGCTGCATATCATTAGCTTCTGACAATGAAAAGACCAGTTAAGGGGGATTAGGGCCAGCATATTTCATCAGATGCTAATATGGTGTTCACAGCTCAGGAACAGAAAATGCAGGCCAACAGATTGATGCCAGTCTTTATGCTCAATGCACAAGTACAAATATAGCTTTTACCTTTCGAATTCTGAGAAACCTGCTGTGCATTCTTTTTGGTTTTATTCCAATTCTCCAGTATTGTACTACTGTCAGTTTTTCTGTTATCTAATCTTTTATCAGGCTTTGGATACATAACAAAATATATTATGAAACTTACCTTCAATCTTGTATTTCAGTGTGCCCGGGTCTGACATGTACTTTTATAGAATTCTGTATTATTGATTCAAATTATACTGCAGAGTTGATATGCTTGAGTAGTCCACAGGGGTAGTTGTTTGATAGCAAACAGACTCAATTAGCAAACACTACGAATTAAAGAAATAATAAGATGGCTGATGGAACCTGCTACTCTTGGGACTAATGCTGCTGAACAGGTGCTGACCAGCTGAACATATATTTTTCTTGTCTGAACTTGTAGAACTGTTACCAAATTTACAAAAAAAAATGGATTTATCATATAGAACATAGAACATTACAGCGCAGTACAGGCCCTTCGGCCCTCAATGTAACCAATTTTATGACCCTCTAACCTAAACTATTCCAATGCTATCCATATGCCGATCCTCTTCTCTTCGGCCGTCCTTCGATTTCGATGTTGACTGTGTTGGAAGTTTAGATTCTGCAGGCACGTTGGTGTGTTATAAGGCCTGCATTGGATCGACATTGTCTCCCACATCGGTGGCAACTGTGATTTGTCTGATTTGTAACAAAATGTCTGCGTTCATGGTCTGCTTCATATTTTTCCTGCCTTTTTTTCTCGATGAGTGGGATTGTCTTCTTGACAATGCATTGCCAACTTCTTCTGTCCAAAGCATCCTTCTCCCAGGTGTTGACATCCATGTTAGTGTTCTTCATATGGCGCTTGAGCACATCTTTGTAACGCAGCTTCTGTCCACCATGTTTTCTATTTCCTTCATGTAGCTCGCCATCGAAGACGGCTTTGGGTAAACGATCGTCGCTCATTCTTATGACATGGCCAGTCCATCGCAACTGAGAGGCTGTGATGAGCGATTCTGTGCTGACTGTTCCAGCTCGTTTGAATACCTCCACATCAGGAACCATCTCTTGCCAATTGATGTTTAATATTTGTCGCAAGTGTCTGAGTTGTATCTTGGTTAGTTTCTTGATATGCTTCCGGTACAATGTCATCGTTTCTGTTGAATAAAGTAGAGATGGTAGAACGGCTGTATTATACACTTTGACCTTGGTTGACATTTTAATGTCATGGCGGGACCAAAGTCGCTTCTGCAAGGCACCAAAAGCTTTTGTTGCTGATTGAATCCTCCTTTCTATTTCCAGGTCCGATAAGTTGGTGCTGGTTACAGCGCTTCCTAAGTAAGTGAAGGACTCAGTGTTTTTCAGCGCTAGCCCACTTATCTTTATGACTGGTGATTGGGTTTCATTTCACAGAGGCGGAGGCTGGTACAGGAGTTCGGTTTTGGAGGCATTGATCCTTAGGCCAGAAAGAGTGGCAGAAGATGAGAAGTGGTCTACAATTTCTTGAATCACATTTGGATCATTTCCTGAGCTTGATCAATGTATATGCATCAACTATGGCATACTCTGACAAAGACAAGGAGTCCTTCTATCAAGAACTGGCTGAAGTAATTGACAATGTTCCTAAGGCAGATAAGTTGCTCATCTTGGGAGATTTCAATGTCAGGGTAGGCAATGATCCTAATACTTATGAAGGCATCATAGGAAAATTTGGTAAAGGCAAAAAGAACACCAATGGTGACCTTATGCTAAACTTTTGCGCGCAGAGGGAATTATGTGTTACCAACACTTTCTTTTGTCAGCCGGAGAAGAATTACTTCACTTGGATGCACCCTAGGTCAAAGCATCTCCATCTGCTTGACTACATTGTGACCCACAGAGCAGATATGCCAGAGGTTCTATCAACAAAAGCAATGCGTGGAGCAGAATGCTCAACTGATCACTACATGGTACGATCACAAATTAGTCTGAAATTGGTACTGCCAAGGCGAAAAACACCCAGTGACGTACCCAAGAAATTGGACGTCAACAAGTTGGCAAAGGAGGAACATCAGAGGAGACTTGTCGCAGCCATGACACTATCTCTCCAAAAAGGTAAAGAACCTCTCAATGACCCAGCAAACATTGAAGAATGCTGGAAGCAGCTTAAGGAAACCATTCATTCAACTGCAAGTAAGGTCCTCGGTCACCCTAAGAGAAAAACTCCTGACTGGTTTCAAGAACAAAATGAATCAATTCAAGTTCATCTTAGTGATGGATAGGGATAGGCATGAAGCTGGGGGAAGTAGTTATAGCTGGGGGAAGGGTAATTATGAGGCCATCAGGAGAGAATTAGGGTGCATAGATTGGACTAGGAAACTACAGGGACTGGGAACATCTGGAATGTGGAGCTTATTCAAGGAGCAGCTGCTGCGAGTCCTTGATAAGTATGTCCCTGTCAGGCAAGGAGGAAATGGTCGAGTAAGAGAACCTTGGTGTACGAAAAAAGTTGATTTGCTGGTTAAAAGGAAAAAGGAGGCTTATGTCAGGATGAGGCTTGAAGGCTCAGTTAGTGCAATGGATAGCTATAGATTAGCCAGGAGGGAGCTAAAGAGTGAATTGAGGAGAGCTAAGAGGGGACACGAGAAGACTTTGGCTGATAGGATTAAGGAGAATCCTAAAGCTTTCTTTAGATATGTTAAGAATAGAAGATTGGTTAGGGCAAGATTAGGGCCAGTCATAGACAGCAGTGGGAAGTTGTGCGTGGAGCCTGAAGAGATTGGAGAGGCACTGAATAAATATTTCTCTTCGGTATTCACGCAGGGTGATGTAAATGTAGTTGTGGAGAACACTGAGGTACAGGGTTGCAAACTGGAAAGTATTGAAGTAGATAGGGAGGATGTGCTAGATATTCTTGAGGGTTTGAAGTTAGATAAGTCCCCTGGGCCGGACGGGATTTACCCTAGGATTCTCTGGGAGGCAAGAGAGGCGATTGCAGAGCCTCTGGCTCTGATCTTCAGGTCGTCGTTGGTTACGGGTGTGGTTCCGGAGGACTGGAGGATAGCGAATGTGGTCCCATTGTTCAAGAAGGGGAAGAGAGACCTTCCAGGGAATTATAGGCCAGTGAGTCTTACTTCTGTTGTGGGCAAAGTATTGGAGAGAATTATTAGGGATAGGATTTATAGTTATTTAGAGAGAAATGAATTGATTGGGGATAGTCAGCATGGTTTTGTGAAGGGTAGGTGTGCCTTACTAACCTCATTGAGTTTTTTGAAAAGTGACCAAAGAGGTGGATGGGGGTAAGGCGGTTGATGTGGATATATGGACTTTAGTAAGGCGTTTGATAAGGTGGCCCATGGAAGACTTCTGCAGAAAATGCAGATGTATGGGATAGAGGGTGATTTAGCTAATTGGGTTAGGAATTGGCTAGCAGATAGAAGACAGAGGGTGGTGGTTGATGGGAGATATTCATCGTGGAGTTCGGTTACTAGTGGTGTACCTCAGGGATCTGTTTTGGGGCCCCTGCTGTTTGTAATTTTTATAAATGATCTGGATGAGGGTATTGAAGGATGGATTAGTAAATTTGCGGATGACACCAAAGTCGGAGGAGTGGTAGATAGTGAAGAGGGGTGTTCTAGTTTACAGAGAGACTTGGACAAGTTGCAGAGCTGGGCCGAGAGGTGGCAAATGGAGTTTAATGTGGAAAAGTGTGATGTAATGCACTATGGCAGAAATAATAAATGTGTAGAGTATAGGGCTAATGGTAGGATTCTTAGTAGTCTTGATGAACAGAGGGATCTTGGTGTATGTGTCCATAGATCCCTGAACGTAGGCAGTCAGGTCGAGAAGGTTGTTAGGAAGGCATATGGAGTCTTGGCTTTTATTGGTAGAGGGATTGAATTTCGGAGCCGCAACGTCATGTTGCAACTTACAAAACTCTAGTGCGGCCGCACTTGGAGTATTGTGTGCAGTTCTGGTCCCCACATTATAAGAAAGATGTGGAGGCATGGGAGAGGGTACAGAGGAGGTTTACCAGGATGTTGCCTGGTATGGAGGGCAGGTCTATGAAGAGAGGTTGAAGGATTTGAGGTTGTTTTCGTTAGAAAGGAGGCGGCTAAGAGGGGATCTTATTGAAGCATATAAGATGATTAGAGGTTTAGATAGGGTGGACAGTGATAGCCTTTTTCCTAGGATGGAGAAAGCTAGCACGAGGGACACAGCTTTAAATTAAGGGGTGATAGTTATAGGACGGATATCAGAGGTAGGTTCTTTACCCAAAGGGTGGTTCGGGAGTGGAATGCCCTGCCTGCAGCAGTTGTAGATGCGCCAAGTTTGGTGGCGTTTAAGAGTTAGTTGATAAGTATATGGAAGAGAAGGGAATGGTTTAGTTTGGAGGGGCATTGCTTTTTATATTGGTCGGCGCAACATCGAAGGCCGAAGGGCCTGTTCTGTGCTGTAATGTTCTATGTTCTAAGAACTGCTAGAGTTGAAGCACAAACTTTACATGTGTCACTTGAAAGAGAACTCTGAAAGAAGCAGTGCAGCATTTAAGGCCGTGAAAGCCAAAGTTCAAAAGGAGATCAGGGCTATGAAGAACAGGTGGTGGAATAAGAAAGCGGAAGAACTGTAAGCAATGTCAGACAGGAAAGATTCCCATGGGCTCTTTTCAGGACTGAAAGCTACCTATGGTCCAAGAAGTAACACAATGGCTCCTGTCAAAACTGCAGATGGGAGCAAACTATGCATTAACAAGAAAGACATCATTGAGTGATGGAAGGAGCACTTTTGTAGCCTTCTAAACCAGCAAGGTGCGGTTGATCGCAAAGCATGTCAGGGGCTCACAACTAGACCGGTAAAAGAGGAGCTAAATGGAAACATCACGATGACAGAACTTCATAAAGCTCTAAAAGATACCAGAAGTGGTAAGGCACCTGGGCAAGACGGTATTCCATCAGATGTGCTCAAACAAGGTGGTCCTGCTCTGAAAAGTGAACTGCTAAACATATACAATGCTTGTTGGCAAAACCAATGCCTCCCTCAGGACTACAAAGATGCGTTGATTGTCACAATCTATAAGAAGAAAGGCGACCAAAGTGAGTGCAAAAACCACCGAGGCATCGCCCTTCTTTCCGTAGCTGGCAAGATTATGGCGAAGATCCTGCTCAATCAACTCAAAATTATTTCAGAAAGTGTCCTCCCTGAGAGCCAATGTGGCTTTAGGATTGGAAGAGCAACTACAGATATGATTTTTACCTTGAGGCACTTCCAGGAGAAGGCGGCAGAACAGCAACAACCATTGTACATTGCCTTTGTCGATTTTTCACAAGCATTCGATATGGTGGATAGAGAAACCCTCTGGAGAGTGCTCAAAATTTATGGATATCCAGATAGACTGCTCAAGATGATCAAACTATTTCATGAGAATATGTATGGCAAAGTAACTATTGAAGGAGATATCAACGAAGCCTTCAGCATCAACCACGGGGTAAAACAGGGATGCGTACTTGCTCCAACTTTGTTCACGCTATATCTTGCTGCAGTATTGGAAACAATGGGCCAAAATCTGGACAAAGGTGTATACATTAGGACTCGCTCAGATGGAAAATTGTTCAACCTCTCAAGACTCAAAGCCTCAACCAAGACGAGAAAGATATGTGTCAGAGAACTTCTGTATGCAGATGATTTAGCCCTCGTTGCCACTGATCCAAATGTGATTCAAGAAACTGTAGACCACTTCTCATTATGCCGATCCACTGCCCATTTGAACGCCCTTAAACTTGACGAGTCCACAACAGCTGCAGGCAGGGCATTCCACGTCCTTACTACCCTCTGAGTAAAGAACCCACCTCTAGCATCTTTCCTATAACTACCACCCCTTAATTTAAAGACCCCTCGTGCTATCCAACTCCATCCGAGGAAAAAGGCTCTCACTATCCACTCTATCTAACCCTGTGATCATCTTATATGTCTCAATATGGAAAGTGAACTGGGAGATTGCACTGCAGGTTTGAGGCATAAGGAAAAGGTTGAGTATGTGGATGTTAGGAAAGAGGATGTGTTAAACCTGTTAAATTCTATCAAGATAGACAAGTCGCCGGAACCGGATGGGATGTACCCCAGGTTATTGTGGGAGGTGAGGGAAGTGGTTGCAGAGCCCTTGGCGATGATCTTTGCGTCGTCCATGGAAACGGGAGAGGTTCCGGAGGATTGGAGGATTGCGGATGTGGTTCCTATCTTTAAGAAAGGGAACAGGGATAGTCCAGGAAATTACCGACCGGTGAGTTTGACTTCAGTGGTTGGTAAGATGATGGAGAGGCTTCTGAGGGATAAGATATATGAACATTTGGAGAAGTTTGGACTGATTAGAAATAGTCACCATGGTTTTGTCAAGGGCAGGCCATGCCTTACGAGCCTAGTTGAGTTCTTCGAAAATGTGACTGAACACATTGACGAAGGAAGGGCGGTGGACGTAGTGTACATGGACTTTAGTAAGGCGTTTGATAAGGTCCTACATGCAAGGCTTTTGGAGAAGGTGAGAGGGCATGGGGTCCAAGGGGCTTTGGCCTCGTGGATCCAGAACTGGCTTGCCGGCAGAAGGCAGAGAGTGGTTGTGGATGGGTCTTGTTCTGCATGGAGGTCGGTACCAGTGGAGTGCCCCAGGGATCTGTTCTGGGACCCCTGCTGTTTGTCATTTTCATAAATGACCTGGATGAGGAAGTGGAGGGATGGGTTAGCAAGTTCACCGACAATACAAAGATCGGTGGTGTTGTGGATGGTCTGGAGGGATGCCAAAAGTTGCAGCGGGACATAGACAGGATGCAAGACTGGGTGGAGAAGTGGCAGATGGACTTCAACATGGATAAATGTGTAGTGGTCCATTTTGGCAGGAATAATGGGATGAAGGAATACAATATAAGGGGTAGGAGTCTTAGCTGTGTTGTAGAGCAGAAGGATCTCGGGGTCCGGGTCCATAGGACTCTTAAATTGGCCTCGCAGGTGGAGGAAGTGGTCAAGAAGGCGTACGGTGTACTGGCCTTCATTAATCAAGGAATAGAGTTTAGGAGTCAGGAGGTAATGATGCAGCTCTATAAGACTCTTGTCAGACCCCAGTTGGAGTATTGTGCGCAGTTCTGGTCGCCTCATTATAGAAGGATGTAGAGGCTATTGAGAGAGTTCAGAGGAGATTTACAAGGATGCTGCCTGGATTGGGAGGCAGGCCTTATGAAGATAGGTTGAGGGAGCTGGGACTCTTCTCACTGGAGAGACTTAGGTTGAGAGGCGACCTGATAGAGGTTTATAAAATGTTGAGAGGAGTACATAGGGTGGACTCTCAGAGACTATTTCCCCTAGCGGAAATGGTCAATACGAGAGGACACAGATTTAAGGTGCAGGGAAGCAAATACAAAGGAGATGTCAGGGGTAGGTTTTTCACTCAGAGGGTGTTGAGTGAATGGAACCGATTGCCGTCGGAGGTTGTTGAGGCAAACTCACTGGGGTCTTTTAAGAGACTTCTGGATGAGTATATGGAAAAGAATAGGATAGGGAGTTATAGATAGGTCTGTGGATTGGTAGATGTGATCGGCGCAACTCGTGGGCCGAAAGGCCTATTTGTGCTGTATTGTTCTATGTTTTATGTAATTAAGTCACCTCTTAGCCTTCTTCTCTGTAATGAAAATAACTTCAAGTCCCTTAGCCTTTCCTCATAAGACCTACCCATCATACCAGGCAACATCCTGGTAAACCTCCTCTGCACCCTTTCCAATGTCTCTACATCTTCTTATAATGTGGCGACCAAAACTGTACACAATACTCCAAGTGCGGCAGCACCAGAGTTTTGTACAGTTGCAACATGACGTCTCAGCTCTGAAATTCAATCCCTCTACCAATAAATGCTAATACACTATATGCCTTCTTAGCAACCTTATCAACTTGAGTACCAACTTTCAGGGATCTATGCACCTGTACACCGAGATCTCTCTGCTCATCTACACTACTAAGAGTCCTACCATTAGCCCTATATTCTGCACACATATTTCTAGTACTCCTCAGTCTGTCCCAGTGAGGCCATGTCTACCTTCAGGTTGGCAGATAAACTGGATCACAATATCAACAGCGTTCAGGTAAAAATGTTAAATTTCAATGCAACCGTGAAAATCAAGCAACACAATAGGCAATTCAAAATGGCCACACCAACATGGGAATGGGCCCTCAGCCACCAGCTGATCAGATATGATGATGGCATGACCTCTTTTTTTTTCTCTTCTCTGTACATCACATTTCCGTATTGTGTTGATTAAATATGCCAGACAAACCAAGGTGAGTATATGCAAACTGCTCCTTCAGATCAAAATGAAATCTCATGTGAACATACATGTCCAAAGAATGTCGCATCCTAAACATAGGAACCTAATGAGTCTTTGTGAAACGTAAGCCAAATACCAGTACAGAAGTTGCAACAAATGGTACATGTACTAGGCATGCAAACACCTTTCACACGGGTGGACTATCCGTGTGCCACTGGGGTTTATTCTGTCCCCAGATATTAACATTAATATCCAAGCAGAATGTTAATTGTTCGACAAGGCTTGTGGTCCATTGGAGAGGTTCGCAACATGAACCTTGTAAGTTACTCCAGTTCAACTGTATAGTGGAGGCTGGACTTTGGGTGGCTTGGAATGCTTTGGTCTTGAAGGAAGAGAGGATCGTTCGACTGCAAATGTTATGAGGCCTACAAAATCATCTGATTGGGTCATCTTGATGAAATCCCAAGCCCAGATTGTTGTTGACCTTCAGGGAGCAAAAGGTATATGGTTTTGTCTCACTTTGCATGGTTTGAAGAAGCATGAGTTACCACAAAAATAAATAATAGAATCATTAACAAACAATAAGCATTTGGCAAAATCATTGGTTTCCAAGAGCAGAATGTGTGCAAATACCTCAATATCAATGTATTCTGTGACCAGGCGTTTGAAGGCAAGTTTGTGATGGTCCCTGGACGGAGACAAGTATGCTTCACCAATATGTAAGGGTGATGAACCATCAGCCTGGTGAACAGATTGGCATGAACTCTGATTGGGACAATGAGTTTCATTGATGTAGCTATGCTTCCACAACTATGAAATTCGGTGTCTCAGCCAAAAGTTCATTCCAAAATTCACTCAAATATTGTGGTACTTGAAGAATGAGCCTAAGTCGGGTGACTTGTGAATCTGACACCAGCTGTGTCTTCGTAGGTTCCTGACCCATTTTGTCTATATAAATGTCTGCAATGACACAATCATCTTCTAGGATAGCAGCTATCTTCCCAGCTTTAGTCGGATCCTGGCATCTTAATCTGGCAGGAAACAATACTTGCTGAAGAACTAATTAACCATAATTAACTCCAAACAGACAGTGACAAGCTGGGAATTGAATATGGGTCCCTGATGCTGTGAGGCAGCAGTGCTAACCACTGTACCACTGTGCTGCCCCTACAAGGCACAAGTCAAGAGTGTGATGGAATACTCTCCACCTGCTTGGATAAGTGCACCACCAATAATACTCAAGAAGTTTGACATCCTCCAGGACATCTTGATTGACACACCATCCGCAAACATCGACACACAGTAGCAGCAGTATGTACTCTCTACAATATGCACTACAGGGACTCACCAAGGTTCTTTACTGACTCCCTTTCAAACCCGAGACCTTCCAAGACCATGACCATCTAGAAGGATAAGGGCATCAGATAAATGGGAACATTGCCACCTGGGGGTTCCCCTGCAAGCCACTCACCATCCTGACTTGGAACTATATCACTATTCCTTCACCGTTGCTGCATCAAAATCCTGGAATTTCCTCTTTATCAGCACACTACATGTGCCATAGCAGTTCAAGAAGGCAGCTCATCATCATTTTCTCAAAAGTAAGGGATGCACAGTAAGTGCTGGCCTAGCCACCAATACCCACATTCTTAGAAAGGCTTAGATGAATGAGTTGTAGCCAACATTGGAGCCAGTGTTCCCTAATGAAGGTGACACCACCTCATTCTCATCAAGAGGTAGATCATGATGAAAAATTTCATTTTTCAGCGTGAAATTATCCTCAGAGAAAGGCATCAGATGTTGGTGCAAATTCTCATGCCTTTCACCTGACTGCATTCTGATATTGACCAGGTCTAAGAAGTGTGCATATAAGGCTTGGAAATCATAACGTAGGTGGATGGTCTGCTATATCAAGTAACATTGACACTTTAACTATAGAGTGGAAGAGTAGTTCTATAACTATAGAGTTATAGAACAGGACAGTAATATACTTTCTGCCTATCATCAAGTGCAATAAGTTCACTTCTAGTTGAGTAGTGAATCCTGGAGATATCCCATTACTGAATCCGCAAAGAGACTTAATTTTTGTTCTCTTCTCCCAGGCAAAACCATCAATAAGGAAGGGAAAAAAGTTAAAATGTCAAAGTGCAGATGAAATTCTGATATCAATAATAAAATGAATTGACTGTCTCAATCTTCCCTATGTACCACTGTTTAGGTGCCTGATGCCATGTTTTCTGCTATTACTATACTGTAATACAAAGATTAATGCTCTGGGGAGCAAAACTGAAAATGTTGGAGAATCTGAACAGGTCTGATGACATCTCTGAAGAGAGAAGAGAGCCAATATTTCAAATCAAGATGACCCTCATCAGAATACTGAGGCAAGAAGTTTGCAGGCTTTCTTCCTGTTTTGAACTGCTTAAGATGGGCTGGTTGAATCCTCCAGTCTCCTTTTTGGCATTTGAGACCTCTTTCTTAAATTCTCATTCGCAGCACCAGTACAAAGCCCCCAGTTAAAAAGTTGCCTCCAAGGCTACTATCCAGTTCAGGACGACTGTCAAGACGTGGAGATAGGAGAGTGAATCAGCAAATGAGACTGCTAGGCCACCTAGCAGCCTTCACTGTGTGCAGGGAGAGGGCTGCTGATGTATATTGAATACAAGAGTGCTAGTAAAATTGAAGGAGTGAAACAGTTGGAGGCACCTGCTATCCACACCTCATTACCAGCACTATACCTTATTGTAGTTTCTAGATTTCCAGAAAGAAACTGTGAACTTCTAACTTCAGAATACTTCAGATTTGTCGATTTGCATTCTAAGATAGTAATTTAATTTAATTGTCCAGCAGCAGAGGATTCTATACATTTGTTGAAATGCCCTTTTTGACATTTCCTTCTCTGTGCAAGAGTCAATATCCGCAACCTTAAAATAATATCAGTGCAGAAATCCTTAAAGACATTTTCCTTCTGCTCTGGTGCCTTGCTCTTCTTTCATGCCCAGCTCTCCACTCCCCATTCTAATCCCTTGCTCCCATCCTCCTCTATATTAGTGTTTATGTTTTTGGCTTAAAGTGTTAAACTTGAAATGATACCTGCAGAATTCAAAGTGAATAGCTATTAGTTAACTGTAGGAGCCAAGCTGCTTTCAACCCATTTTGTGCTGGCCCCAAGGCAGTCCTTTTCGACAAAGCAGCTGGATGCTGTAATTCTGAAGAGCACGCTCTGTACTTGGAGACATTAGTATCGTAGTGAATGATTTTGGAGCCGTGTCCTTTGCCATATCGCGTTCAAATATTTGACCCCAGGGAGGTACAAAGGATTGTAATTCTACTGATTGAAAGACCAATGATTGTTACTGCTGAACTTATGCATTAGCCCTTAGCTATTAAATCCAACTTCACAAACCATAGGATTGTGAAGTTTCACGTCCTCTAGTATTTCAAATGAGTAACATCCATCACTGAACAATAACTAAAATAATTTTTTGTTTCTTGCATCTAAATGAGGAGAATCATCAGTTTTCCTGTTCATTCTTTTTTGAAATGACTTCTCTCGTGTAGTTGTTAGTTCTGCTGGCATGTGTTTTTCATGTGCTGTAGTATCACTCTAATGCTTTGCCCGAGTGTCCATTAATCCTGTGAAAACGTGAAGAGGGAGTAAGGTGGTGAACTTCCTCTCTGCATACTGAGGTGCAGCAGTTTGATGTTCATTTAGAGAAAAAAAAATGCTGATTAACTTCTCGCATTGATTTAAAACCACATTAATGCACAGAAGCTAATCTTTGCTTTTGGCTTTTTACCTACTTTTCAAGCAGCAAGTAAATCAGGCCATGCAGATTGAAGCAAGATGAAATGGTACTGATGTAGTTTTTAAGGTGGTGGCTATGGATCCTGCACAGAACAGAGAAGATACCAAAAGAGGGAATGAAACTGTTTAGTTCCCTGCAGCAATGTTGAATTTTAAGTTGTTGGATGCATCTAGTCATAGGTGATAGTGTTATTCCACCAAAGAACACTGAGTGAGATGATTTTGGCTTGATTTTTTAGAGCTGTAGAATCTTTTACAGTACAGAATGAGGACATTCTTATTTGCAGACCATTGTTATTTGTAGCCATAATAGTTAAAGTACTGCTCAAATGTTAACTCTGTCCTTACAAATGCTGTCAGACCCATTGAGCTTTTCTCTAATTCTTTGTTCTTGTTGGAATATTGGACCTTCATCCATTTATAATAATAAATAATTATTATAAATAATTATTATATAATGATATATAATGATGAGACGTGAAGGCTCAGTTAGAGCACTGGAGAGCTATAAATTAGCCAGGAAGGAGCTAAAGAGGGAGTTGAGAAGAGCTAGAAGAGGACACGAGAAGACTTTGGCGGATAGGATTAAGGAGAATCCTAAAGCTTTTTACAGGTATATAAATAATAAAAGATTGGTTAGTGCAAGATTAGGGCCAGTCAGAGATAACAGTGGGAAGTTGTGCTTGGAGCCTGAGGAGATAGGAGAGACGCTGAATGAGTATTTTTCGTCAGTATTCACGCAGGAGAAAGACAATGTTATCGGGGAGAATACTGCGATACTAGGTTGTAGACTGGGCAGGATTGAGGTTCATAAGGAGGAGGTGTTAGTGAATCTTGAGGGTATGAAAATTGATAAGTCCCCTGGGCCAGATGGGATTTACCCTAGGATTCTCTGGGAGGCTAGAGAAGAGGTTGCAGAGCCTTTGGCTTTGATCTTCATGTTGTCGTTGGCTACAGGTATAGTGCCGGAAGACTGGAGGATGGCAAATGTTGTCCCTTTGTTCAAAAAGGGGAGTAGGGACCATCCTGTTGTGGGCAATCTGTTGTGGGCAAAGTCTTGGAAAGAATTATAAGGGATAGGATTTATAAGCATCTAGAGAGAAATAAATTGATTAGGGATAGTCAGCACGGTTTTGTGAAGGGTAGGTCGTGCCTCACAAACCTTAGTGAGTTTTTTGAGGAGGTGACCAAAGAGGTAGATAAGGGTAAGGCAGTTGATGTAGTGTATATGGATTTTAGCAAAGCGTTTGATAAGGTTCCCCATGTAGGCTACTGCAGAAAGTGCAGATGCATGGGATTGAAGGTGATTTAGCAGTTTGGATTAGGAATTGGCTAGCTGATAGAAGACAGAGGTGGTGGTTGATGGGAAATATTCAACCTGGAGTGCAGTTACAAGTGGTGTACCTCAAGGATCTGTTTTAGGGCCACTGCTGTTTGTCATTTTTATAAATGACCTAGATGAGGGTGTAGAGGGTTGGATTAGTAAATTTGCTGACGATACCAAAGTGGGGGGAGTTGTAGACAGCGAGGATGGATGTGACAGTTTGCAGAGGGACATAGATAGGTTGCAGAGCTGGGCCGTGAGGTGGCAAATGGAATTCAATACGGATAAGTGTGAGGTGATTCACTTTGGTAGGAAAAACAGGCATATGAAATATAGGGCTAATGGAAGGACCCTTAATAGTGTTGTCGAGCAGAGGGATCTTGGGGTACAAGTACATAGCTCTTTGAAAGTTGGCACACAGGTTGATAAATTTGTTAAGAAGGCGTACAGTGTGTTAGCTTTTATTGGTAGAGGGATTGAATTTAGGAGCCGTGAGGTTATGTTACAACTGTACAAAACTCTGGTGCGGCCGCACTTGGAGTATTGCGTACAGTTCTGGTCGCCGCATTATAAGAAAGATGTGGAAGCATTGGAAAGGGTGTAGAGGAGGTTTACCAGGATGTTGCCTGGTATGGTGGGAAGGCCTTATGAGGAAAGGCTGAGGGACCTGAGGTTATTTTCATTAGAGAGAAGAAGGTTACGCGGTGACCTAATTGAGGAGTATAAGATGATCAAAGGACTGGATAGGGTGGATAGTGAGAGCCTTTTTCCTCGGATGGTGATGACCAACACGAGGGGACATAACTTTAAGTTAAGAGGTGGTAGTTATAGAACGGATGTCAGAGGCAGGTTCTTTACACAGAGGGTGGTGAGGGTGTGGAATGCCCTGCCTGCAGCAGTTGTGGACTCGCCTACTTTAATAGAACATAGAACATAGAACATAGAACATCACAGCACAGAACAGGCCCTTCGGCCTTCGATGTTGCGCCGACCAATATAAAAAGCAATGACCCTCCAAACTAAACCACTCCCTTCTCTTCCATATACTTATCAACTAACCTCTTAAACGCCACCAAACTTGGTGCATCTACAACAGCTGCAGGCAGGGCATTCCACTCCCAAACCACCCTTTGGGTAAAGAACCTACCTCTGATATCCGTCCTATAAACTATCACCCCTTAATTTAAAGCTGTGTCCCCTCGTGCTAGCTTTCTCCATCCTAGGAAAAAGGCTATCACTGTCCACCCTATCTTAACCTCTAATCATCTTATATGTTTCAATAAGGTCTCCTCTTAGCCGCCTTCTTTCTAACGAAAACAACCTCAAAATCCCTCAGCCTCTCTTCATAAGACCTGCCCTCCATACCAGGCAACATCCTGGTAAACCTCCTCTGTACCCTCTCCAATGCCTCCACATCTTTCTTATAATGCGGGGACCAGAACTGCACACAATACTCCAAGTGCGGCCGCACTAGAGTTTTGTACAGTTGCAACAGGACGTTGCGGCTCCGAAATTCAATCCCTCTACCAATAAAAGCCAAGACTCCATATGCCTTCCTAATAACCTTCTCGACCTGACTGCCTACTTTCAGGGATCTATGCACATACACACCAAGATACTTTGGGGGCATTCAGATGGTCTATGGATAGGCATATGGATGATATTGGAATAGTTTAGGTTAGAGGGTCCACTGGCCGGCGCAACATCGAGGGCCGAAGGGCCTGTACTGCGCTGTAATGTTCTATGTTCTATTTTCCTACTTATTAGATTTTCCAATATCAAACCAGACTAGAAAGTGCTGGAAATTCTCAGCAGGTTTGACAGCATTGATGGAGAGAGAGAAAACAGAGCTAATGTTTCAAGTCAGAACTTGTTTCAGATTCCAGCATCTGCAGTAATTTGCTTTTATTATATAAAATGTTGGAAATATGCAACAGGTCAGGCAGCATCTGTGGATTGACCTTTCATCAAAACTGAGACAAAGTCATACGTTTTGACCAATTGAAAGGAGGGAAGGAGAACAAATGGGAAGGCCTTTGATCAGGTGGTGAGCAGGAGGTTAAATGACAAAAAGCTTCCTGATACAAGACCATGATAATGGGACAATTGAGATGCGAGTGGGATGGTTGCAGCTGTCCGAATGGGAAATAAAGGAATAAAGACAAGAACAAGAGAAAAAAAGCAACAAAAAAGAATCAAAATGGGACCAGATGTTATGATATAAAATTATTCAGTCCAGAAAGCTGTAAAGTGCCAGATGAAGGATGAGATACTATTCCTTGAGCTTGACCTAAGTTTCACTGGAACACTGAAGGAGGTCAGAGTAGGAGAAGAAACATGACAGGTGATTGGGAATGCAGGATGAAGTTTGGGACTGAACAGGGATATTCAACAAAGTGGTCACCCAGTATGCATTTGCTCTCTGCAGTATAGAGGAGACCACCTTAGGAGCAGTGAATATGGTATACTAAATTGAAAAAGTCCAAATAAATTACTGTTTCGGGTGAAAGGAGTGTTTCAAGCCTTGCATGGTGAGGTGGCAGGAGGTAAAAGGGAGCTGTTACATCGTCTACACTTGCTCATAAATATGCAAAGTTAGGAAAGCGAGGGGTGTTGATGACTGAGAAGTGGGACAGGATTTCAAGAAGGGAATGCAGAAAGCCGAGGGAGGAGAATGATGGCACCATGTTGGAGATGGCAGAAATAGATCTTCCTTCAAATACGGAGGCTGATTGGGTGGAAGCTGAAGACAAGGGAAACCTTATCATAGATCTGGGAGGGAGGGGAAGAAGTGAATGCAGAAGTATGTGAAATAGACTGAACACTTGTGAGGGCCCTGTCAGCTGTGGTGAAGGTTAATCCTCAGTTCAGGAAAGAGGGAGACATATTGCAAATGCTGGTCTGGAAGTTGTAGCATTTGAATAGATATGACAGAGATTGAAAAACTGGGGGAATAGACTAGAAGAGTGTGACACAAGGTAGTGAAAGTAGTTGTGACAGTCAGTGGTCTGAATGTGAATATTGGCTGATAATCTAATCCCAGAAATGTAGACAGAGATGTTAAAGAAAGGAAAAATCTCAAAGATGGATCACGTGAAGCTAAGAGAAGGATGGAAATTGGAAGCATAGTCAGTAAAATTTTCCAGTTCAAGGCAAGACTGCACAAAATGCTAGACATAATTACGATCCACGCAGGTCCGCATAGAGACACAAATGTGCCTGCTTGAGTAGGAGTGAACTAGCGAAAGAGAACCTACTTATGGATATAGAAAAACAATACACTATAGTGCAGGAATGGGAGAAAAAATGAGCACAAGTAGAACATTTACTATAAGAAGGAAACTAATTTGCCAAATTAACACTAGGGAGCTTTTTCCTCATGGCCTTTCTACATTTATTTTCTGACAGCCTTTTTTAAATCAATCACTTATTATTGCTGTTTCCTTTCAAACTTCAAGCATCAATTTCAAAAGAAAGCAATCACTGTGAAGTTTAAGGTCATGTCTTTTGTAGTTTCTTGCCATCTTGGGCAAGAAAAGGAGTCATGCCAAGCTGTGATACAACTAGAAAGAATGCTTTTCACGGTGCATCTGTAAAAGTTGGTGAGAATCGTAGCTGATATGCCAAATTTCCTCAGTCTTCTGAGAAAGTAGATGCTTTCTTAACTATCATGTTGGCATGGGAGAACAAAGTTGTTGATGATCTGGATACCTAAAAATTTGAAGCTCTCGACCCTTTCGACTTAGAGGCATGTTCTCCTCTACGCTTCCTGAATTCAGTGACAATCTCCTTCATTTTGTTGACATTGTGGAAGAGATTATTATCACCAGACCAGTTCACAGATTCCCTATTTCATTCCTGTACTCTGTCTTGTTTGAGATCTGACCCCCTATGTGATGTCATTAGCAAACCTGAAAATTGAGTTGGTCGGGAATTTGGCCAGACAGTTATAGGTGTATAAGGACTGTGGTAGGGGTGGAGAACACAGCCTTGTAGGGCACCGGTGTCAAAGATGATTGTGGAGGAAGTGTTGTTGCATCTCCTTACTGGTTGTGGTCTATGGGTTAGGAAGTTCAGGATTCAATCACAGAGGGAGGAGCCAAGGCCCAGGCCACAGAGTTTGGAAATGGGTTTTATAGGAATAATAGTGGTGAAGGCTGAGTTGTAATCAATAAATAGGAGTCTGTCGTAAATGTTTTTGCTGTGGAGATGCTGGCGTTGGACTGGGGTAAACACAGTAAGAAGTCTCATAATACAAGGTTAGAGTCCAACAGGTTTATTTGGTAGCAAATGCCACTAGCTTTCGGAGTGCTGCTCCTTCGTCAGGTGAGTCTTTGTTATGTAGGTGTTTCAGGGTTGAGTGCAGAGCCAGGGAAATGGCATCTGCGTGGATAACGTAGTGGAAACTGTAGCAGATCCAGGCAGTCTGGGAGGCTGGAATTGATTTGTGCCTTTCGAAACACTTCAAAATGATGGATGCCAGAGCCACTGGGCAATAGTCATTAAGGCACGCTGCTCGGCTTTTCTTTGGTACAGGGATGATGGCCATCTTCTTGAAGTAGATAGGGACCTCAGATTGTTGTAAAGAGAGGTTGAAGATGGCTGCGAACTCCCCCGCTAGCTGCGCAGGATCTAAGTGTTCATCTGGGAACTCCATATGGACCAATCACTTTCCGTGAGTTGACCTTCAAGAAAGCTGCCCTGACATCTGCAATGGTGACCTCAGATGAAGGTTCATCCAGGGCTTCCAGGGTGGAGGGCATGCTCCCACTGACCGCTTGCTCAAAACGGACATAGTAGGCATTGAGTTCATCAGGGTGCATTGGAGCCGGTGATTTTACATTTCTTCATCTTGTACGTATTGCAGACCTTGCCATAGCTGGCAGGAGTCTGTGTGACTAGCCAGGTGTTCTAGCTTGGTCTGTCATGTTTTTTGGCATCTTTGATGAATTTCCTTAAATCGTATCTGGCTTCCTTGTATAGGTCAGAGTCTTGACTTGAACACCCCAGACCTAGACTTCAGCAAACTGTGGATGTCCTTGTTCATAGGTGGTTTGCAGTTGGGAAACACATGGATTTGCTTTGGCACACATTCTTCTGCATGCTTACTAATGAAACCAGTTACTGTAGTAGCTGTTTGCAGAGTTTTTAAATGCTGATCAGTCCACTGATTCCAAGCAGTCCCATAGGAGATCGTCTGATTCCTCAGGCCAACATTGCATGACTTTTTTTTTGATGGATTCTTCTGCTTCAGTTTTTGCTTGTAAGCAAGCCATAGTTTCAAATCTGAGAATGATAGATTTTTGTTTACTATAGCTATTAAGGTATATGGGGTAAAGGCAGATAAATAGAATCATCTCACAGATCAAGTATAATCTCGTTGAATCTTAGGACAAGTCTGAGACACAAATGGCTCATTCTCATTTCTGTATTGTTGTGTTCCCACTTGACAATGAAAAACAGATAGAAGAATGGAATTGATTGGATAGCTCTTTTAAAGAGCTAGCATAATATGATGGCACAAATAGTCTCCTTGTTTGTTATGTCATTCCATATTTTTTTAAATTTGCAAAATTTGTGTCCCTGGGCTAGTACCTACTAGAAATCATGACGTGCTTTTGTAAGGTTTGTTGCTGAGTGGAACCAGTTTGGATTATGGCACGTCTATAGCGAGGCAAATGGATACATGTGAAACATTTTGCTGATTGTTGTTGCACAGCTTTCCATTTGCTGAAATATACCTGCGCAGATAAGCCACGCAATCATAATTTTGCAAATCACACATTTCTTTACTCCAAGGATTGTGGCCCAGTGGTCAGCTGCCCTTGATGTGCACTGATACAGGAGTAGGCTTTTCAGCCCAGTAAGCTTGATTTATTCTTTATTTAGATATGACTGATTTGTACTTAAATTCCATTTCCCCACCTTTTCCCCAAATTTCTCGACACCACCCCCAAACCTAAATATTTTGCAATCTCAGTTTGAAAGCTCCAATTAATCCTTCATATCCATAGTCCTTTGGGATTAGAATTTCAGATTTCCACTATCTTTTGAATGGAAAGTTGTTTTGTGATGTCACTTTTAGAGATAATATCGCCTTGTTCTTGATTCTTTCACATATAAATACATATTTTGTATCAACTCAATTTTTTGATTATCCGACAATCTTTTATGTCTTTTGTTATGAACAACCCTTTTTTCAAGAAGAAAATGAATTAAATAAGTGGCTATAACCCATTGGACACCATTATACTGTGGCGCAGTTTTATGACCTTATAACTAACTTAATTGAGTATAAAGTATCTTCCTGTAAATGGTTTGAGGGCTGACTCAGAACATTAAAGTTGTCAACTGTATGCTTTTATAATGATGGCCTTCAATTTTCCTCATCTTTCTGGATTATCTGTTTTGGTCTGCTCTACTGGATCTTACTCATTTTCATTACTTCACTTTATCTTTCAATTTCAACACATTATTGGGTCAATTTGGCTGAAATGTGCTGAGCTGTTCAAAGGCATCCAAATGTTTTAGTTAAATAGTTTGTTGTGTGCTTCCAACATTGTGGTCTCCCTCAATTCAAACAGTGACATTAAAAGTAAAGTTAAAGTTTATTTATTAGTCACAGGTTGGTTTACATTAACACTGCAATGAAGTTACAGTGTTTCTTTTTTGGACGTAGGTTTTTTATATTCTCCCAGCTTTTTCAAGTTTGCAAGTTCCAGTGATAGCCACAATGATGGACTCCTTTGTCTCCTCAGTTTATTGAAGCACCCTCTGAAGCCACTTAAGATGTGCTCACAAAACATCATTCTGAGCTACAGATCATTACTAAATGATGATAAAGATACCTCATGGTAAACTGGTATAAAAAGTGAAGTCACACGGGATCAGAGGAGAGTTGGTAGAATAGATACAGAATTAGCTTGGGCATAGAAGGCAGAGGGTAGCAGTAGAGAAGTGCTTTTCTGAATGCAGTGTTCCATGGAGATCAATTCTGGGATTATTGTTTGTAGTATGTACTTATTGAAACATATAAGATGATTAGAGGTTTAGATAGGGTGGACAGTGATAGCCTTTTTGCTCGGATGGAGAAAGCTAGCATGAGGGAACATAGCTTTAAATTAAGGGCTGGTAGTTATAGGACGGATGTCAGAGGTAGATTCTTTACCCAGAGGGTGGTAAGGGTATGGAATGCCCTGCCTGCTGTAGTTGTAGATGCGCCAAGTTTGGGGGTGTTTAAGAGGTCTGTGGATAGGTTTATGGATAAAAAGGGAATGGTTTAGGTTAGAGGGTCATTGCTTTTTCTTAATTGGTCGGTGCAACATCGAAGGCCGAAGGGCTTGTTCTGCACTGTAATGTTCTATGTTCTATATGTAAATAATTTGGAGAAAAATGTAGTTGTTCTGATTAGTAGTAACTTTGCAGATGGCATACAAATTGGTAGAATTGCAAATAGTGAAGAGGACTGTCAGAGGATACAGTGAGATATAGACTGGTTGGAGATCTGGGCAAAGAAATGGCAGATGGCGTTTAATCCGGACAAATGTGAGGAAATGCGTTTTGGAAGTTCCAATGCATGTAGGAATTATACAGTAAATGTAGAACACTTAGGAGTATTGACAAGCAGAGATATCTGGCCGTACATGTCCATTGATCACTGAAAGTGGCAACACAGGTGGATGAAGTAGTCAAAAAGGCATACAGCATGCTTGCTCCATTGGTCGGGGCACTGAGTATAAAAATTGGGAGGACAGAAGCTTAGCTAGATCTCATTTGGAATATTGTGTACAATCCTGGTCACCACACTACCAGAAGGATATGGATGTTTTGGGGAGGGTACTGAAGTGGTTTATCAGTATTGCCCAGTCTGGAGGATATTAGCTATGAGGAGAAATTGGATAACTCAGTTTGTTGTCAATAGAACAACAGAGGTTGAAAAGTGACCTGATAGAAGTTTACAAGATTATGAGCAGCATGGAGAGTGTAGTCAGATTCTCTTTTCTAGGGTACAAAAGTCAAGAACTATGGGACATATATTTAAAATATGTGGGGAAAAGTTTAGAGATGTGTGAGGCAAATTTTTTACACAAATGATGGTTAATATCTGGAATGCACTGCCTGGGATGTGGTGGAAGCAGGTGTGATAGTGGCATTTAAGGGGCAACTAGACAAATACATGAATAGGACGGGACTGGAAGCATACAGACTCCGTAAGTGCATTTTAATTTATGCAGGCATCATGATTGACGCAGGCTAGGAGGGCCGAAAGGCTGTGTTGTGTTATTCCTTGTTCTTTCTTTCTTGTAAGAAGTTTCACGACACCAGGTTAAAGTTCAGCAGGTTTATTTGGAATCACAACCTTTCAGAGCACTGCTCCTTAATCAGATGATGAAGATCCTTTCTTAATGTGCCCCACCAGTCCAATGTTGGCAACTCCAAATCATTTCTTCCTTTGAATCTGGATGTTTGCCCTCAATGCCCTCAATGTGTGCTAGCTGTGACTCAGTGCTGGATCTCTTGCCTCTGATTTAGAGTTAGGGTTCAAGCTTCATAGAACCATTGAATCCCCACAGGGATGGATTGAATGGTCTCTTTCTGCATGGACTCTCTGAAAAAATATCCCACTGAAGTGCTTCCCCTCCACTCGATCCCATAACCCAATGAAATTACCATAACAAATCTACCTAGTCTACACATTTTTGGACACTAAGGGAAAATTTAGCATGGCCAACCACCTAACCTATACATTGGGACACCCATGCAGACACTGAGAGAATGTGCAAGCTCCATAGAATCAATCACACAAGTCTGCAAATGAATCCGGATCACTGATACTGTGAGGCAGCAGTGATAACCAGTATCATTGTGCTGAGTGTAACATTGCTCCAAACATGGATGATTAAACAATGGATAAAGAACAGTATAGCACAGGAACAGGGCCTTTGGCCCTCCAAGACTGTGCTGACCATGTTGTCCTATCAAGATCAACCGTTTGCATCCCTCTACTCCCCATCTGTTCACGTGTCTATCCAAGTAAATCTGAAATATCGGCAATGTATCTGCCTCGATTACCTCGTTTGACAGTGCATTCCAGGTCATCACCACTCTCTGTGTAAAATACTTCACTCTGCATATCTCCACTGAAGCTTTCCTCCTTTACCTTCAATTTGTGCTCCCTTATTATTGTCATTTTTGCCTGGAAAAAGTTTCCAATTGTTCACCCTATCCATACCTTTCATAATTTTATTAACTTCTATCAAGTCACCACTCTTTCCAGTGACAGAAATCCCACTCTATTCAACTCTCCTCATAGTAAATACCCTTCATACCAGGCAACATCCTGGTAAACCTTTCCTATACTCTCTCCAAAGCCTCCACGTTCTTCTAGTAGTGTGGTGACCAGATTTGGACACAGTATTCCAAATGTTGGCTAACCAATGTTCTATATAACTGTAACATAATTTGCCAACTTTTATACTCAATGTCCTGTCAGATGAAGGCAAGCATACCACATGTTTTCTTCACCACCTTTTCCAGCTGTGCTGCCACTTCTAAGTATTTGTGGACCTGCACAAGCAGATCTCTCTGTGTGTCTATGCTCCTGATGGTTCTGCTATTATTTTACAGCTCCCACCTGAATTAGATCTACCAAAATACATCATCTTGCATTTGTCTGGACTAAATTCCATCTGACATTTCTTCCCCTAAATTTTCTATATCCTGTAGTATTTTCTGACAATCTTCATTATCATCCTCAATTCCAACAATCTTAGTATTATCCTTACTAATCAGATCAACATTTTCTTCCAAGTCATTTACGTATATTACAAACAGAAGAAATCCCAGGACTGATCCTTATGTGATGCCACTAAATACCTCCATTCAGGTGCTTTTTAATTCACCAGTAAATTGTGTAGTAGTTTAACATACATAGGCTGCCAGGAAATGTATGGCATAAAATTGTAGATTTACGGTGAATTTTAGAAAGGCATAATTCCAAAATTAAAAGGAAATAGTCTGAATTGTTGGGAGGTTAACTGACTGTAGAATCATTGCAACCGAGTCCAATCCTGCCCTCAATCGACACCCAAACTTTCCAGCAGGGAGTCATTAAATAGCATTAAGTGGCAGGAGCCCTGACTGATTGTTTTTGATCCCTCCCAGCTGTGAGACATTGAGACAAAATGTAATGATCCAACTTCAGGTGGCTTCGCACACAGTGCTGAACCAAAAATTTTTCTTCTTCTTGTAATCACATTTAATTCCCCCATCAGAGGAATTGGAATGCTTCACTTCCATCAAAGAAGTTGTACAGTAATGGAGGAGATGTGTTGAAAGGTACACAACAGAATTCCCACAGTAGTTTCAATGAGAAACCTTTATGTTAAATATAGTACAGGTCACTCTCATTTACAGTGCATGAACAAAATGAACACCTAATTAGAAGACTAATTGTTCCCTTTGACACCTTTGCAGAAACTAAATCTGCAGATTGTTCATCTAAGTGAGGCTATTTTATACCTCATTTCCTAAGTGTCTAACTGCTGTAAAAATTGCATAATTTTCACTGATTGAGAATGACAATTTACTCTCTATTGTTTGAAGGTTGATTTAAATGGAGCTTATTTGTTTCAGTCTTGGGAGCATACTGGCTCTGTTTCCCCATTTAGATTTATTGTAAGGGTAGACTTCGTTAAACCCTGTCCTCACAGTAAAACAATTGCAGCTTCAGAGTAATTCATCAAGCCTGATAGCATCTGCGGAGAGGGAAATAGAGTTAACGTTTTGAGTTTGTATGACATTCCTTCAGAACTCTGAGTCAGATGGACTAGAATTCTCTAGAATGGAGTGGACTAGACTAGAATGGAGTGGAATGCCCTGCCTGCAGCGGTTGTAGATGTGCCAAGTTTGGTGGCGTTTAAGAGGTTAGTTGATAAGTATATGGAAGAGAAGGGAATGGTTTAGTTTGGAGGGGCATTGCTTTTTATATTGGTCAGCGCAACATCGAAGGCCGAAGGGCCTGTTCTGTGCTGTAATGTTCTATGTACTCTATGTACTCTATTCTCTGATCATTCATGCTAGTGGGATTTTCCCATCCTGCTGCAGAGAATAAAGATTTGACTGGGTGCCAAATTCTCTGTTCTCTCTGGCAGCAGGAGCAGCAGCAGGGCATGAATGGACAGAATATTTCAGCTGTTAATTCTTTTTCTCGCTCCACAGATACTGCCAGACCTGCTGAAATTTTTCAATACTTTCTGTTTTTTATTTCAGACTTCCACCAACTGCAGTATTTCATTTTTATTAACTTGTCGACACTGGTTGCTGAGATTTAGGTTGAGAAACAAAAGTCTCCTGATTTACTTCTTGGTTTGATAGATAAGGTTATTTATGCGTAGGAGCCATTGAGTATCATTGCATCATTCAACAATATCAATAATACAGTTAAAGTGCCTTTAGATTAAATGAGATGTAATTAGATGTGGAAACGGGGTTTGGAGATGGAATGAAGATTTGTAAGAAGTGGAACTTTTGAGGTTTTTTTGATCTGAAGGTTAGAGAGACATTACTGAAGGAATGAAAAACATTAACAATAACTGTGAATATGGGAATTTGGAAATTAAGTTGCACAGTCAGCAACTTAGTAGGAGTAGGATGGAGGGAGCAGGAGATAGTGATCTTCATGGATGAGTTCAGGTAGGGAAATAGGAGAGAAACTGGAGGAGGATATAAGCTCAGGATCGGGCTGGAGTTAACTTCAGATAAAGTTTGGCTCAGTAGTTTGGAGGAAGAGAAGGGTGCAAGCAAAGCAGCTGATTGGTTGGCCTCACTCACAGAATTACAAAGCAGCACAGAAAGAGGCCATTCAGCCTATCATATCTGTCCTGGCTTTCCAAAGGAACAATTCAACTCGTACCATTCCCTGCTTTCTCCCCATAGCTCTGAACATGCCTTCTTGGACAAGTTGCAGAGCTGGGCCGAGAGGTGGCAAATGGAGTTTAATGTGGAAAAGTGTGAGGTAATGCACTTTGGCAGGAACAATAAATGTGTAGAGTATAGGGCTAATGGTAGGGCTCTTAATAGTGTTGAGGAACAGAAGGATCTTGGTGTATGTGTCAATAGATCCCTGAAAGTAGGCAGTCAAGTGGATAAAGTTGTTAAGAAGGCATATGGAGTCTTAGCTTTTATTGGTAGGGGGATTGAATTTAGGAGCCGCAGCATCATGTTGCAACTGTACAAAACTCTAGTGCGGCCGCACTTGGAGTATTGTGTGCAGTTCTGGTCGCCACATTATAAGAAAGATGTGGAGGCATTGGAGAGGGTACAGAGGAGGTTTACCAGGATGTTGCCTGGTATGGAGGGCAGGTCCTATGAAGAGAGGTTGAAGGATTTGAGGTTGTTTTCGTTAGAAAGGAGGCGGCTAAGAGGGGATCTTATTGAAGCATATAAGATGATTAGAGGTTTAGATAGGGTGGACAGTGATAGCCTTTTTCCTAGGATGGAGAAAGCTAGCACGAGGGGACACAGCTTTAAATTAAGGGGTATGAGTTATAGGACGGATATCAGAGGTAGGTTCTTTACTCAAAGAGTGATTAGGGAGTGGAATGCCCTGCCTGCAGCTGTTGTAGATGCGCCAAGTTTGGTGGCGTTTAAGAGGTTAATTGATAAGTATATGGAAGAGAAGGGAATGGTTTAGTTTGGAGGGGCATTGCTTTTTATTTTGGTCGGCACAACATCGAAGGCCGAAGGGCCTGTTCTGTGCTGTATTGTTCTATGTTCTATGTTCTTTTTCAGCAATCTAATTCCCATTTGAATACTCTGACTGAATCTGCCTCTAAGAATAAGAATTTCTGTGGATATATAAACGGAAAGCAGGTGGCTAAGGTAAATGTGGGATCTTTGCTGAACAAGGCTAGTGAATTGATAACAGCAAACAAAAAAATGGCAGAAAACCTAAATACATTTTTTGCATCAGTCTTCATCATGGAAGACACTGCAAATATCCTTAAGTTATCAGATCAGCTAATTTCAAATTATATGGTAAAACTTACAAAATCCCATTCACAAGGGATAAAGTATTAGAGAAATTCAAGGGGCTAAATGTGGACACATCGCCAGGACCTGATGAATTGCACACTGGGGCTTTAATGGAAGTGACTGCAGAGATAGTGGGCCCATTGGTTGAAAGTTTTTGGAACTGACTAAATTCTGGGAGGGCACTAGGAGATTGGAAAACAGCCAATATGACACCCTTGCTCAAAAAGGGAAAAATTCAAAGGCAGGGAACTATAGACCAGTTAATTTAACATTTATTATTGATAAGATGCGGGAGTCACTAATCAAACAGCAAATAGCTATTCATTTAGGAAAGCTGAATATAATCAAAGCTAGTCAACATGGATTTATGAAAGGCAAACCATGTTTGACAAATTTCCTTGAATTCTTTGAGGACGCACCAGGGAGAGTAGATAGAGGCAACCTATAGATGTAGCGTATTTAGAATTCCAAAAAGCATTTGACAAAGTGCTGCATAAGAAGCTGGTACATGAAGTAAAACACCATGGAATTGGAGGAAGTACATTAGCATGGATTGAAAACTGGTTGTCACAAAGAAAATAAGAGTTGGAGTAAATGGATCCTTTTCAGAGTGAAAAGTGGAGTATTGCAAAGATCAGTTCTTGGCCTGCAATTGTTCACTATTTACATTAGTGACTTGGAGGGAGGAACAGAGAATGTAAGGTTTTCAAATATGCCAATGATACAAAGGTAGATGGAAGGGCAGATTGTGATGAGGATATTCTGATTCTGCAGCAGGATATAGATACATTGGGTTACTGGGCAAAAACCTGGAAAATGGAGTTTAATGTGGAAAGTGTGCACTTCAGTAGGAGAAATAAAAAGACAGATTATTATTTAAATAGAGAGAGAGACTGCAGATGAGTGAAATACAGAGGAGTCTAAGTATCCTAGTGTGTGAATCACAAAAAGCGAGCAAGCACGACCAATAAGTAGTTAAGAAAGGTAAATGACATTTTGGCCTTCATTGCAAAGGAGTTGGAGTTTAAAAATAGGGAGATTTTGTAGCCATTGTACAAGGTGTTGGTGAAGTCTCACCTGGAATACTGCATATAGTTTTGGTTCTCTTACCTAAGATGACATAGCAACATTAGAAGCTCCAAAAGAGATTCACCAAGCTAATTCTTGGGAAGAGAGAATTGTCCCATCAAGAAAGTGTAAATTGTCTGGGTCTGTATCCCTTAGAATTTAGCAGAGTGAAAGGTGACTTTATTCGAACATATAAGATCTTGAGGGGTGTTGACAGGGTAGATATGAAATGTTTTCACCAATGGAGAGTCTCGAATAAGAAGACAGATCCTTTAACTTGTAGCTCTATCATTTAAAACTGAGATGCATAGAAATTTCTTCTTGCAGAGTGTGGTGTATCTCTGGAATTCTCTGCTCCAAAGGCTAGATCATTAGAAATATTTGATAAATTGAGAAATGGTAAATAGCACAGAAAAAGAATTGAGGTCAGCATAGATTAGTCATGATAATATTGAATGGTGAAGCAGGCTTGAAGGCCCTAGTGGCCTACTCCTGCTCTCTCTTGTATTCTATCATGTTCGCAGGCAGTGCAGACCTTAACCACTAGCTGCATTAAAACGTTTCTTCTTAGCTTGTCATTTCCCCCAATTACCTTTTTTTTAATAGACAATTTTCCAATTATCAGTGCCCCCTTGATCTTGGCTCTTCCATCAATGGGAACAGTTTTACTCGAAGTTATCAAGGTCAATGAATGCATCTTCAGAAGCCATATCTTAGCAACTGCACCAGTAGCTTCAAATCACCAATCCCATAAATTATCCTGCAGTAATCGCTATTAATAAGGACTCCTCACGTTATGATTGTCACAGGGAATTATCAACAGATATCCCCACGGGACATCTACAGCCATGTTCAGCTGGATGAAAATGCACAGCCTTGGAAGTTGCAAAAAAGAATGTTCTACCTAGACTAGCAGCATGAGAACTACTTCAACATGTCAGAGTTCCTGGAGATAATGGGTTTGTGGGCTGAGAGTACAGGAATCCCTTCAGCTCATGTATACCAACATGGCTCAGTGCTTTAAAGATATAAGCTCCTCTATTGTGACCTCATAGAAAGCCATATGCAGCAATACTTAGAATGCAGGAACTGCACAATGACATGCAAAAAATGTTATTGATTTGATATGATTTATTATTGTCACATGTATTAACATACAGTGAAAAGTATTGTTCCTTGCATTCTATACAGAATGTATGCAACACTATGTAGAATTATTTATTTGGTGGCATCATCAAATTGATGGTGAACCCCTTCAACGACGCTGATTGCCATGAGGCAGTCCCCAATGAAGGTGGGAGAGCCTCCCCTCACAGAGTGCCAACATCATCAAATCATTAGCATCGGACCAATAGATCACTTGTGCAGCAAGCTAGCTTGTATTTTATCCTAGGTCACAAGGGGAGCACAGCGCAGAAGAGGCCACCGTGACAGTCAGAACATTGAGATTTGTTTTACTTGTAATTGTATACTTTATTTTGTTATCTGGCTGTAATTATTAACGTGTTAACTCCCGATGTGTGCGATTTCATTCTTCAACAATGAAACTGATAAAGACAGGTAAAGCCAGCCTACTGATTGACAAGAAACTATATGGAAGGCCAGTTGCAAGTGATGTTGGCAAGAGCTATGTGGACATGTATTCAGAAATATTGGTAAAATGCCTTCTTTGTTATGGCGATACTGTTGGTACTAGGTCAGTTACAGTTCATACCTTTGTGTCTTTTTTTCGGAGGGAATAAAAATCAGTGCTTGCAGTTGACTCACTGGTATTGGTACATGGCTGAAGGAAGCCCATACAAGCTAGATACACCAGCTCCACCCTCTCTTTATACTAAGGTGGATACAAGCTTTTCAATCAATTAACTTGTTGATAGTCAAGTCTTTTGGTGATCGATACCTTCAAAGGGACACTAGCTTTGTGTTTAAATTGTTATTTGAAACTGTGTGAAACAAGTTATGCACCTTTAATGGATCCCTGCCTTTGACAACAATTGAACAATTATAAATTCTCTTGGCCATATGAATGCCACAAAGAACTGACATATCGTTCTCTCGAGTACATAACAAAATACATCGACCAACTCGTAGTCCAATCAACTGAGGTGCAAACACTGGGACTACACACCTCTCCCTGTGTCTTTTTTTGGAGACAACCCCAATATAAAGGAAATGTGAAAATTAGTGTTTGCAGTTGACTCACTGGTATTTGTACAATGGTATACCCCATTGTTACACTTCCTTCAAATATACTGTATTGATCCAACGTAGTAACAAGCTTATACTGTGATGTGAAGTATTGTCATAATATCAATAAACTACTGCTCACAAATGGAGTGACATCTGTTAGCAGGATCACATATTTTTCTCCTCCTTTTGTGCTTATATTTGAAAAGGAGGGAAGGAAGGATGGAGGGTGATTTGAAGGGGAATTCACTTTTTTTACAATGGAAAGCTCTTATGAAATTTGAATTTGTGTTTTGTTATGTTTTTATAATGATATGAAATCATTAATCAATACTGACTGGGTAAACATGCTGTGCTTTCATTTAAGAAGACTAGGCAATTGTGAATAAATATACATAGATATAAAGTTTGAAGGGATCAGAGATGCCGAGTTGTGTGTGTGCTCTACTGAAAGCAAAAGTGAAACTAAAACTAGATTTCATAATACACTTCCTTTCTAGTTGCATCATTCTGCAATCCTTAAAGGCACATTATCTATAAACCAGCCTCCTATCCATTGACTCCCTTTGATATTTCCCACTGCCTCAGCAAAGCAACCAGCACAATTAAGAACCCCATTCATCCCCTGTACATTTTCTCTTTCACCTTCTTCTGTTGGGAAAAGGACATAAAAGTCTGAGGTCACGTACCAACTGACTCAAGAGCAGCTTCTTCCCTGCTGCTGTCAGACTTTTGAATAGACCTTCCTTGCATTAAGTTGATCTTTCTCTACACCCTAGCTATGTAACATTCCGAACTCTCTCGTTTCTTTCTGTATGAATGGTATGCTCTGTCTGTGTAACACGCAAGAATCAATACTTTTTGCTGTGTACTAGTATGTGTGACAATAATGAATTAAATAGAAAAAAGAACAATAGTTTTTGTCAATCTTTTGGTTTCAGTGTTGCTGGTCTGTCCTGCAAACAGACTTGTGAACCTCAAGACCAAGAGTTTACTTTCAGTAATCAGTATTTAGACACACCACGGTAGGTTTGAGTGTGTAGCAATCAGACTTTTGTGTTATATGAACTCCATATCAGAATCTTCATACTTATCCCTAGGGCACTTAATCATTGATTCATAGATGTCTACAGCACAGAAAATGCTCTTTGGCCCATTGAAAAACAACCACCTGAATATTTAAATCCCATTAGCTTAACTTGTTCTATAGCCTTGTATGTCTTAGCATCACAAGTGCACATCTAAATTTTCCTTAATTGGTGTGTGGGTCACTGCCTCTGCCACCCTTTCGAGCACTGAGTTCCAGATTCCCACCACCCTCTGAGTGAAAATGCTTTTCCTCACATCTCTTCTAAGCCTCCTGCCCCTTACCTTAAATCTATTTTCCTGGTTATTGATCTCTTCCCAAAGGGAATAGTTTCTTCAGGTCTATTCCATCTACTTCTGAATCTTAAAGTTTATTTATTAGGCATAAATATAGCTTACATTAACGCTGCAATGAAATTACTATGAAATTCTGCTAGTCGCCACACTTCGACGCCTGTTTGGGTCAATGGATCTAACCAGCACATTTTTCAGAATATGGGAGGAAACCAGAGCACCCGGAGGAAATACATGCAAACTCCACACAGGCAATGACCAAGCTGGGAATCAAAGCCGGGTCCCTAGCACTGTGAGGTAGCAGCGCTAACTACAGTGCTACCATGTCGTCCTGAATCTTCTGAAAGAAGCAACTGATTAACACTTCAGTGAGAGAAGGTAACACTTGACATGTTAAAAGCAAAATACTGTAGGTGCTGGAATCTGAAACAAAAACAGAAATGCTCAAAAATCGTAACAGGCCTGACAGCATCTGTGGAGAGAGAATAAAGCCAATGTTTCGAGTCTGGATGACCCTGTCAGAGCTTGAAATGTTAAGTTGCATTGTTTTGCAGTCAGTGACGGGTAATTCTGCCAGTAGGACAATTGTGCCAAAGGATATCTGTTTGGCGTCCCTTTAATCTCCTCTCAACATGGTCATGAAGTGTACGGGTGTTTAACAGGTAATTGAGCTGGTATTGTGCATTTGGCTATCTTGTCAAAGTCTAAAATTTCCCATCAATTGTGAGTGAACATGCAGAGAAATAATGACAACAAACTTCAACTTACTCTAATCTACAAACTGCACCATGCTGTTCCAATTAGTGGACTACATTATGTTCCATTTTAGTCAACTTTAACATTCAATTCATTCCATGCCTAGTGCATTGGCAGAAATCTTTTCAAATTACATCGTAAATACATTGCTTTGTTTTTACTTTGTGTTCTCTTCAATCAGGATGCTTGGCATTCATTTTTCCTGACTGCATCCCTGCTTGGGTATTGACCAGTGGAATTTCTAAATATCTAGCTCCCATCTTCTATGGAGTAAATTTCCAGCAGATCATGGAGGGAATCTTATGAGGATTTGGCGAAGTGTCAGATCTGATGAGAAAATTGTTGTGGAACTCTCCAACTCTGCTGACTTGTTTTCTCTCTAGATCGCACCTCATTAACTGCAAAAAAAGGGTATGGTTTGCGACAGTCACTCTGGTGGAGTGGGGACTCTTAGAGTCAGGAACCAGCAAATGTGGCAACTAGCCAGCACTGCCTTTTTGTGACAGGCCCATTGACTGAAAGTTTTATAAGGTGTATGGAGTGGGAAGTTTTATTTTTTTTTCTTTAGCAATCATTCACTATAGCTTATCGAGAACAGTCTAGCAACATTAGCTGTCCACTCTCTTTGTGACATCCATTTATAGCAACCTGATTATTCGTCACGTTAAAGAAGGTCACTGGACTTGAATGCTAAAGTATAGAACTGCTGTATTTTGCTCAGAAGGGTTCGTGTTTTACTGTGTAGAACCCCATCACCTACAAGTTTCTCTCCAACTACCACTCTGACTTGGAAATATAGCGCCGATCTTTCATTGTCACTCTGTCGAAATCCTGGAACTCCCTTCCTAATAACATTTTGTGTGTATCTATACCTTATGGATTGCAGCAGTTCAAGAAGGCAACTCACCACCATCTCAAGGGCAATTAGGGACAGGCAATGAATGCTGGTCTAATGAGCAACCCCCAACCCATGGAGGAACATATAAAAAAATAGGAGCCTCTCCATTCATCTTATAACGTGTATCATGAGGTCCACATTTCTGACAAGCAAAATAGAAAAAAATGACAGTACACTGGGAATATCATCTATCACAAGTCTGTCATCTAGTGGCATGGCTATACTATTTTATTTATTGTTATTGTAGCTTGTCTGACATTTTATTGAAATATGATATAATTCACTGTAGGCAACCTGACATTTCTAATCTGGAACTGTGAAATGTCAGAGACAACACTGGAACAATGACAATCCAAAGTATTCCTATTCAATCCCGTTGAGTCAATAAAATACTTCCACCAATACATTTCCCAAACAGCAACACAGGATGGAATACCAGTCCCTATGTATCGTCATCTGCCAGCTGCAGTGCATACTCATCATACAGATCATTGCCTGAGCATTTGGAAAGTGTGTTATTCAGGCTTTGACTGCATTCTATTGCAATGAATACAGGTAGGTTAATGGAATGTGTGCTATTCATGTGGACGAGGCAGACACTATTATTAATTACACACAATTCCAATTTATTCAATACTGAAATAAAACTGACTGAATGGCAGTTAATGACCACTGCAGGAGATTTCAGTCAGACAAAGTCCTTCATTATTGAAATGATGGTGATGTCTTCTGTTACAGCACACTGTCTAAATTACTCAAGGCAGATTGAGATGGCATTGGCTGACATCTCAAGTCTTGAGTTCAGAGAATTCTGCTGCAGATTTAAAAAAAAAATCAGCAAGCATTCTAATAGTATGAATAATTTTAGTTTCTTTAAACTGATAGCAAGAACCAGAGCCAAATCCTACTTTTTGACGACGAAAAGTGTGATTATTTCAGAGCCAAGCGGACAGTTATTTTTTGCTTAATATAAAAACAGAGAGATAGTGGCAAGTCAAGGATTGGTAATATGGCTTCGCTGCTGATGAAAACAAACTAATACAAAAAAACTAAAATAACCATACTTTGTATTAACTAACTGTGATAATCTGAATGAGTCCCATGAGGAATCCCTAATTGATCTCTTGTGGGGCTCATTGAATGAATTGGCCTGCCCAGATTAAACTTATTACCTGATCCCTTTATAAGGCAGATACTGGGAAGGATCTGCAGAATTGTGTCTCAGCTGGGACATGTGTATATACACCATGGAGTAGAAGCTTTATTTTGTATTTAAAAATAAATTCTGTTCCTTTCCAAGTCAGCTTTCCTGAGTTATTAGGCTAACAAGTACCTTCAAGATGCATCTTACAATTCATTTCACTCTGCACTGCAGTTCATGCAGACAGGTGACATTACAAAAATGAGCCCCATATTAATCCCAGCAGGGTTACTTCTCTCTGGTGTGCCAGGTGTAATTTCCAGTATATTTTGAAAATCATTTCACTTACCCTGAATATTCTAGAACCAACTTTCAGAAGCAAGGCACGTCTTGACATCTCCTTGCTCCTAAAATCCCCAAATGTTTCATTCATTCTGTTTTCTTTTTGGAAAGAGATCCACCTCTCACTAGCATCCTGCTTAGTTTCTAATAGTCTTTTTCTGTTCTTCACAGTAGTAGTTTCAATGTTTCTTTTCTTTCTCTCCCTCTGCCTCTGCATCAGTCTCCAAACAGTCTCAACCGGCATGTCACACTATCTCTAACCCTCACAACTTGTCTGGACTTACAAAATCTCACTAACTTTCCTATCTGGAAACAGTACACATCCTTTTAACCTGAGTTTAAAACTCTCTCCACTCACTTTGTCTGTATCTTTAAGAATTGATGAGCTGTAAAGACTCACATTCTAATCATTATGCTATAAATTGAGTTTGTGTCTTTGTGCCGCTATTTGTGATCAGAACTCCCACCTACCTGACGAAGGAACAGCATGACCTGAAAGCTTGTAGCATTTGCTACAAATAAACCTGTTGGACTTTAAGCTGGTGTTGTGAGACTTCTTTCTGTTTCAGTCTCCAAAAATAGCATTCTCTTTTTGCACATTCTCCCTACGTCTGTGTGGGCTTCCTTCAGGTGCTGTGGTTTCCTCCCACACTCTAAAAGACGTGCTGGTTTGGTGCATTGACCTGAACAGGTGCAAGGCTGCGGTGACTATTTCACAATAACTTCATTGCAGTGTTAATGTAAGCCTTACTTTTGACTAATAAATAAAACTTTTACTTTAACTTTTGTATATCAAGGTTTGAAAGCTGTCAGTTGATTTTTAATAGAACTCCATTTAGGTTTCTGCCCTCACGGCTGCTAGATCACATAGCCCCCACTTCTGGGCAGAAGTGTAATATGACCAGACTTTCTTGCATCCGGAGAATTCTGCGTTATCTTAAATAAAATGAGACATTTAAAATGCAACCATCCTGTAAAATCCTGCGTTTGTACAAATATACTCAGGAGAAGATGGGAAATAGATCTCAGTTCATAGGTTTGTCACTTACGTATTTTAGAAATTCCACAGCACGTCTCTCAAAAGACTGGACTGTCTAGCCAGTGATCGAATGGGTTATGGTGATTCAACAATAAGATTTATCCACCGTTCTGCGGTGCTGCTAGACTGAAGTAGTAGGCAACGTCTTGTTTCACAGCTGTGTCTGCAGCTGGCCTAAAAAGAGCCTCCAAGTTATTTTCTCACTGGGTCAGTTTACAAATGTTCTTGGCATTTCCTCATGCATCCTTTGGGCTTGAACTTTGGGCATTTCTTCCAGATCACTTACAGGGCTGAAGCATTGTTTTGACAAATAGACTAAAAGCTGAGGCATGCTGTTATTAGAAACAATAAATTGTGCTTTGGATTCCTCTTCCTTACTGCTTGGTTTGGAGTTAAAGTGACCGCAAAAGTGAAACTCCCTGATTGGAGCTCCTTCACGTGCTGGTAACAGTGTTTTTCTCTCAGTTCCCAATTCGCTTCCACATCATCTCCATCACTAGATATTGGCTCTCCATGGCCAATGGCACTCTTGCTAACTTTCTACTTCATTTTTGAGCCAGGACAGTGTGGATTAGGAGGCTTTAAAACTCTGGCAGCAATCAAAAGTTTAGCAACAACAACCTGTATTTATAGAATGTCTTTAACATAATGAAACACCTATTCTTACTCACTATCCACACTCATGTGTTCACGAATTGGAATTACTAAATTATGAGCAGGTATAAAAGCATTTCTTAATTCTGTGCCTTCTATTAGCTCATGACAGCTGAACACAATTGTAGTGCCCCAACTATTGTCCCAGTTGAGAGATCGGCTGACTTTGACATCTTGTAACTTACTGGGGGGAGTTGAGGAGCAGTTGGGTTGCAGCTTTCTCTCCTGAAGATGCTAGCTTTTTGCTGAGTTCTCTCCATGTCTTGCCCAAGAGGCCAATCTTCAAGCCTGAGCCAAGGTAGTGAGTATTAACAGGCATTTTGATTGTGATGAGCTGAAAGCTGTCCATGCTCAGTGCGTACGCATTTCCACTAAATAATGACTGCGCTACAAGCAAGAGTCAGAACTCAAGGATGCTGAAGTCAGCTGTAGAATCATTACTCCAGATTGACTGAATTCAGCTAACTAAGCACAGATCAAATCAGATCTAGGGCCTGCAGGCATATGATATCAGATAACTCCTTTCCCAAGCAGTCTTGGAGGAGGGTCACTTTGGAAAGTTTTGTTCCTAATGTGGCAGGGAGGTGAGTAGAACTTTGGTGTCGCAAATCCTGGCTTACAATTTTGGAAAGAGGGTGAAGACCAGGCCTTACTCATTGCTGGGACACTAAGCCCTTACTGGCAGAAATTGTGAGCCTTGAAAGACACAGGCAGGGGATATGGCCAGCCCTGGGGAACAGAAACTGAAGTCGTTAGCAAGCTTAGTGTGGAGACTAAACCTAAAGTGCAGGCTGAAGAGATCTGGGATGGGGCCTGAGCTGGAGTGAGGGAGGGACCAGAATCCTCTTGGAGCAAAAGAGAGAGAGAGAGAGAGAGCAAGAAGTTGGAGCAGCCCTTCAAAACTGGTGAGCCACTGCATTGAGGACTTGTGGCCACAAATAGGGCAGAGATCTAGAGCATCAGTACTGAGTAATCACTGTCAATAGCTTGTTCCTTGAAGTTAAGCTTTCCCTAGAGAGTTCTTTGAGCTTCGATGTGGTGAAATAAACAAATCTTGTTTTGCACCCTCTGTGCTGCTAGTTTGTTTGAATCTCACTCCATATTAAAAGGCATGACAAGCCCAATAGTGTTTTGCTGTGTGCATTCTCTAGACTTGTTAATGTTAAATATTTCATTTCTAAATAGCTTACAAAAAGAATAAGTGCCACAGAGTTTCATACTTGTTTCATACTTGTGCTAAGGTGAAACCTTCCTTTCAGTGAATAAACACAAGAATAAATTCATCAATTTTGCACTCCCAGCAGTGATTTCAGCTCAAAGGAAGTCTGTGTGGAGATGCAATGTCAATAGCAGCACCGAGCTGCCACATTGAGCTGAGTTACTTTGCTAATTGTTGTCAGCTTTCCTTTGATTCGGGGTTGAAGACTGCTGAGGGTCATGAGTTTTGCCATTCATCTTCATGTCGCTGAATAGGCTGATTCTCGACCCCAGGATCTTTGGACACATGGGGCAAGGTATCCCCTGAGATAGTGGGATCTGAAATGTAGGATTTGCATCCTTTCCTTTTTTTCTCTGATCGCATTCTGCTTCATCATTAAGCTGTAGTGACTTAAAGCACAATGCAGCTTGATGAACAAGTTATTTCCAGTTTTAACAATTGGTAGCAAGCTCCTCTCAGTCATTAATGTCAATGCTGTCACACTTCAAGAAAAGCTTCAGGTTATCTGGCATGTTGTTGATATAGTCACACTATTCATTGAGGAATTGTCATCCTCAACATGTTTGACTATATCAACAGAATGTACAGCATTCCTGATGACAGGTCCACATTCATAATCATTGGTTCTGCCGCTAAATATGATCAGACAGCCCCACTCAACAGCAAGTTTCAAAAATATTGTTGAACTTGTGTGAGAGTAACAAGCTGTCAGGTGAACTTTATGATGGAATCCGTCCTCATAGCTCACTGCGCCTCTATATTTATGGCTGCCCAAGAAACACAGAAGTGAAGCATTGCTAATCTCTATCCAGTTTTGCACAAGAAATTGGCCAATTGATTGAATGAGCTGCTATAATTAGTTCTGAGCAAGTTTCCCAAATACATGGCAAAGGATTCCTTAATCTTTGCAGAAACTATACAGGACTTGTCTGTCAATAGTAGTCCCATGTGTATGTTTAACATTGTCAGTCTATTCACCAATGTACCAGTGAAAGAAACCATAGACATTTGCACTGTTTCACTACATCATGGCAATCTAGACACACCATTAATATCTGTATCTGTATTAATTGATCTAATAGATTTATTAACCTATTTTCTATGTTTTTATCAAGCGATGTGGGGGAAGATCAGGATATTGCATTTGTTGGTCAGCCATAATCATAATGAATGGTAGAACAGGATTGAATAGCCAAAGTCCCTTCCAACTTGATTTTCAAGTTTGGTGATGACATGTTGTAGTAGGTCGAATCTCAAACAATGAAGAGACACAATAAAGGAAAGAGGTGGTGAATCTGGCGAGCATATGTGACAACAAAACAATGTCAACAAAACAAAGAAGATAGTCATTGACTTCAGGAAGTGTAGTGGAGAACATGTCCCTGTCCATGTCAACGGGGACAAAATAAAAATGGTCAAGAACATCAAGTTTTTACGTGTCCACTTCACCAACAACTTGTCCTGGTCCCTCCATGCTGACATTAGTTAAGGAAGCCCACAAATACCTTTACTTTTTCAGGAGACTAAGGAAATTTTGCATGTCTGCTACAACTCTCACCAACTTCTGTAGATGCACAATAGAAAGCATTCTTTCTGGTTGTATCACTGCTTGGTATGACACCTGCTCTGTCCAAGATTGCAAGAAATTACAAATAATAATGAAGTCTAGTCCATCACTCAAACCAATCTCTCATCCATTGACACTGTCTACACTTTCCACTGCCTCAGAAAAGCAGCCAACATAATCAAGGACCCCATGCACTCTGGGCATATTCTCTTCCACCTTCTTACATCAGTAAAAAGCTACAAAAGTCTGAGGTTGCGTAATAATTGACTCAAGAACAATTTCTTCCCAGCTGCCATCAGACTTTTAAATGGACTTATCTTGCATTAAGTTGATCTTTCTCTACAACCTAACTATGAGTGTAATGCTACATTTTCCACTTTCTCTTTTCTCTCTCTATGTAGGGTATGCTTTGTCTATACAGTGCATAAGAAACAATACTTTTCACTGTGTACTAATAGATGTGACAATAATAAATCCAATTAAAATCAAATGGCTTATTCTGACTCCTATTTTCCATGTTTCTATGAATTAAGGAATAGTAATAATTCTTACATTTCTGAAGTTGGGGTTAGGATTAGAGTAAGTGTCAGGATGGAATAAAAGACCGTAAGACATAGGAGCAGAATTAGGCTACTTGGCCTGAGTCTGCTCCACCATTCAATCATGGCTGATTTTTTTCTCTCCATTCTCCTGCCTTTTCCCCATAACCCTTGTTCCCCTTATCAATCAAGAACCTAGCTATCTCTGATAGCGTTAGGGGTGCAGTCTCTTTTCACCCAAATCCTCAGGGTGAGCGGACAGAGTCTTGTTGCAAGCAAAAACTCATGAACTATGAAGACCTCAACTGTTCACCCATGTGATTGTTTGGTTGCAGCTCTCCAACTGGTGGTGATTTCCCTCATGAATTCTATCACAGGGTGTTTGGGGGTAACCTGGAAAGTGTCAGCTCCCACTGTGTACACACAGCTGAGGAGTTGTTGAAAATATTCCTTCCAGCATGAAGAAATGCATTGTCATCCTGAAGAAGAGAAACTCCATTCTGTGAACAAAGGGGATATTGTCCATTTGACCTTGGTTTGCAAAAGGCCTAGTGGCTTTTTCAAAAAGCTTCACTTGTCACAATGCCAGCATTTATTAGATGTCTTAGGATCCCTCTTCCCATCACATGTCCTTCATCTTTCAGGTTTGTATTTGGACATCAACCTTGAACTTTTGGAATTCTACCTTCTTTACTTGCGAACTTGGGTCATTTTGCCAGGGAGAATTGGTAGTGGCTGCTTGCTATTGTTCCAGGAGATTGCATATTTCAACATTATTTTTTGTTAAACCAGTCCTTGTGACAATGATGCTTGAAACCAATGGCCTGGACACAGGAATCCAGTTGACTTTAGTTGATCCCAATGCTCTGGAAATGAGTTGGATGTATGATAATTTTAAAAATTGGCCAGAGTTGTATTTGGAATTCTTCTCTTGGGCTGTTTTAGGGCTGAGACAGTGAGCTTCTTCCTCTTCGATTTTTGAAGCTTGGTGGATGTTTAATATTGATTGAAAAAGTCAATGATGTATCCAGAAGGCATTGTCAGTGTGCTGCATGAATCGAACATCATTCAGATCTTTGACCCAAACAACTACATAATCCAGAGGATGCCAATACCTAGAGCTAGAATGCCTCCATGTGATTTTGTATTTATTTTTCTGGTGAAGGTGAAATGAGTTCATGCTGAGCTATTCTTTGCCAATATAATTGTAAGATTAAGAATTATTCATTATCTTGCAATTGAGACTCTGTCTATATGTATCATGTTTGTGAACCCAACTCTCCATTCAACAGATGAAGGAGCACCATTGCGAAAGTTTATGATGTCAAATAAACCTGTTGGACTTTAACCTGGTGTTGTGAGACTTCTTACTGTGTCGAGATTAAAGGAGTAAGTATTTAACAGTGATTTCATCAACTTGCTTTCTGAATGAATCAGATTGATACAATTCCCATCTTGTAAAAGCTGAAGTGAAAAGGAAGGTACTTGAAGCGAGATTACCTCTCTGGAGAATTGCCACCACCTCCAGAGTGCACCTCTCAGAAAAGCCAGCACATTAGCTGGGGAAATTATTTAAAATGTGACCTCTATCCCTGGCTCCTTGCCTGAAAACACACACTGAAATTATACTTCAAACACTTAGAACATGTTGCCGTTTAATTGAACAGAACACTCCCCCTCCTCCCACTCCACCACGCTGTCCTTGCATAGCCATACCCAGTAGGTATATTGTGTGGATAGTAGACCCTAGCCATCACTTCCTGCTATAAGCTGCCAGGGATGCTCTTAAACATGAAACAAAGCTCAACTACTGTACCCAGGTGGCTTGAGAAATCTAATAGATTACAATCACAATGTGGGAACAAAGGATAACACACATTGAGGATCTGAAATAGCAACAAAGAACTGCAAACCCCAGCAGACCAGTCAATTAATGACAAGAAAGACTGGTTCAGCTTTGGGTAGGAATTCGCCTTTGAAGCTTCTCACAGAAGCTGAAGGAAAACTACATGTGATTCTGCAGATTATTAAAGCAACTCATTTAAAAGAATATTGTCTTTTACACAGTGCAAATAACCTAATTTACTCATCAAATAAATGTGGACTCCTCTATAATCAATAAAATATACCTCCTCCCTCATTCTCTGTCAGTGTTATTGATCCAATGGGTATCTCTGTGTATCAGAAGGTTATGGGTTCAAGGTCAATTATGAACATACAATTCAGACAGACACTCCTGTGCAGTATTTGAGGGAATGCTGCACTGTTAGAGATGCTGTCTTCTGGATGAGACATAGACTTCCTTCTGGGGTAAACAAAAGACCTATTTCTATTCTTTTTATACCGCAGTCAACATCCTGGAAACAGATGACCTCGTTATGATCTTATCGCTGTTTGTGAGAGCTTATTGTATTTCAGCATGACCACACTCACACAGTCATAAACTGCTTTGGGGGTTTGCTGCGGCTGTGACAGGTGATATATATGCAAACCCTTTCTTTCATTTTTCCTCTGGTAAGCAAGTAGTGTGCCGGAGCTGATCTTTACAGGCTTACGTCGTATCCTTTAGCTGCACTTTGAACCATCTCCCTGAATGGTCAGTAATGTGAAGCTTTACATGATGCTGCTGGAGAGGGCTCACGGTGCGATCTGTGCAATCATGTTAAACACACTGACCAGCAGAGGGTGCAATGACACAGGCACACCAATTGTATTTCCGTTACCACCCACCCCAGCTTATTATGTGTTTACATGGTAATTATGCAGTATGCTGACAATCTCATCCAAAACAAGTGGGTGGCAATCCTGTCACTTCTTCACACTTTATTCTGCATGTTTGGCTGTCACAATGCACAAATTATTTTCTATTTTATTTTGCTCCTTCGACATCTGTCTGCCTCACTTGTGAAGCTGACTAGTTCCAGAGAATTGCTGAGTATATTTCATAAGCAAGGACATGATTAAAAGCTGACCTGTGCATGTTATACAAAATGATGGTTGGATCACGGAGCAAGGTGGAGTGGAAGAGAGAAACACTGGGTAGGGGGAGGGATACTCTGACCTCCCCACAGTGTGTTTCTCATACCGGGATGCAACATGCTGTTTGGCAGTAGTGGGATTATCTGGTTCAGTCAGTGGGATTTCCCCTTGACTGCACCGCATGCTGCTGGAAAACTCATGGTACACCATCAGTGACTCCAGAGATTCTATTGGCGTGAAGAGCCAGAGAATTCCAGCTACTTTCCAAGTTTCTCCCCCGTGTCTTGGTCAATAATTACCCCTCAACCAACATCAAAAACAGATGATTTTGTTATTTTCACACTGCTATTTGGGGCACGACACTTTGTGCAAATTGGCTGTTATTTTTTGACATGTGACAATTGTGCTTGTACATCAATTTCATTATCTGCAAATTGACTTGGGACATCCTGAAGTCATGAAAAGCAAAGTATAATGAAAACTGATTCTAAGTTTTGAGTTTGCCAGTGTACTATTCATGGAGAAATGGTGGAATAATGGTAAAATTACAGGACAAGTAATCCAGAGGCCGAGGTTAGTACCCTTGCATCTTGTGGAATTTGAATTCAATTAATCAAAAAATTCAATTAATTTTAAATAAAAAATCTTGAATACTGAGCTAGGCTCATTAACAATAGCCACTAAATTATCATGGATTATGGTTAAAAAAAAAATCTGGTTCTTTAATGTTTATTAGGGAGGGACATCTGCTGTCCTTACTTGGCCTAGCCTACATGTGACTGCAGATCCACAATAATATGAACCAAGAGGGTGGCACAGTGGTTAGCACTGTCACCTCACAGTGCCAGGGATCCAGGTTCAATTCCCAGCTTTGGTTCACCATCTATGTGGAGCTTGCTTGTTCTGGCTGTGTCTACATGGGTTTCCTTTGGGTGCTCTGGTTTCCTCCCACAATCTGAAAGACACTGGTCAGGTGCAGTGACTCGAACAGGGGCCGGACTGTGGCAATTAGAGAAATTTCACAGTAACACTTCATTGCGGTGTAAATGTAAGCTTTACTTGTGACTAATAAATAAGCTTTAATTTTAGCACAGCTACCTCACAGAGCCAGGGACCCGGGTTCAAATCTGGCCTCAGGTCACTGTCTGTGTGGAGTTTGCATATTCCCCCCATGTCTACGTGAGTTTCTTCCGGCTGTTCCAGTTTCCTCCCACAGTTCAAAGATGTGCGGGTTAGGTAGCTTGGCCATGCTAAATTGTCCATTGGGTGTCGGGGTTACTAGCAGTGTAAATACATAGGGTTACGGGCGTAAGTACTGGATGGTATTGTCAGTGTAGAGTAGATGGGTAAATGCCTCCTTCTGCACTGCAGAGATTCTTTGAATGTGGTTGACTCTTTACTGTCCTCCAAAACAAGTCACTCAATTCAAAGGAAACTAGAGATGGGCAATAAGTGTTGGTCTTGCCAATGATGCCCATATCTCATGAAAAACAAGTTCACTTTTTTCACTAAAATAATCAAAACATGGTTGCTGGAATCTGAAAGAAAGAATTTTAAAGGGGGTTAGATTGTGACCATTCTCCTTCATCCTAACTCCTCCCCCATTTTTAATATTCCATATATATATATATATACATATATTTCTTCTATTAATGCCCTTTTGTTTTAAAGTTGTTACTTTTTGTTGCTATCTCTTTAGTATCTCACACATTCTCCCTCCCTTCACGTGTGACAAAGAGCCAAAAGGATTTAACATCAACCTTGTTTTTTTCTCCTTACAGATGCTGCCAGACCAGCATTCTCTATTCTTGTTACACTTTGATCAATTCTGGTTTTCTGTAGAATTTCAGCAAGGTTTGGTCTGAAGAATTTGTACATGAGGGAGCATTTTCTGTTAGTCAGTGTTTCTGTCTGTTTAACGTAAAATCATCTGGCTGCAAGTTGGGAGCATGAAGCTCATGTCCCAGTTGCTGATAGATGCTGCTGCAGGCTACTTTGTGTCACTTGTCCTAACTCATGACCCATTTCCCAAATCTACTTGATTGGTGAGGAAAAACCCAACTTTTCCACATTACAACAGCAACTGCACTTCAGAAAATACATCATAATCTGTAAAGTGCTTTGGAACATTCAGTGATCTTGAAAGATAGTATATAAATGCAAGTCTATTTTTCTAACTGAACTGTAAGCTTTTTATTCTTCTGAGTTTGAGCAGTGCCTGGAGAGAGATGTTGAATTGTGTAACATTTACACCTATTACTGACTGTAGTGGCACTGGGACCACTTCAAAGGGACTACGATGAAACAAGGCATTGAATGAATATTTTTCTTCAGTGTTCATTAAGGAGAAGGGCCATGTTTTTGAGTAAGAAAGTATGATACAGGCTGATAGGATGGAGGAGGTAGATGTTCTGAGGGAAAATATATAAGCAATTTTGAAAAACCTGAGGGTTGATAAGTCCCCTGGGCCGAATGGGATACATCCTAGGATACCTTGGGAGGCAAGGGATGAGATTGCAGAGCCTTTAGCTTTGATCTTTGGGTCCTCACTGTCCATGGGGATTATCACTGTAAGAAGTCTGACAACACCAAGTTTAAATCCAACCAGCACAGACTGTTTATGTGCTGTTTGAGACCAAATAAATTGGTTGGATTTAAACTCAGTGTTGTCAGACTTCATACTGTGTTTGCCCCAGTCCAACGCTGGCATTCCTACATCACGGGGATTGTGCCAGAGGACTGGAGAGTGGTGAATGTTGTTCCTCTCTTCAAGAAAGAGGAATGACCCTGCTGATTATAGGCCAGTTAGTCTTGTTTCAGTGGTCGGTAAGTTAATGGAAAAGATCCTGAGAGATAGGATTTATGACCATTTGGAAAGTTGCACCTTAATCCAGGATAGTCAGCACGGATTTGTGTAAGGTAAGTCTTGCCTCACAAATCTGATTGAATTCTTGGAGCAGGTAATTAAGTGTGTGGATGAAGGTAGGGCAGCTGATGTTGTATACATGGATTTTAGTAAGGTATTTGATACCTTATGGTATCCCCATGGTAGCCCATGAAGAAAGTAAGGAGGTATGGGATAGAAGGAAATTTGGCCAATTGGATAAGTAACTGGTTGTCTCATAGATGACAGAGGGTGGTGGTGGCGAGAAAATTTTCAGACTGGAGGCTGGTTACCAGTGGTATACCACAGAGGTTAGTGCTGGGTCTTCTGCTATTTTTTATTTTTGTCTGTGACTTGGAAGATGGGGCTGAAGGGTAGGTTAGTAAATTTGCTGATGACACGAAGATTGGTGGAATAGTGGATGAGGTGAAGGGCTCTTGTAGACTGCAAAGAGACATTGATAGGATACAGACCTGGGCCGAAAAATGGAGGATGAAGTTTAACCCTGATAGTGCGAGATGATTCATTTTGGTAGGACAAACTTGAATGTGGATTACAGGGTCAATGGCAAGGTTCTAAGGAATGTGGAGGAATATAGAGATCTTGGAGTTCAAATTCACAGATCTCTGAAGGTTACCACTCAAATGGATAGAGCATGAAGAAGGCTTATAGTGTGTTAGTGTTTATTAACAGGGGGTTTGAGTTTAAGATTGTGGGGTTATGCTGCAACTATGCAGGACCTTGGTGAGACCACATTTGGAATATTGTGTGTAATTCTGGTCACTTGACTATAAGAAGGATGTAGAAGCATTGGAGAGAGTGCAAAGGAGATTTATCAGGATGCTGACTGGTTTGAAAGGTAGGTCTTAAGAGGAAAGGTTGAGAGAGCTGGGGCTTTTCTGTTTAGACCAGAGGAGGATGAGAGGCAACTTAATAAAAGTTTATAAGATGATGAGGGGGATAGATAGAGTGGACGTTCAGAGACTATTGGGTGAATGTAGCTAGTACTAAGGGGCATAACTATAAGATTCATGGTGGGAGATATAGGAGGGATGTCCAAGATAGATTCTATTCAGAGAGTAGTTGGGGTGTAGAATGCACTGCCTGCTGTGTTAGTGGAGTCGAACACTTTAAGAACATTCAAATGGTTATTGGATAGGCACATGGAACATACCAGAATGATAGGGAATGGGATAACTTGATCTTGGGTTCGGACATTGCTCGACACAACATTGAGGGCTGAAGGATCTGTACTGCACTATATTGTTCGATGTTCTATGTTCATTGATGGCTGGCATTCTCTATTAGAGAATAGTAGCAGGATAGGACTTGGAGGTTGATAGTGTAGGTTTCCCAACATGACACGAGAACTTAAAGGGCTAAATTACATGGACTTGGCTTGTAATTAGTTGAGTTTCGAGAGTTGAGGCGAATCTAATCAATGTGCTTAAAATATTAAAGGGATTTATAGGGAAAGAAAAAACAAATTTCTCTGGTAGGTAACACCAAGGATTAGGATTTTCAAATTGAAACTTGGGAATTAAATCAGAAAGTCCTCTTTAAAATAAAGATGGTCAGAATGGGTAAGGAGCTAGTTAGGAAGACAGACAGTACGGATAAGAGATTGTATCTTCAAAGGAAAGTCAATCGTAGTTGAGTTGCTGCTCCACTCCTATTTACTTACCCTACACTGGATATGCAGACTGCTCACTTGGATGTCCAACATGGGCCTCCTGAGAAACATCCAGCTTGCTGATTCCAACATCCTTCCTTCAGAGTGTAGAACTGTTGAGGGAAGCAAAGAGTCGACCCATTTTTATGGCATGACTAACAAGCCTGCAGAGACAATTTCTTTGGGTGGATGTAGCTGTTACTAAGGGGCCTTACTTTAAGGTTCATGGAGTGAGATATAGGAAGGATGCCCAAGGTAGATTCTTTACTCACTGAGTAGCTGGGGTGTGGAATGCAATGCCTGCTGTGATAGTGGAGTCAGACACTTTAGGAACTTTTAAGGGCTTATTGTATAGGCACATGGAACACACCAGAATGATAGGGAGTGGGATAGCCTGATCTTGGATTCAGACATAGCTCGGCACAACATCGAGAGCCGAAAGGCCTGTACTGTTCTATGTTCTATGTAAGCCACATTGACAGGCTATTTGAGAGAAGGTAAGAGTGAAATGTAAGTGGTTAAAGGGGCAGGAGCCTGGGGTTGGGTGAGGATGATGTCAGGTGGGTGGTGTGGGGTATAATCAGTTGCGTGGGTGGTGGGGATTTTGGGACAGTTGTCAGGTAGCTGAGAGGTAGCTAGAGGATGGATAGATTTAGTTGTGTGTGAATGATGGAGGAGGTGGAGAGGGCTAGTTGGGGAGGGTTAGATTGTTGTGTGTGGGCATAGTAAGGGTGTGGAGAGTAGTCTGAGGTGAGTGGCTTTGGTCAGGGTGGGGAACTTGGATAATGTGGGAAGTGGTTATTCTCAACAACTAACCCCCAACCTTCCACAATCACATTGAATTACCCCACTCCATCATCTTTTCATCCCCAATTCTCATTTCTTTTTCCCTGCTTACCAGCTGTAATGACCAGTTTGATTGGAGCTTGATTCCCAGAATATTTTCCATATTTTAGCCTTTTCTTTCAGCTATTCACTGAGATACGGCCTGGCAAAGACGATGTCCTGATTTCAACTAACAGTTGCAAAGATCCTAATTAAGGCTTTTTTTCCCTGTAAGCCTGGATCTTTGCAACTCCTTTTGGACTCTTTCAAGCACTACACTGCCTTTCTGGGCGTTTCAATGGTGGCCCCAGCTTGCTTGTGCAATCTATCTGAGGATCTACATTTGTGGGCGATGTTTCCAATCCAGAAAAATGTCAGTGCTATGATTAATAGAAAAGGGCTGAAGATTAAGTAACACTGGGTGAAATCCTACTGAAAAATGTCAGAGTGTTGTTTCTAGTTAGAAAACTAACATTTGCTCTCCAAATTCTACTCTGTGCCAAAAACAAAATAATAGGAATGTCATTCATGTCATCATGGGGGATGTGGGGGCTTAAACAGGCTGGTAAAACCCAGCTGCTCAGAGACTGAGGTACCATCTTTCAATGACACCCCAAAATGTATTGCAAAAAACTTTTCTTCACCCCATTACAGAGGCCTCAGGGGATCCCCTCCCCACCTTTGACTGGAGCGAGCATTCACTCCATCTCCCGTGATCATCGATTCCTTCTCCCACTGCGATCATTACCCACCCCACCTCTGTGGTTTGAAGATATGACAAGGGGTCAAGATGTGGTGGGGGAGGTGGGTTAATAGTATTGAAGTTCATGCAAGTACATACAAAGCAGGTTCACACCCATTATGGGCATGAAGCTGATGACATCTCTGGTGAGGGGAGGAGAAGATCTGAGGTTGCATTCTCGCTGGGGAGATTTGTGACTTAAACTTCACAGATGGCGAAGGCGGGTTCAAGATCTTATCTGTTGAAGCAGAAGCGGGCCACTAGTGTGATCACCGGGGTTTGCCATCAGAGTTAATTGGTCCAGCTTGGTTTCTGAGGCATGTGATCAATCTTTAATTGGTCCATATTCTACAGAACTTAGTGACTATCCTCCATGAAGTTTATTGAATCATAGTATCATAGGTATTCTACAATGCTGAAGGAGGCTATCCGACCCATCGAGTTTGCACCAACCACAATCCCACCCAGGCCCTATTTCCATAATCCTGCATATTTACCCTGCTAATCTCCTGACACTGGGGTCAATTTAGAATGGTCAATCAACCTAACCTGGACAGTTGTTTAGCTATAAGATGTCTGACCTTCCATTTATTGTTACATCAAGAGTTTACTTGTTTTTCTAATTGTCTGTGTGGCTACAATGAATTATGATATATCTGCATACATCAAGGATAAACACACCGGCAAAATTTGTTTAACAATAAATGTTTCACAATCTTTTAAGCAAGCTTATACACAAATCCCTTGTCAGAATCTTACAGAGAGGAATCTAAATCATAGCAGAGAGGCAATAGGTTTCATCCAACTGGTTCCCTGCCCTTTCTGCTGCCATCTTGCTCAATTTGAAGCAGGAGAACGGAGGGACATCCAGCCAGAGTGTAATAGAAGCTGTATAATGGCACAATGCCAAACTATGTTGGCTTACGGGCGATGTTTTTAATGATGTTTATTACTGCCAATATAGTAAATAAATGCAGTGACAGCACTGTTATTGATGTGTATTAAGATATATCAGAATATATTAATAATAATTGAGATACTCTGTAACCCATTGCACTCCTGATCAATTGAAAAATACATTAAATTATTCTGATAATGATGATAAATTGTGGGATTTGGTGACACGTTGGATCTTACACCTATGAGAATAGGTTCCTGTCCATCCACCTGATTACCTGCGATTCAACTGTTTGTTGTCAGTCGTGAAGTAATTTTGAAGAGCTTCAATCTAAGTCTGAGTGGGTTTGAGCTTCGAACATGTAACAATCCCTAACTTGGCTACCTGAGTGGTTTCCCTGTAGTTATTCTGAGCATCATGTAGGCAACTCCCACTTTGTTGTCTTAGCAGCCCCCCCAATATTGCTGAGACAAATCTTCCTAATTCCTGTACAGCATCATTACCATCAGGTGGATGTCATTGTGTGTCAACGTTGTCATTGTATTCATTTTGTCTGTGGTCGGCCTGTTCTTAATTAAGCATTGATCCAGCTTTATATGAAAGGATTTAAGGACACCATATTAACTGTTTTTTCCTCAAATCTACTTTACATACCCAGTATTTTGGGGAAAGAGCGAAACCTTCCAAGCTCACCTGTGATTAATTTAATATTTAGGGCAGGCTATTTAGCTACAGGTTGTGTGTGGCTATCTACTAACACAGGAGGCATCCGTTCACTTTCTCTTTCATTTGTGAATAATTAAAAGGGAAGTTTTAATCACCCAGCAACCTTATGATTAGGGGCTTTGAGGCCCAGGAGATTTATTGATCAAGCAACCCAGCAATCTAATAGCCTAATAACTTGAAAAAAATCTTAACAAAGAGGCCAGTAAAGTACTGGTTATAATACTCTTAACATCGCTGAAAAGAGAGATGTATTGCTGAAGCTTTTTGACTTGCATTTATCAGGACAAACACTATTCATACTACAAGAGAAAAGAGTGCAGATTGGTTGAGTAGTTGACTCAGGTGGCCAAAGCATTGCATTAGAGAAAGCAACGGGAAACTATAGACTCCCCAAGTTCCTGGGTTATTCAGAAAAAGCACAAGACTTGAACACAAGAGAGGAGATTGCAGAGCCTCTGGCTCTGGTCTTCAGGTCCTCGTTGGTTACGGGTGTGGTTCCGGAGGACTGGAGGATGGCGAATGTGGTCCCATTGTTTAAGAAGGGGAAGAGAGACCTTCCTGGGAATTATAGGCCAGTGAGTCTTACTTCTGTGGTGGGCAAGGTATTGGAGAGAATTATTAGGGATAGGATTTATAGTTATTTAGAGAGAAATGAATTGATTGGGGATAGTCAGCATGGTTTCGTGAAGGGTAGGTCATGCCTTACTAACCTCATTGAGTTTTTTGAGAAAGTGACCAAAGAGGTGGATGGGGGTAAGGCGGTTGATGTAGTATATATGGACTTTAGTAAGGCGTTTGATAAGGTGGCCCATGGAAGACTTCTACAGAAAATGCAGATGTGTGGAATAGAGGGTGATTTAGCTAATTGGATTAGGAATTGGCTGGCAGATAAAAGACAGAGGGTGGTGGTTGATGGGAGATATTCATCGTGGAGTTCGGTGACGAGTGGTGTGCCTCAGGGGTCTGTTTTGGGGCCCCTGCTGTTTGTAATTTTTATAAATGATCTGGATGAGGGTATTGAGGGATGGATCAGTAAATTTGCAGATGACACTAAAGTCGGTGGAGTGGTAGATAGTGAAGAGGGGTGTTATAGTTTACAGAGTGACTTGGACAAGTTGCAGAGCTGGGCCGAGAGGTGGCAAATGGAGTTTAATGTGGAAAAGTGTGAGGTAATGCACTTTGGCAGGAACAATAAATGTGTAGAGTATAGGGCTAATGGTAGGGCTCTTAATAGTGTTGAGGAACAGAAGGATCTTGGTGTATGTGTCAATAGATCCCTGAAAGTAGGCAGTCAAGTGGATAAAGTTGTTAAGAAGGCATATGGAGTCTTAGCTTTTATTGGTAGGGGGATTGAATTTAGGAGCCGCAGCATCATGTTGCAACTGTACAAAACTCTAGTGCGGCCGCACTTGGAGTATTGTGTGCAGTTCTGGTCCCCACATTATAAGAAAGATGTGGAGGCATTGGAGAGGGTACAGAGGAGGTTTACCAGGATGTTGCCTGGTATGGAGGGCAGGTCCTATGAAGAGAGGTTGAAGGATTTGAGGTTGTTTTCGTTAGAAAGGAGGCGGCTAAGAGGGGATCTTATTGAAGCATATAAGATGATTAGAGGTTTAGATAGGGTGGACAGTGATAGCCTTTTTCCTAGGATGGAGAAAGCTAGCACGAGGGGACACAGCTTTAAATTAAGGGGTATGAGTTATAGGACGGATATCAGAGGTAGGTTCTTTACTCAAAGAGTGATTAGGGAGTGGAATGCCCTGCCTGCAGCTGTTGTAGATGCGCCAAGTTTGGTGGCGTTTAAGAGGTTAATTGATAAGTATATGGAAGAGAAGGGAATGGTTTAGTTTGGAGGGGCATTGCTTTTTATTTTGGTCGGCACAACATCGAAGGCCGAAGGGCCTGTTCTGTGCTGTAATGTTCTATGTTCTATGTTCTATATTATTTTTGTCTGCAAATAAAGGGGTCATTAGTATGAATGCATGTTGCTTCTAGAAAAGGTAAATGGACTGCACTATAAGCTTGATGGGCTTTCTTAAATTGTTAGTTGAAACTTTGAGAAGCCTATGGCTCCATGACAATGCTTAAGCTAATCAGCGTCAACTTGTCTACTATTCAACATCCTTTTCTCTTGTGGTATAAACTGTTGAAATTTGGCATTCTTGTGTTTGTTCTGACAAGCACAAGATGAAGATCTTTAGTAACACTTCCCTTGTTTCAGCAATATTGAACCAAGTAACTCCTTGTATTAATCTTAACACCACTCCATGCCATTGAATTCCAGAGTTGTTGTCTGTTGAAGTATGAAACAAAAGCAGACTGTCTATCAATACATTTGAGGTGCAATTTGGAAGGAGATTGTGCATCTTGTCCTCTCCCATCTAGGGCATATGTTGTAGAAAGACAATGGAGTGATGCTGCCCTCACTCAGTTAAGGGAGAGATCTGGGGCATGAAAAAACAGATCTAATCATTCTCCAAATTACGTAGGCTAAAAGTACTGTGTAAATAGACAGAGTGCCTCTCAATTTGCCCAATGAAAGAGCATATTACTTACAAGTTGGGTAGAGAAATTGGTAAAATATATTGTAGCTCAGCAGAGGTGTTTCACAGTTGGGTATAGAAAATGACAAGGTGCATTGCAATTGAACATAGAGATAAGTGAACAGCAAAGAGAAGCAAAGACTTTGATGAGTTATATTACAACAGGCAGAGGTATTAGCAAGGATGGATTAGAAGCATACATTACAATTAAGTAAAGGTGTGTATAAGGCACATTGTAAGTGGATAATAAATGTAAATATATAATTTACTAAAAATTATAATGAAACAAATAGATTGACAGGATGATTTGCATTTAAACGAATGGATGCACTTGGTACATAACAGTTGGACTACTGAGTAGACATCACATACGATAAGAATTATAAACAGATTAAAGGAAAGCATCTATAATTTGATGGAAGCATAGGGTAGATTAAACTGAGTAATACATACACTAGCAACTAATTGACTAATAGATGAATGAGATAGATAATGTTCAAACAAATGGATGACCCATGGTGTAACAATTTGAATAATAAATGTAGAATAATAGGTTAGAAGGATGAATAGTCATTTGAATAATGAATGAGATGGCACGTTGCAGTTACAGAAATGAATTGGAGCTCATTGAAGTGAACATAGCAAACAATGCTATGAAGTAAACAAAATTAGAAAAAATAATGGTATAAAAAATTGACAATCCCTGATGGATTTTACCCCAGCGATTTCATGAAAGGAAATGGTGAAACTGCAGTGTTTTAGCAATAATTTTGCAAGTTCCCTTGACTTTTCAATTCTTCCTTTAGATTGGAAAATTACACAAGAACAAAAGAAATAAGAATAGGAATATTCCATATGGCCCATCGAGCCTACTCTGGCATTCTGTACAATCATGATCTTGGAACTGAATTTCCTGCCTGTTCCCTATATCCTTGAGAGACTAAGTATCTGTCTATCTCTTCCTTAAATATATTCAATGATTATAAATGTTATTTCATTATTTGAGAAAGATAAAAGAAAAAAACAAGGAAATGATAATCACATTTATTTATGAATAAGTTACTGTAATATGTAAAAAATAGAATGACTGAATGATTAGAAAAATTTGAACAGGTTAGTGAGCCAACATGGATTTTGTTGTAAGATCCATTCTTTCTGTGTCTCTGAATGCTACATGCTTGCAGTCTGTGGAGATTGGAACATTTAAAGTACAAATGTCCCAATGCTTGCTACATTTGATTCTTGCCTGCTAACAAAGGTGGTCCCTCTTGGAGTGTGTTGATAGGTCACTGCATCAGTTCAAGTATCAGTGAACAATCGGTTTGTGTCAGTCAGTGTGACATTATAATCTGAAGTCAACTGCGCCAGAGAGAGAAAGGGAGAAGGCAGGGGACAGGAAAAGGTCCCAAGAAGAAATTCCAGGTAAAGAACCAAGACGGGACAGAAACAGGTCCCAGATAAGTTAAGAAAATATAAATGAGCAGAAAAACAAAAATGAGCAGGTTAACAGTTTTGGTCTCCTTGTCAAAGGAAATATAAACTGGCATTGTTAAAGTTTATTTATTAGTCAAAAGTAAGGCTTACATTAACACTGCAATGAGGTTACTGTGAAATTCCCCTAGTCGCCCAGTGCCTGTTCAGGTCAATGCACCTAACCAGCACATCTTTCAGCCTGTTGGGGGGAAACCAGAGCACCCGGAGGAAACCCACACAGACACTGGGAGACCGACCAAATTCCACCCAGACAGTGACACAAGTGGGGAATCAAACCCAGGTTTCTGGCACTGTGAGACAGTAGTGCTAACCACTGTGCCACCATGCTGCCCCGTAGTGGGAGGCATTCCAAAGAGGATTCACTTATTAATGTAGGAATTTTTGAACGAGGGGATGTTGAGTAGTTTGGACTTGTACTCACTGGAGTTTAAAAGAGTGAGAAGTGAATTTATTGAGACATAGAGGTTTCTCGGAGGGCTTGACAGGTTGATGCTGATAGGTTGTTTCCCTTGTAGGGGAGTGTGGGACTAGAGAACACAATCTCAGAGTACTGTACCTCATACTCACCCTAAATGTTAGAGTATAAGATTAATATTGTAAATTGTTTTACCTTTCTGATCTTGTATTGTAACATTTATTTTTGTTTGTTAAAAATCCAAGGAATATTGTGGCTTTATTCTATTAGCAGGTGTCTTTGCCCACCTTAAACAAAATGTTATTTGTATCTAATTGGATCTCACCAACAAATGTGGGTATTTGATTTGATTCGATTTTTTATTGCTACAGGCATTAGCATACAATGAAAAGTATTGTTTCTTGTGCACTATACAAACACTACACAAACTGTTCATAGAGAGGGAGAGAGTGTAGAAGGTAGTGTTACAAACATAGCCAGGGGGTAGAGAAAGATCAACTTAATGCAAGATAGGTCCATTCAGAAATCTGATGGCAGCAGGGAAGAAAAGCTGTTCTTGAATTGGATGGTATGTAACCTCAGACTTTTCTATCTTTTTCCCAAAGGAAGAAGGTGGAAGAGAGAATGTCCAGGGTACATGTGGTTCTTAATTTTGCTGGCTGCTTTGCCAAAGCAGCAGGGAGTATAGACAGGGTCAGTGGATGGGAGACTGGTTTGCATGATAGATTGGGCTACATTAATGACCTTTTGTAGTTTCTTGCAGTCTTGGACAGATCAGGAGCCATACCAAGCTGTGATACAACCAGAAAGAATGCTTTCTATAAAAGTTGACGAGAGTCTTAGCTGACATGCCAAATTTCCGTAGTCTTCTGAGAAAGTAAAAGCATTGGTGGGCTTTCTTAACTATAGTATCGGCAAGGGGGGAGCAGACAGATTGTTGGTGATCTGAACGCCTAAACGTTTGAAGTTGTCGACCTTTTTCGCTTTGTCTCCTTTGATGTAGACAGTTGCATGTTCTCCTCTACACTTTCTGAAATCGATGACAATCTCCTTCATTTTGTTGACATTGTGGGAGAGATTATTGTCACCACACCAGTTCACCAGATTTTTATTTCATTCTTGTACTGTATCTCGTCATTGTTTGATATCCAACCCACTACGGTGGTGTTGTCAGCAAACTTGAAAATCGAGTTGAAGAGGAATTTGGCCAGACAATCAGAGGTGATTAAGGAGTATTGTAGGGGGCTGAGAACACAGCCTTGTGGGGCACCGGTGCTGGGGATAATTGTGGAGGATGTGTTGTTGCCTATCCTTACTGATTGTGATTTGTGGGTTAAGAAATTCAGGATCCAGTTGTAGAGGGAGATGCCAAGGCCCTGGCCGCAGAGTTTGAAGATGATTCCTGGGAATAATGGTGTTGAAGGCTGAGTTGTAGTCAATGAATAGGAGTCTGTCATTGGTGCCTTTGTTATCTAGGTCTTCCAGGGTTGAATGCAGAGCCAGGGAGATGGCATCTGCTGTGGACCTGTTGCAGCAGTAGGCAAACTGCAGCGGATCCATGCAGTCCAGGAATTGATTTGTGCCATGACTAGTCTTTCAAAACACTTCATAATGATGGATGTTAGAGGTACAAACGAGAGTCATTTGTGTACATTGCTTGGCTCTTTTTAGGTACCAGGATAATGGTCTTCTTGAAGCAGGTAGGGACCTCAGATTGTTCTAAAGAGGGTCATAGTGATTTGTAAAAAGTAAGTTATGTCTATGAATCAAATTGGACATTTTGAGGAAGTGAATAATGTAGCAGGATGTCCATTAATGTATTTTAGATAGGTTTCCAGAAGGTATTTAATAAGGTTCCACATAAAAGAATGTTAGCTTAAAATTATTATTTATTGAATTGAAGGCAGATTATTGACCTGATTAAGAGATTGGTTAGGCAATGGAACAGTCAATAGAACAATGGTTATGTACAAGAATTGAAAAGAAGTAATTTGTGTGCCCTGCAACAATCTGTACTGAGGTTTCAATGGCTCAGTGTACTTTTTATTGAATTGATAACACAATAGAGAGGCATCTATTGAAGTTTGCCAATGACAAAGATTGGTGGTATCGTAAGTAATGCAGACAGGATCATAAAATTACAAACAGTCATTGATAGATGAATTGAATAGGCAAACCCTGTCAGATGAATTTTAACACAGCTAAGTTGGAAATAATTCATTGTGGAATATAAATGGATGGATTCAGCACTTTAAATGGTGAAAAGCTGGGGCAGTGGAAACCTAAAGAGACTTAGGGGCACATATATATATACAGCTCATTAAAATATAATTATCAAACATGAAAAGTAATGAAAGTCAAATGGAATGTGTACCATCTTTAATATAAAGCTAGAATATTATGGGGAAGAAGTTCTATTATAGCTGTACAAAGTCATGGCTAGAACACAATGAGAAAACAGTGTAAAGCTTTGCCCGGTGAACCTTGAAAAGGATATTTGACCTTCAAGGAGTGAAATACAAATCCATCAGAATCAGGAATCCAATGGATAGATTATGAGGAAGCATAACATTAATTAGGCTTCTTTTTCCTGGAATTAGAGGATAAACAGCATTTTAAAATAAGGTTGTCAGATGTTTGCTAGCCAATAACAGAAAGATATAAATTTAAATTAGGTGGATTGAATTAAGGTTCAGACTAATCATGATTTCACCAAATGGCAGAGTGCAACACAGTTACTGTAATGAACAGAATGTTGTACATTTGCAGTAATGGGTAAGGAGAGTACAGTGCAGTTACACAGGGATCAGAATGCAGTACAGTTATAGTCGGTGAAGAAGGTGTAGTACAGTTCCACAATGAGTGAACAACATGCAGCACAGGTACAGGGTGAACAAGGAATAGTATAGTTAGAGTATTGGATGAGGAGTGTGTACTACACTTTCATTTCTAACTGAGGAGGGTGTAGCACAGTTACATTAGTAAGTGATCAGAATGTAATTGGTGAGAAGGGTGCAACACTGTTTCGGTAGTGGGTGAGGAGGGTGAAGAACAGTACCATAGTAAGTAAAGGTGTAGTACAGTTACAGATGAACAATGTATAACTTAATGTTGAATTTATATTTATGTATATATATATTTGTGTGGTAAGAGAAATATTTCAGTTTTGTAGAAATATTGAGTTCCAAAAACTGGTGACTAGTGACTAAAAACAATATACGTTTATTAAAAGTGTTTTTGCTCATGCTCAGGGAGAACTCAAGCTCTATGACGCATGACCCCTTTTGTATATGTATCATCCACGTGACCATCCAGTCTACAAACATAATTTTGATTTAGCTTATGAATATTGGTGCCTGGCTGTCTGTCTAGGCTTGTCACTGACCAATTTCTAGTCTTTTGGGTTTGTTTATAAATAAACATTTGATGAAGTCTTACAATCCCTAAAGTCATGATGCAAAGATGCTGGTGTTGGACTGGGATAAACTCAGTTAAAGTCCAAAAGGTTTATTGGTATAGCATGAGCTTTCGAAGCACTGCTCCTTCATCAGGTCAGACCGCTGAAGTGAAAGAATTGGCTTAAAAGGGGTTGAAAGTTTAGTAATTTTGGAAACAATGCACAAAATGGAAAACCTTTACTGTTACCTAGTGACAGTGATCAAAGGCTGAAGAAAATGACAGGAGAGGTGAATGAGAGAGTTCAATATTTGTGTCAAAGAGAGATTGGGGGTATAAGCTCTTTGAGAAGTAAGTCTACAAAGCTATAAAGAGAGTAGTCAAGTGACTAATCAGCAATAGGATTCAATAAAGTCTCAGTTTAACAGAAGTGCAACTAGCAGAATGAGGTTAGGGAATGATTTGTTTGTTCTGCTGTTGAAGAAACAGTGGCCAAATTCTCCAGCCATTCATGCTCTGCTGCCACCACCAGTGTAAACAGAAAATTAGGTGCTTAGCCAAATCCCCATTCACTGCAGTGGGACAGGAGAATCCCAGTTGCGGGCGAATGTACCTCAGTCAGTTCAGAGTGTGGCTTCTGGGCATCATGGGGAGATTACAAGTTAGGTGAGAGGCATCAATTGAATGTTCAGGAATTCACCTGAAGAAGATTGTGTACAATGGTGTCAGTCCCAAGTGAGAAGCCTTTGCGTCAAACTAGTGTAAGCCCTGACTGCTTTATGTATCTGTAAAGACATTGCTGGAATCAAGGAATAGTGTGAATTTGAATCCTCTTCTTGTGTTTGTCTTGGGATTTTCCCAATCTTTTGCCAGTGCAATACAGTTCATTTTTATCGTTTAAATAAATATTTTATTCTTTATGTTAAAAGTTCATCAGTAGACTCCTGTGAAATTACTCAGCAATTTTCCATCACGGTTTCTAATAAAAAGTTATGTTTTACCAGCCCAATTTTCATACTAGAACCTGGTTTGTCCAGTATTAATAGCAGCTGGGATGGTAACACAGTAATGAGTGAACAAAACGCAGTATGGTTTAGTAATGGGTGAGGAGGGTGATGAACAGTTACAGTGATAAATGAAGAAGGTTTAGTACAGTTACAGTAATGAGTCAAAAGAATGCAGCACAGTTCCAGTAATGGATGAAGAGAGTACAGTCAGTCCTAATGCCCTGCTCTATCTCCATTGATCTGCGTGCTTATTTCTTTCAATTGCCTATCATATTTTGTTTTGAAATCACTCTTACACACAGTTGTGGGCAGTGCGTTCCATTCAAGTCATTACTGCTCATGCTTAAAAAAAGGTTCTTCCTCATTTTGACCTCTGAACGTCTTGCCCAAAACCTTAAATCTGTGGAGTCACACCATCAGCTAATGGAAATAGTTTCTCCTTGCCTACCATATTCAAACCTATCATAGTCTCGTACATCTCTATCAAATGTTCTATTTCCTTTATTTGAATGCTATCAAGCACAGCTTCTCCAACTTGTAGCCAAAATCTCTCTTCCTTGGAACTATTCTGGCAAATCTCCCTCTGCACCCTCCCACCTTTCCGAATGTGTGGTGGCCGGAACTTGATGCAATGCTCTAGTTGTTTTGCCGAATCAGATTTTTGTAACGGTTCAATGTGATTTTCTTGCTTTTCTATTCAATATCTCTATCTAATGTACCCAAGATCCCAAATGTACCTGCTCTCTCATTTGTCCTGTTTCTTCAAGAACTTGTGTAGCCAATTCCCATTAGCAGCCAGATGTGGATTGGGAGCTACGTTGAAAGGTAAAGGAGGACTTGTTGGTACTGATAGTTTTGTCATCAAACATGGGTTGTCAGAGCCCTCCTGAGTGGCTGCAGTCACTTTGATGAAAAAGCAACTGACGTCCAATATTTTCCAGGGAAACTTGCCCAAGTTCCAAAAGTCTGTTTTGATTTGATGCGACTTGATTTTTTATTGTCACGTGTTATTTAGAGTGAAGAGTATTGTCTTTTGCATGCAAAAGACAATTTTGCATGCAAAAGATAATATAGAGAAGGACAGAAGAGGGTGCAGAATGTAGTGTTACAGACATAGCTAGGGTGTAGAGGGTTTAATGTGAGGTAGGGCCATTCTTGAGGGAGTTGGTATGTGTCCTTGGACTTTTGTATCTTTTTCCCTATGGATGAAGGTCTACAAGAGAATGTTCAGGATGAGTGGTGTCCTTAATTATGCTGGCTGCTTTTCTGAAGTATTAGGAAGCGTAAGTGGAGTCAATAGGTGGGAGACTGGTTTGACCAATGAACTGAGCTTTGTTCACAACTGTTTGTCGATTTTTGTGGTTTTGGAAAGAGCAGGAATAATATCAAGCTGAAACACAACCAGAAAGAATGCTTTCTCTGGTTCATCTATAAAAGTTGTAATGGACATGCCAGATTTCCTTAGTCTCCTGAGAAAGTAGAGGCATTGGTGGGCTTTCTTAACTATAAGGTTGACGTGGAGGCACCAGGACAGGTTGTTGGTGATCTGGCCAACAAAAAACTTGAAGCTCTCAACCATTTCTACTTGGTCCCCATTGATGTAGACAGGGACATGTCCTCTACTACGCTTCCTGAAGTCGAAGGCATCTCCTTTGTTTTGTTGACATTGCAGGAGAGATTATTGTTTTCACACCAGTTCACCAGATTCTCTATCTATAATAGTGATCAAGTCCTAGTGCTATGTCCTGTTGTTGATTCATGCTGAATAGGTGTATTTCCCTTTGATGGCAGTTGGGACTTGCTTGTGTGAATGATTCCTCTTTCCTGTGAATAATTTCTTTGTCCTTGCACTGCAATGGATCATGGTGCACAAGCAGTCTCAACTACTGGAAGTAGAATGTGTAACTCTGTTAAAATAGCAGAGAGGGGGATTTACTGCCAGCCTATTAAGCATTTCTATAATAACACGGCTGACATTAATTCCAACCCTGTGATGAGAACTCCCAGCTGTTCAAATGCTGATGAAAAGACAAGGTTGCAGCATAAATAAATACTGAAATGATTCCAAGTTCAATTGTTACTGAACTCCCGAGACAAAGTTCTTTTTTTAAAATTTTTGCTTATATGAGTTGCTGTTTTGTTTCTCATTGCTTGGATATAAAAACATATGCAGTATTCATATTTTACACATGTATGCAAAATATACTCTAAAATAGATGGGAAATTGTGTATAGCTGACAATAAATTAAATACATTAACAAGAGATGAAGACCCCAGAGCAGATGTTAGTTCCAGCTGTTAGCGAGCAACTACTTCAGGGTGATTAATCAGTATTCTTCGTGACTGCAGCTCATGGAATAGAGTCATGTATGCCAGTCGAAAACCTTTCACACAGGGAAGCATGGTAGAGTCTGATTTCATCAATGGAATACCATGTTGAAGAGAATCATAGAACTCTACAGTGCAGGAAAAGATCACTAGGTCCATCGAGTCTGCACCGACCACAATCCCACCTAGACCTTACCCCCACATTTTTACCCACTAATCCCTCTACCCTACGCATCTTAGGACTCTAAGGGGCAATATTTTAGCATGGCTAATCAACCTAACTCCCACATCTTTGGACTGTGGGAGGAAACCAGAGCACTCGGAGGAAACCCAAGCAGACACAAAGAGAATGTACAAACTCCACAAGCCGGGAATCAAACCCAAGTCCCTGGAGCTGTGAAACAGCAGTGCTAACTGCTATGCTACCCTGCCGCCCTGGTTATGTTGAAGGAACTGCTCGAGGTAATTGGGCCTGCAGCATCACCTGTCTGCTTGATGTTTATGAACCCGAAATAGTGATTTTTCTTTTGTAAAAGGAAACCACAAACATAAATTTTGTCATGTACTCCAATGGGTTGTACGCTGTTCTCTAAAATGAACAGCAACTGGCAGGCAAAGATCTTTTTGTCTACAGATGGAGTCATAGCTTTTATTGGTAGGGGGATTGAATTTAGGAGCCGCAGCATCATGTTGCAACTGTACAAAACTCTAGTGCGGCCGCACTTGGAGTATTGTGTGCAGTTCTGGTCCCCACATTATAAGAAAGATGTGGAGGCATTGGAGAGGGTACAGAGGAGGTTTACCAGGATGTTGCCTGGTATGGAGGGCAGGTCTTATGAAGAGAGGCTGAGGGATTTGAGGTTGTTTTCGTTAGAAAGAGGCGGCTAAGAGGGGACCTTATCGAAACATATAAGATGATTAGAGGTTTAGATAGGGTGGACAGTGATAGCCTTTTTCCTAGGATGGAGAAAGCTAGCACGAGGGGACACAGCTTTAAATTAAGGGGTATGAGTTATAGGACGGATATCAGAGGTAGGTTCTTTACTCAACGAGTGATTAGGGAGTGGAATGCCCTGCCTGCAGCTGTTGTAGATGCGCCAAGTTTGGTGGCGTTTAAGAGGTTAATTGATGAGTATATGGAAGAGAAGGGAATGGTTTAGTTTGGAGGGGCATTGCTTTTTATTTTGGTCGGCACAACATCGAAGGCCGAAGGGCCTGTTCTGTGCTGTAATGTTCTATGTTCTATGTTCTAGAACAGCTTGGCTCCATCATTATATCTGCACTCCACAGGCCATCAGAAAAAGAAAACTACATGTAATCCCCTGGGGGAGTTAAAAAACAATAATTAAAACAGTGCGGGGGGAGGAGGGAGAAATGTGGAAATTGCTCTGAAACTCCTTCAAAGTGATCAGATCTAATTCTGGAGATTGCCTTGGCCCTGCTTATTGTATCTGCTTCTCGTAGGAAGTTATCTCCAGGTTCAGGATCCAGCTCTCCTTTCAAAGAATTCAGCGAATCAGCATTCACACACGAATGGCTGGAGGCAGCCAACAAATTAACATTGCTTAGGCACCAATTATGCAGTGATTTTGTAGCCTCAGTGCCCTTTTGCCACTGATGAAGTGGCCTCCTGCTGCATGTGGAGGTTTCAGTTTTAGTCGTAATGTTGGCCCTGCACAGATGGTCGGCTCACTGCAGCCAGAGGTTACATCCCCATTTGCAAGGTGGCAGGCAAGAAAGGCCATAGAGGGTGCCCCAAATGGATCCGACCACTAGTCCTTCTAATTTTTGTTTCCAGTCTGAAGTGCCTCCATATTAAGACATCCTCATGGTGTTGAATATCCCTCAGCAGAGCCCACCTTTTGCATGGGGCTGCCAAGGCCCCATCGCAACTTTGCAGCACTGGGTACCTGACGAGGATAGTGAATGTGAATTGGGAGGGTGCCTCAGGGATGTTTGCACCTTCAGGCATACTGTTGACAAATGCAAGCTTGGACCTCCCATTTTGTCCTACTGTCAGCGTACTGGGACCTGCAGGAAAATTCAGACGAAGGGCCATTCTATCTGCAAACAAGAGTTCTTGCATCGGCCACTTAATATCAACCTCTTAAATAGAATCATAGAAACAGTGGCATGGAGATAGGCCATTCAGTCCAAACTGTTCCATGCCAACCAACATGCCCATCTAAGCTAACCTTATTTGCCTATATTTGGCCCATATCCTCTAAACCTTTCCTCTTCTCTGCCTTTTAAGTCAGTGCATTCATTAGCTTTTAATTCATTCTGAAAATTAGCATTAGCTGGATGAGGATCTTGAGCACTTTCTTTAATCCCAGATTTTTTTTCTCTCTATTGGGCTTCTTCTCCAGTGATTTGAAGGAGAAAGAACTCTTGTAAAATTTGAAAGTTTATCCTTAATTGTTTCAAATGTTATTCTCTTTCTTAATATGCTCTGCTTTGTGCAGCCCCACAGACTTGTTGCTCCTGTTTTAGCTCAATATGTAGTTTATTGCTGTCCCTGTCTCCTCCATTGACTTGTCACCTCCTCTTGCTCTTCTTGTTGTGTTGACTCACACCCAATGACCTGTCAATGCATGTTCACTAATTGTGACAAACAGGAAAATGTAGGAGTGAATGGAAAAAGAATCATAATTCATAAGAGGTAACACACATGATAGATTTGTCATTTATCAATTAATGTTTAATTGTTAAAATGGGATCCATGCAAAAGAGAGAGTTCATACACCTAACAACAATCCCAAAAGATCATAGGTATTTCTCTCCATTCGAGAGACACACTCTTTGCAAATCAAAGCACCATTCTGTAAGTGTGGAGGAAGGCAAAGAGGCATTGCTTCCATGAAATAGCATAGTCAGTATGGGGATTGAATCGACACTGTTAGCATCATTCTGTATTACACTTTAATCATCTAACCAACCGAGCTAACTGACTCCCTGCAAGTCAGAAGTAACGTACATTAAAATATATTTATTGAGGAATGTACCATGATCAGATATGCAACAATGCCAGTGCTCGCCATCCTGAGGGGTTTCTCAGTCAGCTGCACACAGCTATGTGAAGTTGATCACTGACACCCTGTTCAGGCATGTGAGAACATTCATTCATTTCAGAATAGCCCAGGTCAGCCAGATGGAGCTGTCAAAAGAACAAAGAACAAAGAACAAAACAGCACAGGAAACAGGCCCTTCGGCCCAATGAGCCCGCGCCGCCACCCCGATGCTCCCACCTCTACCTGCGATCCCTGTCCGAGTTTATAGATCTATAGATTAAAAACCAAATTTGAGACAATTTAGGGAGAATTTGTTTTGCCAATCAGCCCAAGAGCACATCCCTGGGATGTGGGAGGAAACCGGAGCACCTGGAGAAAACCCACGCAAGCACAGGAGAATGCACAAACTCCCACAGACAGAGGCCCAAATCCATGTATCTGCACAGCACAGCGATAGTCACTGAACTGTCATGTTGCCCATCAAATGGTCCAGGTCAACCATACACTAACGATGTGAAGCACTAGGATACTCTCGAAAAAGATCCAAGAGCAGCCCTCTCACAACCCATAGCATGTATGCCCCTTGTTAGACAACAAGGTGGACCAAAGCACCTGCAGGATAAGAACAAGTACATAGAACATAGAACATAGAACATTGCAGCGCACAACAGGCCCTTTGGCCTTCGATGTTGCGCCCACCAATTAGGAAAAAGCAATGACCCTCTAACCTAAACCATTCCCTTTTCATCCATAAACTTATCTACTAACCTCTTAAATGCCACCAAACTTGGCGCATCTACAACTGCAGCAGGCAGGGCATTCCATACACTTACCACCCTCTGGGTAAAGAACCTACCTCTGACATCCATCCTATAACTACCACCCCTTAATTTAAAGCTATGTTCCCTCGTGCTAGCTTTCTCCATCCTCGGAAAAAGGCTATCACTGTCTACCCTATCTAAACCTCTAATCATCTTGTATGTTTAGAACATAGAACATAGAACATAGAACAATACAGCACAGAACAGGCCCTTCGGCCTTCGATGTTGTGCCGACCAAAATAAAAAGCACTGCCCCTCCAAACTACACCATTCCCTTCTCTTCCATATACTTATCAACTAACCTCTTAAACGCCACCAAACTTGGCGCATCTACAACAGCTGCAGGCAGGGCATTCCACTCCCTAATCACTCTTTGAGTAAATAACCTACCTCTGATATCCGTCCTATAACTATCACCCCTTAATTTAAAGCTGTGTCCCCTCGTGCTAGCTTTCTCCATCCTAGGAAAAAGGCTATCACTGTCCACCCTATCTAACCCTCTAATCCTCTTATATGCTTCAATAAGATCCCCTCTTAGCCGCCTCCTTTCTAACGAAAACAACCTCAAATCCTTCAACCTCTCTTCATAGGACCTGCCCTCCATACCAGGCAACATCCTGGTAAACCTCCTCTGTACCCTCTCCAATGCCTCCACATCTTTCTATAATGTGGGGACCAGAACTGCACACAATACTCCAAGTGCGGGCGCACTAGAGTTTTGTACAGTTGCAACATGACGTTGCGGCTCCGAAATTCAATCCCTCTACCAATAAAAGCCAAGACTCCATATGCCTTCCTAACAACCTTCTCGACCTGACTTCCTACTTTCAGGGATCTATGCACATACACACCAAGATCCCTCTGTTCATCTAGACTACTAAGAATCCTACCATTTGCCCTATACTCTACACATTTATTATTTTTGCCATAGTGCATTACCTCACCCTTTTCCACATTAAACTCCATTTGCCACCTCTCGGCCCAGCTCTGCAACTTGTCCAAGTCACTCTGTAAACTAAAACACCCTTCTTCACTATCTACCACCCCACCAACTTTAGTATCATCTGCAAATTTACTGATCCATCCCTCAATACCCTCATCCAGATCATTTATAAAAATTACAAACAGCAGGGGGCCCCAAAACAGACCCCTGAGGCACACCACTTGTCACTGAACTCCACGATGAATATCTCCCATCAACCACCACCCTCTGTCTTCTATCTGCCAGCCAATTTCTAATCCAATTAGCTAAATCACCCTCTATTCCACACATCTGCATTTTCTGTAGAAGTCTTCCATGGGCAAAGGTCCATAGGCAAAGGTTTCAATTAGGTCTCCTCATAGCCGCCTTCTTTCTAACAAAAACAACCTCAAATCCCTCAGCCTCTCTTCATAAGACCTGCCCTCCATACCAGGCAACATCCTGGTAAACCTCCTCTGTACCCTCTCCAATGCCTCCACCTCTTTCTTATAATGTGGGGACCAGAACTGCACACAATACTCCAAGTGCGGCCGCACTAGAGTTTTGTACAGTTGCAACATGACGTTGCGGCTCCGAACTTCAATCCCCCTACCAATAAAAGCTAAGACTCCATATGCCTTCTTAACAACCTTCTCGACTTGACTGCCTACTTTCAGGGATCTATGCACAAATACACCAAGATCCTCTGTTCATCAACACTATTAAGAATCCTACCATTAGCCCTATACTCTACACATTTATTATTCCTGCCAAAGTGCATTACCTCACACTTTCCCACATTAAACTCCATTTGCCACCTCTCGGCCCAGCTCTGCAACTTGTCCAAGTCCCTCTGCAAACTACAACACCCCTCTTCACTATCTACCACTCCACCGACTTTAGTGTCATCTGCAAATTTACTAATCCATCCTTCAATACACTCATCCAGATCATTTATAAAAATTACAAACAGCAGGGGCCCCAAAACAGATCCCTGAGGTACACCACTTGTAACCGAACTCCATGATGAATAATTTCCATCAACCACCACCCTCTGTCTTCTATCAGCTAGCCAATTCCTAATCCAATTAGCTAAATCACCCTCAATCCCATACATCTTCATTTTCTGCAGAAGCCTTCCATGGGCCACCTTATCAAACGCCTTACTAAAGTCCATATATACCACATCAACTGCCTTACCCCATCCACCTCTTTGGTCACTTTTTCAAAAAACTCAATAAGGTTAGTAAGGCACGACCTACCCTTCACAAAACCATGCTGGCTATCCCCAATTAATTCATTTCTCTCAAAATAACTATAAATCCTATCCCTAATAATTCTTTCCAATACTTTGCCCACAACAGAAGTAAGACTCACCGGTCTATAATTCCCCGGAAAGTCTCTATTCCCCTTCTTGAACAATGGGACCACATTCGCTATGCTCCAGTCTTCCGGTACTATACCTGTAACCAACGACGACCTGAAGATCAGAGCCAGAGGCTCTGCAATCGCCTCTCTCGCCTCCCAGAGAATCCTAGGGTAAATCCTAGGGTAGGTCGTGCCTCACAAACCTTATTGAGTTTTTTGAGGAGGTGACCAAAGAGGTAGATAAGGGTAAGGCAGTTGATGTAGTGTATACGGATTTTAGGAAAGCATTTGGTAGGCTACTGCAGAAAGTGCAGATGCATGGAATTGAAGGTGATTTAGCAGTTTGGATTAGGATTTGGCTAGCTGATAGAAGACAGAGGGTGGTGGTTGATGGGAAATATTCAACCTGGAGTGCAGTTACAAGTGGTGTACCTCAAGGATCTGTTTTGGGGCCACTGCTGTTTGTCATTTTTATAAGTGAACTAGATGAGGGTGTAGAGGGTTGGATTAGTAAATTTGCTGACGATACCAAAGTTGGGGGAATTGTAGACAGTGAGGATTGATGTTACAGTTTGCAGAGGGACATAGATAGGTTGCAGAGCTGGGCCGTGAGGTGGCAAATGGAATTCAATACGGATAAGTGTGAGGTGATTCACTTTGGTAGGAATAACAGGCATATGAAATATAGGGCTAATGGAAGGACCCTTAATAGTGTTGTCGAGCAGAGGGATCTTGGGGTACAAGTACATAGCTCTTTGAAAGTTGGCACCCAGGTTGATAAAGTTGTTAAGAAGGCGTACGGTGTGTTAGCTTTTATTGGTAGAGGGACTGAATTTAGGAGCCGTGAGGTTATGTTACAACTGTACAAAACTCTGGTGCGGCCGCACTTGGAGTATTGCGTACAGTTCTGGTTGCCGCATTATAAGAAAGATGTGGAAGCATTGGAAAGGGTGCAGAGGAGGTTTACCAGGATGTTGCCTGGTATGGTGGGAAGGCCTTATGAGGAAAGGCTGAGGGACCTGAGGTTATTTTCATTAGAGAGAAGAAGGTTACGCGGTGACCTAATTGAGGCGTATAAGATGATCAAAGGACTGGATAGGGTGGATAATGAGAGCCTTTTTCCTCGGATGGTGATGACCAACACGAGGGGACATAACTTTAAATTAAGAGGTGGTAGTTATACAATGGATGTCAGAGGCAGGTTCTTTACACAGAGGGTGGTGAGGACGTGGAATGTCCTGCCTGCAGCAGTTGTGGACTTGCCTACTTTAGGGGCATTCAAATGGTTGGTGGATAGGCATATGGATGATATTGGAATAGTTTAGGTTAGAGGGTCCACTGGCCGGCGCAACATTGAGGGCTGAAGGGCCTGTACTGCGCTGTAATGTTCTATGTTCTATGTTCGATCCTGTTCGGCCCAGGAGACTTATTTAACTTCAAACCCTCAAGAATATGTAGCACATCTTCCTTATCTACTTCAATACTTTCCAGTTTACAACCCTGTACATCAATTTCATCATCTATTTACACACTTCCCAAGGATTCCCAAGGCTTATGATCCCTATTTTAAATCAGTTTTCTATACCCCTCCATTCCCATTCTGTTCACGTGCCCATCTAAATATTTCTTAAATAACTCTAGACTACCTGCCTCCACCACTTTACTTGGCAGCACATTCCATACCCCCACCACCCTCTGTGTGAAAAAACTGCCTCTAGCATCCAAATTATACCTTACCCACCTCACCCTAAGCCCATGACTCCTCATGCTATTCGAGTCCATCCTAGGAAAAAGCTTAACCCTGTTTACTCTATCTATACCCCTCATAATCTTGTACATCTCTACTAGATCTCCTCTAAGTCTACGTCTTTCTAAGAAAATCAGTCCCAATTTGTCTAACCTCTCCTCGTTACTCAGACCTTCCATATCAGGCAGCATCCTGGTAAACCTCCTCCACACTCTCTCCAGAGTCTCCACATCCTTCCGGTAGTAAGGTGACCAGAACTGGACACAGTATTCCAAATGATGTTTAACCAATGTTTTATACAACTGCAACATTAAAGGCCAGCTCTTGTACTCTATACCCCTTCCTATAAAGGCTAACATACTATATGCTTTCTTCACAACCTTCTCCACTTGCTCTGCCACCTTCATAGACTTGTTCACCTGCACCCCCAGGTCCCTCTGCGTTTCTATACTCTTAATAGGTCTACCCTTTATCATATACCTTCCCCCTACATTCTTTCTCCCGAAATGCATCACCTCACATTTATCAGGATTGAATTCTATCTGCCATTTGTCTGCCCAAGCTACCAGCCTATCTATGTCCTGCTGCATCGCCTGACAATGCTCCTCACTATCCGCAAGTCCAGCCATCTTTGTATCGTCTGCAAACTTGCTGATCACTCCACTTACTCCCTCTTCCAAGTCATTTATATATCTTACAAATAGAAGAGGTCCCAGTACCGAGCCCTGCGGCACACCACTAGTGACCGACCTCCAGCTAGAAAAACACCCTTCCACTATTACTCTCTGTCTCCTATTACCAAGCCAGTTACTTATCCATCTAGCTACCTGTCCTTGTATCCCATGTTTGACCTTCTCAACTAACCTCCCATGAGGGACTTTGTCAAACGCCTTACTAAAATCCATATAGATGACATCAATGGCTCGCCCTTTGTCCACCGTTTTCATCACCTCCTCAAAAAATTCTACCAGATTTGTAAGGCACGACCTCCCCTTAACAAATCCATCTGTGTATCCCTAATCAGATCGCAATGCTCTAAGTGCCTATACATCCTATCTCTAAGAACTTGCTACTAATGCAGCTTTCCCCCTCATCCTGATTGCATTCATGTGGGCAGTCAGAGGGCAAGGACTATAAGGCTGTAGTGCAGCACCTACAGAGAGGGCAGGTTCACCAGGGACAGTATTTCTTCCTATAGGGTCAATGGCCTGCTTTCCTGCATCACTAACAGAACCGGATGATCTGCTGTCTCACTCGACTTTGAGCTCTCAGCTCGTGTCTACTGAGGATTGCCAACTTTGGCATCCCACTACCTGTGGCAGATTGCTCATGGTTGTTATAACTTTGTTTCCACTGCAAGTCAGTGCAAAGCTTCACTCTAAAGCTATACCATGCTGACCCCCAACACAGATCATCCCAAGAGGATTGAGAATGTTACCAGCGCTGTGGACACTTGAAGTTTTTAGGGAACAAAGGCCGCTGATTCATCGCTCCAGCCTCTGATGCATCATTATATTTGTGCTCTGAGACAACCTGAAATTTGTTTGCAACCATGGATGAGTGTCCTCCTCAGTGCCCCGTTCAGCACTGTGTGCCCATCCACGCTGAGCACAAAGGTCATTGAACCTGTTCCGGCATTGGGTCCAGGTTCTCCTGACCAGGTTATAGTTTCTAACTCCACTGTCATCTCTGTCCGTGCCCCCTTGCTGAGGTGAGATGACCTCCTCCTTCCATCAATTGGCAGTAGGACAGTCCCTCCTTTGTGTTACTGCCTTCATCAGGGTTCTGAAACAGTTATCATCAGGGAAATGGGGTGCCTGCTGTGACTTCTGCAGTAGTCATTCTGTTGCCACATATTCATCAATGGCCTCTGAACACTGCTTTTAATATTCACAGTGGACTGTCATTGGACACTCTGGTCTCCACCCTCCCATTGGAAACATAATTTGCATTGGTTGTCACCTAAGCGAAGCATCATGGGAGCAATCTTACCATTGTGCTCTGCTGACTGATGGACAGGGCAAGCAGGTAAGATCGTGTGAGAGCTAAGGATCAGTTTTGCGCCCGATTTCTCGCCTCTGGTGATCTTACTGGCACCGGATATCTGGCAAGGTCAACTTCAAGCCCATTTCTGGTGCAAGGCTGAATAAATTATTTAAATTTAATTAGTATATGTTTAACATATGATTAGTGAGCCTAGGACATTATCATCCGGACTCACTTGCCCCCTGTGGCCATGTGGGAGAAGTTTTCTGGGAACTGATATAAAAGTTGAGCATTGATCTAATTGAATGGTGGAACAAGCTGAGGGCTCCTTATTTCTTATGTTTTGTCTATGTGGCTCAGTGTCAAACTTGGCTCGATAATGCTGTGAAAAACCCCCCAGGGTTTTTTGCAACATGAAAGACATTATACAAATGCAAGTGTTTTGTGGCACATTGTTCTCAGAGCTGGCAATCCTAGTCACAAAACTAATTCTGAGTACTTACAAACATACAGACAAACAAGAAGCAGGAGTAGGCCATTCAGCCCCTCAAGCCTGCTCTACAATTTGTGAAGATCATGGCTGATTTGCTAAGAACCTTAATTCTGCGTCCTGCCTATCTCCTCCTAACCCATCACCCTCTTGCTCATGAATATCTATCCACCTCTGCTTTAAAAATATTCAAAGACTCTATTTCCACTGCCTTTTGAGGATGAGTTCCAAAGACTCACGTTCCTTTGAGTGAAAAATTTTCACCTCATCTCCATTTTAAATGGGCAAATCCTTATTTTTAAATTGTTACCCCTAGTTCTAGATTCTCCCACAGAAGGAAACATCCTCTCCACATCTACCCTGTCAAGACACTTCAAGATCTTATATATTTCTAGCAAATTGCCGCCTACTCTTGTAAACTCCAGTGGATTTACCTTGTTGGAAATGGTGCTATTGAGGGACAGTCACACCAGTACGCCCAGCAGTATTGAAAACCAGCTGGAGAGTTTCTTGGTCACCTGATGGTCAACCAATTGACAAGTCAATAAGGTTGTTAAGAAGGCATACGGAGTCTTAGCTTTTATTGGTAGGGGGATTGAATTTCGGAGCTGCAACGTCATGTTGCAACTGTACAAAACTCTAGTGCGGCCGCACTTGGAGTATTGTGTGCAGTTCTGGTCCCCTCATTATAAGAAAGATGTGGAGGCATTGGAGAGGGTACAGAGGAGGTTTACCAGGATGTTGCCTGGTATGGAGGGCAGGTCTTATGAAGAGAGGCTGAGGGATTTGAGGTTGTTTTTCGTTAGAAAGGAGGCGGCTAAGAGGGGACCTAATCGAAACATATAAGATGATTAGAGGTTTAGATAGGGTGGACAGTGATAGCCTTTTTCCTAGGATGGAGACAGCTAGCACGAGGGGACAAAGCTTTAAATTAAGGGGTGATAGTTATAGGACAGATGTCAGAGGTAGGTTCTTTACCCAGAGGGTGGTAAGGGTATGGAATGCCCTGCCTGCGGCAGTTGTAGATGCGCCAAGTTTGGTGGCGTTTAAGAGGTTAGTAGATAAGTTTATGGATGAAGAGGGAATGGTTTAGGTTAGAGGGTCACTGCTTGTTCCTAATTGGTCGGCGCAACATCGAGGGCCGAAGGGCCTGTTCTGCGCTGTAATGTTCTATGTTCTATTCTATGTTCTATGTAACTAAAGATACTGGGGGGAGTTTTCCCATCCTGCTCACCATGTAAATTGTAATGGACAGTGGGGTGGAATGGGGGAAACATGCAAAGGTGCTGGATTTTTCGGTTTTGGGGGCTGGTGTGGCTGGAAAATCCCACCCACTTTATCATTTCATGTAGAGTTGATGCGCGAATGGAAAAAGTAAATAGAGGATAATAAATTGAAGAATAAGTGTTATGAGACATTACCTGTTCCTTGGGATTAGTCAGGTATGTATCTACATTCTAAATGATTATTACTTGACCTCTGGTGTATATTACAGATGCAGCTTAATGCCTTTAAGCAATTTAATGTTCTGTAGCTTAATAATCATCTTAACTGTTGCTCATTTTCTTCCTCACAGATGCTGCCTGCTCCAATGTTTTTGCCATTATCAGCAGCTCTACATTCATTCTTTTCTAAAACGTTTATGAATGTATCACTGGAAAGATTTACCATCTTCATGAAAAACGTTGACAAACCACTAATTTGGAATGAAGAAGCACATTGGAACCAGGTACTATTTTTGTCAAAGTAACATTGCAAATCACTGACTCTGTACTTTTCATATCTTTACATCAAATGGTTACGGTTTACTGTACAATCAATAATAGGGATTGTTAACAAGTCAATGATAATGATGTATTATGTCAGCATTTTAATTCATAATTGAATTTTTCCATTGTTTTGGATCCCATGTTAGAATTGGAATGTTACATTCAGCCTGCTCAGTTTATAGGCTCCTTTATGTTGAGTCTTTACTACATATTACACAGAAAACAACACTTCATCTGTTGCTAATTGAAAATTCTGGCCAGTTGAGCTGTACAGATGAAGAAAACTTTTGCAGCCTTGGGTGATATTGGACAAAGGCAAAATACCTCAGGGTCAGGCACATATTCCTATCTAGCATAGTTAGCAATGGGAATTGTGCCTGTGTGAAAATTTTGGTTAATCAGGGTCATGCTAGACTGAAACAAGAACGGAAAATACTGGGAATATTCAGTTGATAGGATAGAAAATGGAAATTTAGCTGGTGACCAATGGCAAGCCATCTCGACGCCAGGAAAGTGGCTCCGATTTATGAGAGATATTTGGGGGGGGGGGGGGGGGGGGGGGGGGGGGAAAAGAGGAGAGAGAGGGGTAGTGGTTGTATATCCTGCTTAATGCTTCAGGTTGATAATCTTTCATCAGAACTGGGAAATGTGAGAAATGCACTATACTTTAACTAGGTTTTAAGCAAGTAAGCAGTGACAGGGAGGGAAAAGGGAAGTTCTATGATAGGATGGAAGAAAAAAGATAAGAAACAGAGAGAGAAGATACTTTGTCAAGGAGATAATTTTTTGTTTTCCTTGTTTATTCCACAGGAATGGTGAGAGAGGATCCCATAAATGAAAAATAAGTGGATAACTATAGGGAGGTTAAGTGACAGAAGGGCAGGACAAAAGGGAGTGAAGAAACAAATGTATATTTAGAGGAGATGTGAATGACAGAATGACTACAGGCTGTAGTACTTTCCATTGTCAAATAGCCAGTTATAATCTCCTTGCCTCCATGTGAAAAATGGCTACTTGAGTGACATACAGGAGACTGGCAATGCCTGTGGTACAGATGGACTTTAGCAAGCAGTGGATATCCGTGTTCATTCATGGTTTCTGGTTGGGAAACTGGCAGATTTACTTCTTTGGCTAATGAAGTTAGTTACTATAGTGGCATTCCCATTCAGGCTGGTGCAGAGTTTTTAAATACTGACCAGTCTACTAACTCTAAGCAGTCCCATACGAGATTAGTCCGATTCCTCAGCCTAATATTGCAAAGCTTTCTTTGAAGGCTTTCCCGATTTCAGTTTTTGCTTTAAACCAGTCCTGTGGTCTGATTTGCTTAAATGTGGCAGACAATAGAGTGGTAAACATGTTTGATATTTGTGTTGCAGTGGTCTTGGATATTTGGGCCTCTGTGGAATAGGAGATGTGTTGGTGGTAACTTGGTAGAACACTCTTGAGCTTGGCCTGATTGAAGTCCCTGGCCATGATGCACAAGGCCTCGGAATGTTTTGTCTCAAGGCGATTCATAATGATATATATTTCGTCCAGCACAATCTTCATGTAGGATGTAAATTGGGGTATGATGTAAATTGCTGTCAGGATAACAGAGGTAAACTCCCGCAGAAGGTAATAGGGCCTGCATTTCAGTGTCAGGTATTCATGGTCCAGAAAGCAGAAAACTCACCAGTGTTGTTAGACACCATGAGGTATTGATTAGAAGGCAGACCCCAACTCCCCTAACCTTGACTGAGGCTGGTATTTGGTCCATTCAGAAAATTGAGAAGCTCTCTGTTTGGCCGGTGAAGCAGGAGTGAGTTTATGTCTCTGTGAAACACAGAGCAATCCTTCAGTTCTTTTTTGAAAAGTGAGTCTGGCTTTAAGTTTGTCTTTAAGCTTGTTTTGGAGATTAGACATTTGCAAGGAGTAAACTGGGGAGGAGGGCCTTGGAACTGCATTTATTCACTGTCACCTGCAGGGCTGCATGTTTTCCATGCTTCCTGGAGTGACTGCCTCTGTTTGGGCCCAGGAGTTGGTGAGGGCATTTGCGGTGTTCGGGGTATGGGGGTGTCCAATGAAGTTTTTCTCTCTGGTCAATGTGTGGAAGGAGTATTTGTTGCCTAGTTTGCGCTTCCTGTGTCGGTAGATGAGCAGGTGGGCTTTGGAGGTCGTGGAAGTCCAGACCATGCTCCGACATGGATGGATCGAAGACTGGTAAGTGGATGATGTGTCCGGGGTCGTGGTCGCTGTTGAGTCGATGGCCAGGTCCATGTGTTGAGGTCCTCAGGATCACTACGAGTTGGGGTCTTCCTTAGGACGTTGGAGGATCTTGAGACCTGCAAGCAAATTTAAAAGTTCAGTGTTAGTGATTTTTAGGCAGTGGGGGTTGATAGTTAGGAGTGTGAGACGATTGTAGATATGGGGAGTGGGTAGAGTGCTTAGGGCCTGCAGGAGGTCGCAACTCTCCAAGTCAAAGAGGTTGGGATCTAGTGGGGTGGAAGCTCTGGCTCCAGACTTGCTGCTCTGGCCATTGGGAATAAATTCAAAAGCACGGTGTTAATGATCTTTAGGCAGTGGCAGTTGATATTTCAGTCAGGCAGAATAACAATAAATTCTAACTACTGAATATTGAAACTTCTTTGATCTCATCCCTTTGTACGTTCTGGCCAGTAATTGGCCTTTGAAACCTCCTTTCATATCCCTGCGAGCAGAAGAATTACTTTTATTAATGGAATCTCTGGCTAATCAGGGCTTGCTCTGTTGGACTTCAACAGCCACCTTCTTTGATCTGCTTCTAATCACCTTACACGTTTGAATGGATTCAATCTCTGTACACCTGGCTGCTTACCCTGAGAAAATTCATTTAGCAGAAATGATGAAAGATAGTTTCCATCACATTTCCATGAATACTAAACATGTTGTACAGTTTGAAGATTAATGCAATTTCCTTTACATGCCAATTTTAAGGTATTCTGGCCAATATTTCTCAATCAGCCACGGCACCAAATGGTGATCCATCTAATTTTCATTTAGGGTGTCCTCTGTCACCATTCCTTGGAGAGAAATAAAAAATAATCTTATCAGCAATCCATCTTTCCTCTCCTATCTCTATCCATTTTGTACATGGTGCATAAATGCAGCCACTGTGCTACACAGAGAGAATGTTTAAGCTGGTGAAAGAAGTGTCAATTATAAACGGGCTGGAAAGTCTGGAGCTTCTTGAATTTTGTTAGAACCATACTTGTCCAGGCAAGAGAGGTGTATTCTTTTGCGTGTGTCTTATAGATAGCAGAATAGGTTTGGGGAATTAGGAGGTGAAGAGGAAATTTTTATTGCGGTGAGTGATAATAATATGGAATTAACAGCCTACTGTAGAGTGATGACAGCCGAGATGATCAATGATTTCAAAAGGAAATCAGATGGACATCTGCAGGGCTAAGGGGATAGAGTGCAAAAATGGGACTGACTGGATTGCTCTTCAGAGAGATGACTTGGATTTGATGGACTCGATAATCTCTACCATGTAATAATGGTTTTATGGGTAGAAGTCTGTTGAACCCCAACAGTGGGACTGGAAGTGAATGATACATCCACTGAGTGGTGACGGAACTGGTCACATCCCCTATCCCTGTGATAACAGCATTGTCCTATTATTTTTCGATTCTTTCAAAAGATGTGGATATAGCTAGTTGGAGCAGCATTTATTGCCCATTGCTAATTTTCCTTGAGAAGGTGGTGGTGAGTCAACTTTGCCGCATTCAAGGAAGGATATATTGGCCTTGGAGGGGTTGCAGGGAAGGTTCACTAGGCTGATACTGGAGATGAGGGCGTTGGATTATGAAGAGAGACTAAATGATCTAGGTTTGTACTCGTTGGAGTTTAGAAGGCTGAGAGGGGATCTTATAGAGACGTATAAGATAATGAAGGGGATGGATAGGGTAGAGATTGGGAGACTCTTCCCGCTTAGCAAAGATAGCAGAACTAGAGGGCACAGCCTCAAAATTAGTTGGTGGGAGGGGCAGTTCAGATCAGAGTCGAGGAGGAATTTCTTCACGCAAAAGATGGTGAATCTTTGGAATTCTCTGCCTGTTGAAGTGGTGGAAGCTTCTCGCTGAATATATTTAAGTCAAGAGTGGATAGGTTTTTGAATAGATAAGGATATTAAGGGTCATGGGGAAAAAGCAGGAAAGTGGTACTGAACCACTGCAGATCAGCCATGATCTTCTTGAATGGCAGGGCAAGCTCGAGGGGCTGGATGGCCTACTCCTGCTCCTATTTCTTATGTTCTTATGTTCTTAACCTCTTGAAATGCTGCAGCCCATGTGGTGCAGGTGCTGTTAGGAAGGGAACAGCAGGGTGTTGGTCTACTGAATAAGTTGGGCCAATACTATCTGGAGTTTAGAAGAATGAGAGATTATCTCATTGAAACAAATAAGTTTCTGAAGGAGCTTGATAGGGTAGATGTTTCTGCTGGTTAGAGAACTGAAACATGGTCTTGGGGTGCAGTTTTAGGACAAGAGGCTAATCATTTAGCACTGAGATGAGGAGAAATTATTTCACTGAATGGGTTCCGAATCTTTAGAATTCTGTACCCCAGAAGGTTGTGTATGCTCCATCATTGAATACATTTAAGGCTGGGATAGACAGCTTGTTGGCTTCTCAAGGAATTAAGGGATATGGGGACAGGGCAGGGAGATGGAATTGAAGCCCAAGATCAGCCATGATGATGGAGCAGGCCCATTTCTTGTGTTTTTGTCTGTTGCGATTGTTAGCCAATTATCTATTCACGGTCAAGAGACTGGCTAAACATGTAATGGGGTGACCAGGAAATCATTGACTTCTCTGTCACCTCACAGTGGTTGAAGATTTTGGCATCATACCTAAACAATACCCAGATCTTGCAAGTCAGCAGGACTAGTGTGACTGCCCTCGACATAGATTTTGATCTTGAACTGTTGCCACCCCTTCTCTATCTGCCATCTTGGATTCCTGCAACTGCTGCCACCCCCTCACCCACCCTTTGATTCAAGTCAACTGCTATCTCAACGCAGAGAACAAATGAAGGAGTGATTGCATGCTTTGGTGATTCCCCTCTGCAAGTGAGCCATCTGAGGATGGTGATGGTGATGCTGTGGTAGGAAGGATGGTGGCGTGGGGTGTGTGGTTTTGGGGGGGTGGGGGGGTGGTGTTTGGTGGTGTGCCTGATCCTGCTTCTTTAGGTTGGCAGCATGAAACAACATGCCTAATGAAGGTGTCTTAGACAGAGATCACAGTGGAGATTAGTAGCAGACCTATGAGCAAAACCGGATCCAATGCTGTGGAAGGCTCAATGACCCCTCAGCAAGGTTAACAGGCTTGGTTTAGTCACTGCCAAGTGTCTGTGGTGTGGACATTAACCAATATACATTTGCTTTGATTTGTTCCATCTTTGTGAGATGACCTGCATGGGACAAAGGAAGAGATACTTTCTTTTACAAACCAGTTATTCCATCTCTCAGAATCATCTCGAAGCAATGCACGTATAACAAATTACTTTACAGCGCAGTGTCTATTTTTATCTGGAATGACAGTGGGCTACAGTAGAGAAACAGGATCAATGTGCCTTTTATGGTTCTGCAACCATTTTCAATAAGAAATAGTATGTAAATCTCAGGTTTTTTGTTACAGCCTGTGATTTTCCATCCATTCCATTCATTTTACTGAAGAGCTAATTGTTGGTAAGTGCAGAAACAAGCATTCTCCCCTCCTAGTTTTTACACTCGAACAGCAGCCGCTGTCTAATAATTAAATTAAACTGTGATAAACGAATCCAGGTTTTATGATAATGACAGTGATGTTTCCTGTATCTTCTCAATATGAACTCACCAATTAACATTTATATATCTGAAGTCAGTTGTGCACTGCCAGTAATTCACAAGTTCATTTTGCTTAAGTGTGTGAAGAATGATTATAAAGAGGAAATATCTATCTGCTTCACCTGATAGAAAATTACAGAGCTGGCAGAACAGTATTCATTGCTCATCAGACAGAAAGGGAGCTATTTATTCTCAATTGTTTGGATAGGAAATCTTCAAGAAAAGGACAAACATTATAGTACTAAATCGTGGGCTGTAATTTTACCAGTGTAGCATAGTCGTCCCACTCAGTCAAATGTGAGTCCCAACCACATGACACACCATTGGATTAGGAGGGTTTTTTTTTTACTGCTGCCAGCCTATTAATTGGGCATCATTACTACTGCTGTCTTAAAGATGGAAACCCGGCAGCTCTGAGACCTCGGGCAGTGCCACTAATAGAGGTAGCCACTGCAAGAGGGCTGCAGGAGGTGGACAGGGCATCTTGCTGTTGAACTGTCCTCAAAGGGTAGGATAAAAAAAATGGGTTTAATGTGTTGGGCCCAGGCAGCCTCATGAGATAGGAGGGGTGCAGACTCCAGACTGTGTTGGAGTCACAGACACAGATTTTGGGTGACTTTCTGTGGGCCTGTGGCAAGGAAGGGTCCTCCCAGATCTGGGAAGCTGTGGGAGGTTGCTTTGATGTACCTGATACATCTCTCCTTGTAGTGGATGGCTGTTCTGATACTGAGAAAATGCAGCTGGGGGAGCGGGGGGAAAGGGGGGGTAGGTGGGAGGGGGGGGAGGGAGTGGTTGGGGGGGGGGGGGGATAAGTTGGCTGTGAATAAATCAGTTAATTACATTAATTAGTCAGCCCTCTGCCCAGCAGGTGACCAGTCATTCCTGCTTCTTAAAATGTTTTATAGAGGTGCATGGGAATCATTCATATTCCCACCCAATGCCATCACCCCATCATTTTATCATATTTTGTCAGCCTGTCTACTCCCCTTAGCCTGTCTTCAGATGACTCAAAATCGTAGCTTCTCCTCAGAAACTTACCATATTGGAGTAGGTCACTTTAATGAGAACAGATTGCAATGATTTGGTACATTCTAAATACTTCTTTTTAAATCCAACACAACGGTATATTTGGCCAGGTAAGCTTTAAAAACTGGAATATTGACATTGTGCATGAAGTAATGTGGGTCACAAAGAATGCTTACTGACAAGATACATACCAAAATCCACAGAGCTTACCATTATAAACTACTACATTGTGACTAATCGGCAAATAACATTCTGACAGAGTGTATATTTCAGGTTCCAAACTGCAAATCTAATTTATTAAAAAGTAAATTTAAGCAGAGGTAAGCAAATGTAGCATATTTTACTGGATTACAGAACAGGGCAAATCGGATAACTATAGATTAGTTAGTTCAATGTCAACTGTGGTCAAAATCTTAGAATCTATAAGCCAATATCAAGTTACTGAACATGTTAGAGATTCATGGAATAATCAATGACAGCTAAGATGAACTTATTGAAAGTGGATCATGTGACTGCAATGCAGATAAATATAGTACATGTAGTAGCATATAATTTTCAGAAGGCATTCAGAAAGATATTTCATAGCAGGCTTGTTACAAGTTTAAAATCAAATTATTGTACATTAGGGAATGTAACAGCATCAAGTCAGCTGATGGAAAGCAAACCAAAGTTTCAAATTGGAAAAGGATTGAAAGTGATATGTCTAAGAGCTCAGTGTTGAGAGTAATTTTGGTTTCCATTATACGTACAGGATTTGGATTTGAGAAACAGAATATAATACTGAAATTTGCTGATGACACCTAAGTAGATAATTTGCAGAGATTCAGTAAAATACAGGCAGGTTATTGAATATTATAAAAAATTGCATCATTTTGATAAATCTCCTAATTTAGAGTAAATTATTTCACTGAACAGGAAATTGCACATAATTGCACATGCTCTTTTCAAATTAGCTATCTGTTCCTTGCATACACTATTATTAGAATCCCCAAAAATGTACCCAATGATTTTTTTTCATGATTTGAAAAGTAATCTATACTCTCATGTCGTTGTAAATTTTAATTGCATTGTGCTTGAAGAAGGGTATCAATACAGTGCCACAGTGCCAAGAGCTCTACCTGGCACTTATTGATCTATCAGAAACAGCTAAGACAAATTTATTAAAGGAATCCAGGCCCATACAATATGGTTGACTCTTAATTGCCCTCTGAAATGGCCTAGTAAGTAACTCAGTTCAAGGGCAATTAGGGATGGGCAACAAATTCTGGTCTCCCCAGTGATGCCTACATCCCATGAAAGAATTTTTAAAAATCTGCGACTTACAAAATGCTGCACAGTTGTAGTTCACATTGAAAACAACATTCACACTCGTGTCAACTCTTCTACTCCATGTACAAAATGGTTGGTCTCTCACTGTACAAGACCAAAATCCTCCACTGGCATTCCCCCAGACAAGTACCTGTATTCACAGCCATTGTTACTGATGGGGAAACTTTAGAAGTTATTGAACACTTCTCATATCTTGGCATCTACCTTTCACACCATTGACATGAAGACCCAGCTCAGGATCAGCTGTGTCAGTGCAGCTTTCCAAAAATTGCCAAATTGTCATCACTTTTCTATATGGCACTGAGGCTTGGTTCATCTACCATGCATGGGAGACTTCCCAACAGTGGTCTGTCTGCAGATACTCAAAATCAAGTGGGAAGACTAGCAAACAAACTCCAGCATCCTTACAGAAACCAATTCCTGCAGCAATCACAAACATAATCATATGAAGTCAACTCCACTGGTCTGGACATAGCGTCAGCACCCCAAATAATTGATTTACAAAGCAGATCCTCTATTCACAGCTTTAGGATGGCATCCAATCTCAAGAAAGACAGAGAAATGTTTTAAGGATGATCTGAAAGTCTCATTGAAAAGGGAATAAATTGACTTTGTGATTGGGACAATTTGCTATAAACTGTACCATGTGATAGCGTCTTACCCAACAAACCGCAATACAATCAGACATAAACTCTGCTTGAAGAAGTGACAATAATAAAAGGAGAAAGAGCAGAACTCTAGCTCTATAATTTCCTATTCCTTAGAGCCAGAGAGAGAATTTTTGTTCTCTCTGTGGCTCCCAGATTGATCTGCTGAGTCGCTTAAGGACACACAGATCATGAAGCCTGGCAGACACCATCCTTGTCTGATGGCCTGGTAATGTTGAGGACAATAGCATATTTGTTGGATGGGATAGTCACAACATAGGCTGAAATCTCCATGCTTGTTTGTGGCTGTGAGTTTCTGGTGCTATTTAGAGTGAATGGAGTTTTGGTAGGAACACCAAATTTTCAGTTCTTGCTTGCAATGGGTCCTGCTATGGACAAGACTGGAGAAATTCCACCTGTTGTGTTTGATCTTGTTCCCCAGTGATTTCCTGAGTGAATGGGAATAATGGATTTGAGATAAATTGATATTTATTACCTCATCACGGCCAGGGCATTACACTGACTGTCCTCCAACATAATGTACACGTTTAAGAAAAACTAAAAAAAAATCATAGTCAGAGGCTATTCTTCCATCTTTGAGAATTATGCCAATAACTTAGGATACGTGTTATCAGACCCACTAAGTAACCCTCCCAGTATCAACTCTAACCTCTGAGTCAGAATGTTCAAATCCCATTCCAGGAAGGTGAGAACGTCATTCAGTTTGACATTCCAGGGCAGTACTGAGGGGTGCAGCACTGTTGGAGATGCCATCTTTCAGATGAGATATTAAATCAAGGTCCCGTTTGCCTTCTTGGGTGGATTCAAAAAATTCCTCTATGTTGAGGAGGAGCCACATAGCTATCCCCAGCATCCTGATCAATACTTATCCCTCATTCAGCACTATTTTTGGAGCACAAAAATTGAATAGTAATGTACAACAGGGATTACACTTCAAAGTGATTTCATTGGCTGTAAAGCTTCTTGGACTATCATGAGATTGTGAAAAGTGTTATATAAACAAAGACAATTCTTTTTCTTAATGTTTTTCAACATTCCTTTAGTACTGTTCACTCTAACTCATATTTAACAACTTCGCTTCCATCATTATTTTTAAGAACTAAATGCAAAATACTTATTTAATGCCTTTGCATTCCTCTCATCATCCCACAGAGGTCCTTGTCTCAACTTAATGATTCCTTCGCTTTTTAATGTAATTTAAAACCTCTTAGTATTTCTTTTTATATTATCAACCAATTTTTTTTTTAGGCTTGCTTTTAGCTCTGCTAATCTCCTTTCACTTAGCCAAAACACTTTCTATAATCCTGATTAATTACTATCAGTTCTCATTTTGCCAGACATTGCTTTTAAATTTCAGGTCCCCATATTTGCCTACGGAACTCTAATGGGAGGGGGTAGTATAGAATTCTTAGCATGATGCCCTTCATTTTAGCTTTACAACAATAAATAGATTAGGTTAAGAAAATCATGAAGTGCCATATATAAAATGAGAATTTACAACGTGTCTGGAACAAAATATGCAAAGTTATTATAAGCTGCAAAGGTATTATAAACTGTATAACCACAAATTAATCAAGTATTATAAACTTAATTTTTTTTTTAAACATATGTATTGTGCGCCTTGGCCAACTTTGTTCTGAATGCAGCATGACGAGAAACGTAATGGTGGACAGGCCAAATTCTTTTAACACAATGGAGCATAGAAATGTAGTTTCTGTTATTTGTTTTTGGATATACGAAAGGCATGTTTAATAGGCCGGTTATCAAAGGGAGTAAATTCATTCATAGGTAGTGAAGTTGGAGCAGTGTCTCAGGCAGACAAAGGAGGTCCAGGTTCCATCAAAAGAGGTTTTCATCAATTAAAAATCACAGGTGTTGACTCTGGCCTTGGACACAATTAATGATGTGGGTTAGGTTACTGAGGTAAGAAGGAAGTTATTGGCTAAGGTAATAATGGACAATGTTGTGATTGGGACCTCCAGTTTTTATTGACAAGAGATGGTCTACAAGAGAGATGGTCTACACCTGAACCAGAGGGGAACCAATATCTTGGGGGGAAAATTTGCAAAGGCTATGCAGGGGGTTTTAAACTGATTCAGAGAGGGGGTGGGATCCTGAGTAGTTTGGATGTTAAGAGGGATAAGAATGGGGGGTCATAGATGAGAACTGTAAAGCACAACAGCGTACGGGTGAGTAGGGCATGGTTTGAAATGCGTATACTTTAATGCAAGAAGTATTCGCAATAAGGTGGAGGAACTTGCAGCTTGGACCAGTACCTGGAACTTCGATGTTGTGGCCATTTCAGAGACTTGGGTAGAGCAGGGACAAGAATGGATGTTGCAGGTTCCGGGTTTCAAATACTTCAGTCGGAGGAGAGAAGGAGGTAGAAGAGGGGGAGGAGTGGCATTATTAGTCAAAGACTGTATCACAGTGACAGAAAAGAAGTTTGATGAGGACTTGTCTGTTGAGGTAGTATGGGCTGAGATTAGAAATAGGAGAGGAGAGGTCACCCTGTTGGGAGTCTTTTATAGACCTCCTAAAAGTTCTAGAGAGGTAGAGAAAAGGATTGCAAAGTCGATCCTGGACAGGAGTGAAAGTAATAGGGTAATTGTTATGGGGGACTTTAACTTTACTAATATTGATTGGAATAGCTATAGCTCTAGCTCGTTAGAGGGGTCAGTTTTTGTACAAAGGGTGCAGGAAGGTTTTTTGACTCAGTATGTAGATAGGCCAACTAGAGGTGAGGCTACATTGGATTTGGTGCTGGGCAATGAGCCAGACCAGGTGTTAGGCTTGGACGTTAGTGAACATTTTGGTGATAGTGACCACAATTCGGTTATGTTCACCTTAGTGATGGATAGGGATAGGCATGAAGCTGGGGGCAGTAGTTATAGCTGAGGGAATGTTAATTATGAGGCCATAAGGAGGGAATTAGGGTGCATAGGTTGGACTAGGAAACTGCAGGGACTGGGAACATCTGGAACGTGGAGCTTATTCAAGGAGCAGCTACTGCGAGTGCTTGATAAGTATGTCCCTGTCAGGCAAGGAGGAAATGCTCGAGTAAGGGAACCCTGGTGTACTAAAAAAGTTAATTCGCTGGTTAAAAGGAAAAAGGAGGCTTATGTCAGGATGAGGCTTGAAGGCTCAGTTAGTGCAATGGATAGCTATAGATTAGCCAGGAGGGAGCTAAAGAGTGAGTTGAGGAGAGCTAAAAGGGGACACGAGAAGACTTTGGCTGATTAGGATCAAGGAGAATCCTAAAGCTTTCTTTAGATATGTTAAGAATAGAAGATTGGTTAGGGCAAGATTAGGGCCAGTCATAGACAGCAGTGGGAAGTTGTGCGTGGAGCCTGAAGAGATTGGAGAGGCACTGAATAAATATTTCTCTTCGGTATTCACGCAGGGTGATGTAAATGTAGTTATGGAGAACACTGAGGTACAGGGTTGCAAGCTGGAAAGTATTGAAGTAGATAGGGAGGATGTGCTAGATATTCTTGAGGGTTTGAAGTTGGATAAGTCCCCTGGGCCGGACGGGATTTACCCTAGGATTCTCTGGGAGGCAAGAGAGGAGATTGCAGAGCCTCTGGCTCTGATCTTCAGGTCGTTGTTGGTTACGGGTGTGGTTCCGGAGGACTGGAGGATAGCGAATGTGGTCCTATTGTTCAAGAAGGGGAAGAGAGACCTTCCAGGGAATTATAGGCCAGTGAGTCTTACTTCTGTTGTGGGCAAAGTATTTGGAGAGAATTATTAGGGATAGGATTTATAGTTATTTAGAGAGAAATGAATTGATTGGGGATAGTCAGCATGGTTTTGTGAAGGGTAGGTCGTGCCTTACTAACCTTACTGAGTTTTTTGAAAAAGTGACCAAAGAGGTGGATGGGGGTAAGGCAGTTGATGTGGTATATATGGACTTTAGTAAGGCGTTCGATAAGGTGGCCCATGGAAGGCTTCTGCAGAAAATGCAGATGTATGGGATTGAGGGTGATTTAGCTAATTGGATTAGGAATTGGCTAGCAGATAGAAGACAGAGGGTGGTGGTTGATGGAAGATATTCATTGTGGAGTTCGGTTACAAGTGGTGTACCTCAGGGATCTGTTTTGGGGCCCCTGCTGTTTGTAATTTTTATAAATGATCTGGATGAGGGTATTGAAGGATGGATTAGTAAATTTGCGGATGACACCAAAGTCGGAGGAGTGGTAGATAGTGAAGAGGGGTGTTATAGTTTGCAGAGAGACTTGGACAAGTTGCAGAGCTGGGCCGAGAGGTGGCAAATGGAGTTTAATGTGGAAAAGTGTGAGGTAATTCACTTTGGCAGGAATAACAAATGTGTAGAGTATAGGGCTAATGGTAGGACTCTTAATAGTGTTGATGAACAGAGGGATCTTGGTGTATATGTGCATAGATCCCTGAAAGTTGGCAATCAAGTCGATAAGGTTGTTAAGAAGGCATACGGAGTCTTAGCTTTTACTGGTAGGGGGATTGAATTTCGGAGCCGCAACGTCATGTTGCAACTGTACAAACTCTAGTGCGGCCGCACTTGGAGTATTGTGTGCAGTTCTGGTCCCCACATTATAAGAAAGATGTGGAGGCATTGGAGAGGGTACAGAGGAGGTTTACCAGGATGTTGCCTGGTATGGAGGGCAGGTCTTATGAAGAGAGGCTGAGGGATTTGAGGTTGTTTTTGTTAGAAAGAAGGCGGCTAAGAGGAGACCTTATTGAAACATATAAGATGATTAGAGGTTTAGATAGGGTGGACAGTGATAGCCTTTTTCCTAGGATGGAGAAAGCTAGCACGAGGGGACATAGCTTTAAATTAAGGGGTGGTAGTTATAGGACGGATATCAGAGGTAGGTTCTTTACCCAGAGGGTGGTAAGGGTATGGAATGCCCTGCCTGCGTCAGTTGTAGATGTGCCAAGTTTTGTGGCGTTTAAGAGGTTAGTAGATAAGTTTATGGATGAAAAGGGAATGGTTTAGGTTAGAGGGTCATTGCTTTTTCCTAATTAGTCGGCGCAACATCGAATGCCGAAGGGCCTGTTCTGCGCTGTAATGTTCTATGTTCTATGACCATTGAACATATTTCAAAAGTGCTTCATTTACTGATATGATGAAAGGTGCTATGTAAATTTAACTCTTCCTTTTTTTAAGCTGGTTGCTCATTTTGTTGTCCAGTTTATTTGTCCCATATCTACTTTTAGTTCACTGAATTTATACCCTTTACAGTCAAACACCTTTGTCTGTATTTGCATTAAATCAAATCATATTCCAATTGCTATTTTCCAACTGTCTTCATAGAATCAAAGAATCCCTCCAGTGCAGAAGGAGACCATTTGACCAATTGACCATTTGACCAATTACCAACGATCCCACTCACACCCTAGCCCCACACCCCAGCCCCATAACCCTATGTATTTACCCTGTCCTTCCCCCGACACTAAGGGATAACTTAGCATGACCAATCAACCGGACCTGCACATTTTGGACTGTGGAGCACCCGGATGAAACCCACTCAGACACGGGAAGAATGTACAATTCCACACAGACAGTCAGCCGAGCCCGGAACTGAACCCGGGTCCCTGCCACTGTGAGACAGCAGTATTAATCACTGTGTCACTGTCCATCCCTTCTTCTTCCAATATGTAGAGGAGTATAAGAGAAAAAAACTATTTGAATGGGTGTTGAACAACATTCACACACAACTTTCACAGGAACATAGGGCTTAGGAGCAGGAATTAGCCATTCAGCCCTTTCAGACCCATCATTCAATAAGACCATGGCTGATCTGGTTGTGGTCACTCAACTCCACTGTACCATCTGCCCCAGCCCTCCCCCATCCTCCCAACTCCCCTCTCATATTCCTAAACTGTGTCCTGTGGTTCTAGCCTCTTCCACAAGTAAAATATCCCCCTGGTAGCTACCCGATCAAATCCCCTAAACATTTTATATGTTTTAATAAAATACCAGTCAACGTCTTCTGGAGATTTGCTAACATCATTGCCTGGTGAGCATTGTGGGTCTCAACATGACAGGGAAAAGAATATCAAAATGAACATAACTAGTACCTACACTGTGAATCCACCGGCAATCCTCTTCAGGGTTTGAAGAGGATTTGCCAGGCTGAAATAAAATTAAAAGATTGTCTCGGGACTGAAGTTTGCACTTGAATGTGCTGCATTGAAGCTGAAAAGACATAGGCCAGAACTATGTTGTTCAGGTAAGCGTGCGTGAAATTGCGCAAGAAGATGTCAGTCATGTGTCCCGATGTCATTGCACACTCGCGGAATATTTTGGTTATGCAAAAGTTGGAAGCGCAGCTGTCGACAATTGAGCAAGCAATTTAGTCCATTAAGAGACCAATTGAATACAATTTTACGTGGCTCATTTGCTTTTAGGGTTGGCAGGTGGCTGATTGGCCAGGCAGCTTTTATGTTTTAGCTTCAACCTTGTTCCAGGATGGGATGAACTGTCTGGGCTGAAATAAAATTAACAGATTGTCTTGGGACTGAAGTTTGTACTTGAATGTGCTGCTTAGACACTCTCTGTGCAGTGTTTCCATTGTAATTTATTTCTACAGGTCTGAAACTCCCTGAGACAGTTCCTCAATGGCAGTTGCCTTGAGGGAGCATATTAGAAGCAATACTTGCACTGTCCCTTCCCTCAATGCCTGCTCTCTTCCCCCCTGCCTGGCAGTGCTGATCCTTTCCCACAGTGTATTTTGTGCTGGCTTCTGTTAATTGACCACAGAGCTCGAAATCATGTTCTAGGGCCAGCCACAGCCAGAAGTGCATGTTGCGCCCACTTCCAGGCCCATCAGATGCACAACAGGCGATGGACAAAAAAAAATCCATGCTGTAGATTTGGGAGTCACCCACCTGTTACAGATCTCTTGCTCTCTGTCTCTTTTATGCTAGCTGCTCCTTTACAATGGATGCAAGAATTGATAATTGCCTTTGGTTGCTATGGCTGCAGTTAAACTCATCTGTCAGCACATAGCCCATAATAGGGTGATAACAGGTGCAACAAGCAATTGTCAATAGAACTGTTATGAAGCCATGTTTTATATAAAAATGACTTTATTTATTGAGGAAGCAGAAACCACAGGATAAAGTTAAAAAGGCTAATAAGAGCATTTAAATTGAATTCAGCAATGGTCCTTAAGATGGCTCAACATTTGCATAGCTTCATTGTGCAAATTACAAAGGTTATTAAAAAAGAGATCTGCTGCCTTGAATTAACCCTGCAGAGAGAAATGAAATAACATTAGTGTAAGTGATCCATTCCCCGAACCATTTAAAACATATCCAGTCTTAGAATGAAGAACAAAGAACAAAGAACAAAAAAAATTACAGCATGGGAACAGGCCCTTCAGCCCTCCAAGCCTGCACTGAACATACTGCCCAACTAAATTAAAACCTCTACCCTTCCAGGGACCACATCCCTCTATTCCCATCCTATTCATGTACTTGTCAAGACGCCTCTTAAAAGTCACTGTACCGTATCCGCATCCTCCCCTGGCAAAAAGTTCCAGGCACCCACCACTCTGTGTAAAAAAATCTGCCTCATACATCTCTTCTAAACCTTGCCCCTCACACCTTAATCCAATGCCCCATAGTAATTGATTCTTCCACCCTGGGAAAAAGCTTCTGGCTATCCACTCTGTCCATGCTTCTCATAATCTTGTAGATTTCTATCAGGTTTCCCCTCAACATCCATTGCTCCAGTGAGAACACACCAAGTTTCTCCACCTTCTGCTCATAGCTAATGCCTTCCATACCAGGCATTATCCTGGTAATCTTTTCTGCACCCTTTCCAAAGCCTCCATATCCTTACGGTAGTGTGACGATCAGAATTGAACACGATATTCCAAGTGCGGCCGAACTGAAGTTGTATAAAACATCAACATGCCTTGCCAATTTTTAAACTTAATACTCTGGCCAATGAAGGCAAACATGCTGTATGCCTTCTTGATGACCTTCTCCACCTGTGTTGCCACTTGCAGTGACCTGTGTATCCGTACATCCAGATCTCTTTCCATATCAATAATCCTAAGGGTTCTGCCATTTACTATATACATCCTATCTGTATTAAACCTTCCAAAATGCATTATCTCATACTTGTCCAGATTTAATTCCATCTGCCATCTCTCTGCCCAAGTCTCAGACTGCTCTATGTCCTGCTGTATCCTCTGAAGGTCCTCATCGCTATCTGCAAATCCACCAATCTTTGTGTCATCCACAAACTTACTAGGGTGGGACCATGTTTTTTGATGGTGGAGGTGGCTTGCCATTGTCTGCCACTGGGACCTTCCAGTTCTGTCGATGTCTATGGCGTTTTGCATAGCTCACCTCCCCATTGCCAAGGAGTCTACCATGGGACTTCACCTTTGGTGATACTGGAAAATCCTGCCAGAATCTGTTGTTATTTCGGTGAATGCAGACCAAACTATTAAACTCAATCAGTTTGGACAATGGACCTTGATTGAGAAGGGGACTTCACCAGCTAATCTAATCATTCTGAATAATGGAGTCGTGGGTTCCCCAGCTTGCTGTGACCATATTTGGTAACCAGTCAGTTTGTGAATGGAGGTCATGTGATAGCAAGCTAATCCTTTCTGTTTAAATAAATGGTTTTCCCATGTCAGAGACCAGAAAAGACTGAGTAGATAACACCAAGAAGAGCTGTTAACTCTTCTTTCTCTCTCTCTCTGTCCAGGCATTCTGAAAGCTTGTGTCTGTAACAGACCAGTCAAATTCTGCTGGCATGGTCTTCAATATAAACCAAATGACTGTTTACCCAAGAAGAAAAGACAGATCATCAGCTGAGTTTTTAAATCATCTCAGTGCTGAATCTTGAAAAAAAAAGTATTGAACACAGTCTGATACTATCAAAAGCATCAGTCTGCAGGATCTGTTCATGATTGATTTCCTTTCCCTCCTTGTTACTTACTTCTGTGTGAGGCTCTTGGATCCATATGTGTGTGTGTGTGTGTGTGTATGCGCGCACTCATTGGAGCATTTTCTTTTTATGGATTGGGTGTTAAGGACAATAAATGCTATTTCATTTTCTTTTAAAACTTACAAAAGAAAGTCTGTGCATGTATTTTATAGTTACAGCACACATACAGTTAAAAACAGTGAGTCAGTTAGCAAATTCTTTTAAAACCACTTGTTGTAGTCAGCTGACAGCTGGAAGGAGAAGGGAGCCATCTTACCCCTGTTTATTAGGCTGAAATAGAACAAGGGAGGTCCTGTGATGCAGCGGATAGCATTCCTGCCCTGAGCCAGAAGTTCTGAGTTCAATTCCCATTTCATGGCTAGATGCCCATGGAAAATGCAGAGTGTTGATCAGGATCAAGGAAACTAGAGACTGCAGGAAAGTATGAATGGTCTGGTCAGGCAGACAGAAAAGTGACTAATTGGATTCAACTGAGAGAAGTGTGAGGTGATGTAGTTAGGGAGGTCAAACAAGGCAAAGGAATACGCAATTAATGGGAGAATACTGAGGAGTGTGGAGGAGGTGAAGGACCTTGGAGTGAAAGTGCACAGATCCCTGAAGGTAGCAGGATAAGGCAGTGAGGTAATTAAGAATGTATATGGATTTGTTTCCTTCATTAGTTCAGACATTGAATATAAGAGCAAGAAGGTTATGCTGGATCTGTATAAATCAATAGTCAGGACATGGAGTGAATAATCCAGAGGATAAATTTTAGCTGATAGTTCCTGTGTTAACAGCCATTCAATTTAGACTCCATTTCATGTTTTTTTTTCCCTTTCATGGCATGTGGGTTGTATGTGCAGTTCTGGTTATTTCATTAATGAAAGGAAAGATTAGTTAAGCTGTTTTTTGCTTCCCTTGGAACAGATGATTTGATTGAGATGTACAAAATTGTGAGAGGCCTGCTTAGGGTGGATGGGAAAGGGCCTATTGATGTTAGTGGGGGGGTCAGTGACAAGGGGGCACAGATTTGAAGTGACTGGTAGCAGGTTTAGATGGGAAATGAGGAAATGATTTTTCAGCTATAGGGGTCTGGAACCCATTGCCTAAAAGGGTAGTAGAGGCAGAAACCTTCAACTCCTTTAAAAGGTGCCTCAAGTGCTGTAACCTGCAAGATACAGATAAAAAAGTGGGATTCGGCTGGGTGGCTTGTTTCTCATTGGGCATAGGCAATTTGGACAATTGGCCTCTTTCTGTGCATTAAATTTTTTATGATTCCATGAATGTCGCCAAACAGGTTGATTATTACCCTGTTAATTCTTCTAATGTGCCTATGGCAGGCAATAAGAGTGGGAGAGGCTCCTAGTTAGCCATGCTTGATGCAGAGATAAATTGAAGGAGAGAACGCACAATCCAAGGTTAACTAAAAAAGTTATATGTATTAACAAATGTAAAGAAAAAATATATAATTGAGCAAAGATGGATGATAAGTTAGAATATTGGACAGAATTAAAAAAGCAGCTTATAAGAAGGGAGAAATTAGAATGAGAGGAAGCTAGCTGGAGACCATTCTTGAGCCTGCTCTCTGTCTGAGGGAATGTGTGTGCTCAAAACCTAGAGAGACTTAAAAAGCGTGATACATGCTGGCGAATTTTTGTGTTCCAATTTTACTTGTCCCTATCCAAAGGAGTGGCCTGAAACATGCCACGGGAAAGCTCATTTTAATACATTAGCATATCATCAGCAGGCACTCTCACTGGGACTTCCCCCTCAGCAGATATTCAGTGAGTTGCCGATGCATTACAACAGGTCTACAGAAATGTGAACCTGGCACCTTCACCTTTCATTTCTGCTTTGGAAAACATAGCACTTGTAGCCCTGCTGCAGACTTCATATGGTTTTAGTTTTACTGCACCTTTATGTTGCCAGGCTGGCATTTCCTCATTCAACATTACCATCAAACTGAGGATCAACTCTGGTTCAATGAAAAGTGCAGGAAGTAGAACGAGACATACTTAAAAATGAAGTGCCAACCTGGTGAAGCTACAACACGGGATTACATGTATGTTTAAACATAAGAAGCAGCATGCTAAGTGTTCCCAAAATCAATGGATCAGACCAAAACATTACAGTCCTGCCACATCCAGACATAAGTAGCAGTGGACAATTAAACAAATAACAGGATGAGGAGGACATGCTGGCACAATGGTTAGCACTGATGTCTCACAGTGCCAGGCACCAGATTAAACTCCCAGCTTGGGTCATTGTTGTGTGGAGTCTATACATTCTCCTTGTTTCTGCTTGGGTTTCCTCTGGGTACCCCCATTTTCTCCCACAGTATAAAAGACATACATGCTTGTTAAGTGCGTTGGCCATACTAAATTCTCCCTCAGTGCACCCAAATAGGCGTCACAGTGTGGTGACTAGAGGATTTTCACAGTAACTTCATTGCCTAATGTGAGTTTAGTTGTGACACTCATAAGTAAACTTTCAATGCATCATCAAGAAAATCCCTATTGTTAATGATGGGGAGCCCAGCACATAATTATCAAGATGTAATTATCAAAAATTTGTAACTATATTCAGACAGAAGTGCTGAATGTATGATCCATCTTGGCCTCTTCCAGAGGAACCCCTGCACCATTGCCAGTCTCTAGCTAAATCAGTTCAGTCCTCGTTAGCCTTTGCAGTATCCTATCCCTTTGGCCATTTCTTGGTATCACAATATTCTAATAGTAATACTGAATACTTGTGCAACAGAACTAATAACATCTCTAATCAAGCTGTCCCAATACAGCTACAACATTGACATGTACCTTACAATGTGAAAAATTGCCCAGGCATGTCTTGTTGACAAAAAGCAGGACAAATCCAATCTGGTCATTAACATCCCATTGCATTATCCTCAAATCATTAACCAAGTGATGGAGAGTACTACACACAGTGCTATCAAGCAACACTTCTCTCAGTTAAACTGTTCCTTGTTTAGTTTGTTTTCGGCCAGTTTCCAGATTTGGAATCAGATTGGCCTCAGACCTCATTACAGCCTTGGTTCAAACATTGACAAAGAGTTGCAATGAGAAGAGAGATGAGATGCACTGCAACAACTTGAGAATACCTTCCAAAGCCACACCTCTACCATCTGGAGGAACAAAGGCAGCAGACGCACGAAAACATCACCAATTGAAAGATCCTCCCAAGCCACTCAACATTCTGACTTGGAAATATATCACCTTCACTGTCACTGGGTTAAATTCCCAGAAATTCCTACCTAACAGAGGGCAGTTCCCCATTACCTTCTCGAGAGCAATTCAGCACAAATGCTAGCCTCATCGATAATATTATTGCCCCATGAAGAAATTTAAAACAAAATCCCTAAATTATTCCAGTGAGAATCCCATCTTCCTCTGGGCAGGAATAATTTGCTCCCAGACTACTTCCATTTGGGATTTTGGCTGGGTGCACAAGCTGTAAATTTTTAAACATGCCAGTGAATGCCAGAAAAATGCCAGACATAAATATAAATGTTATTTTTCTGGACTTTGCAGTAACTGTGCTTGGAATTGAAACATAAATAAATAAATCAAAAAGAAATCAAAATTTGGTGTACTTCGTTCTCGAAATAGAATTCTATGATTTTCTAAGTCCTGCTTTTAATTGCTGTTCGCTTTAAAACTTCTCATGTCTGTGAGAGATTACAGTTGTTATTTGCCAAATCGTCTCAAAGCTGCATACGATATTGAACACAGAGCATGCACATCTGCAAAACTCTGTTTGTATGTAGGGCAGAAAGTGAGCAGTTAATTAAAAATTAAATGCAGCTATCACCCAGAGCAGGTGCTAATAAACATTAACTTCTTGGAAAACAGCCTGATCCTTCACTGGAGTTTCAGAGAATAGTGATATCAATGCAAATCGAAGCGCTTTACTGAGATTTGATGTCTCTAAATGTTGGGAAATGTAATTTTGGTCTTTCTACAAGGCTGGGAATATTCTCTCCACGCTGGAGATTAAATCACCCATCACTGGAAAAAGTGAACTCAGTCTGAACTTTAGTGGGTGCATGGAGTCTGTCTTAAAATTAAGATCAATGTCTACCAGGCAGTGGTTCTCACATCTCTTTTTTTTGTCTGGATAATCCGTAACCTGGATAATCAAACAAAATTGTTGAACGAAGAACGATTGAAATAAAAACTGCAGCATGATAGGACAACTGGTTGTTGGTATTTATCAGTTTTAGTTAGATTGTCTCCCAAGGGCTTCTTTTCTCAAAAAGATAGAACTAGAGGATTTGCATTCTATTGCATCTTTCACAATCCCAATGTAATCTCAAAGATTTTCTATAAAATATACTATATGACACTATAGTTAAGAAAGCCCACCAATGTCTCTACTTTGTCAGAAGCCTGAGAAAATTTGGCATGTCAGCTACATCTTTCACCAAGTTTTACAGATAGAGAAATAGAGGTTTACAGCATGAAAACAGGCCCTTCGGCCCAACCTGTCCATGCCGCCCTTTTTTTTTAAGAACCCCTAAGCTAATCCTAATTGACCGCATTTGGCCCATATCTCTCCATAATCATCGTAACTATCTAAATGCTTTTTAAAAAACAAAATTGTACCCACCTTTACTACTACCTCTGGCAGGGATCGCAGGTAGAGGTGGGAACATCGGGGTGGCGGCATGGGCTCATTGGGCCGAAGGGCCTGTTTCCCGTGCTGTTTTGTTCTTTGTTCTTTGTTCTTGTTCCAGATACTCACCACCCTCTGTTTGAAAAAATTGTCCCTCTGGACACTTTTGTATCTCTTTTTTCTCACCTTAAACCTATGCCCTCTAGTTTTAGATTCCCTTTGGGAAAAGATGTTTACTGTCTAGCTGATCTGTGCCCTTCATTATTTTATAGATTTCTATAATCACCCTTTAGCCTCCTACACTCCAGAGAAAAAAGTCCCAGTCTATCCAGCCTCTTCTTATAACTCAATCCATCAAGTCCTAGTAGCATCCTAGTAAATCTTTTCTACACTCTTTCTAGTTTAATAATATCCTTTCTATAATAGGGTGACCAGAATTGCACACAGTATTCCAAGTGTGGCCTTACCAATGTCTTATACAATTTAAACAAGGTGTTCCAACTCCTGTATTCAATGTTCTGACTGATGAAACCAAGCATGCCAAATGTCTTCTTCATCACTTTGTCCACCTGTGACTCCATTTTCAAGGAACTATGAACATGTACCCCTAGATCTCTTTGCTAGGTAACTCTCCCCAACAACCTAGCATTAACTGAGTAAGTCCTACCCTGGTTCAATCCACCAAAATGCATCAACTCACATTTGTCTAAATTAAACTCCATCTGCCAATCATCAGTCCTCTGGTCCAATTGATCAAGATCCTGTTGCAATTGGAGATAACTTTCTTCACTGTCCATTATGCTGCCAATCTTGGTGTTATTCTGCAAACTTACTAACCATGCCTCCTATATTCTCATACAAATCATTAACATAAATGACAAATAACAGTGGACCCAGCAACAATCTCTGAGGCACACTACTGGTCACAGGCCTCCAGTTTGAAAAAAAGCCCTCTCCAGCCAATTTTATATCCATTTAGATACCTCAACTGGAACCCACCAGATTTAACCTTATCAACAACCTACCATGTGGCACCTTGTCAAAAACCTTGCTAAAGTCCATGTAGACAACATCAACAGTGCTGACCTCATCTACCTTCTCGTGTTACCTCTTCAAAAATCCATGATGCACCATAGAAAGCAATCTTTCGGGTACGGTTCCTACTCTGCCGAAGACCGCAAGGAACTACAAAAGATCGTGAGTGTAGCTCAATCTATCAAGCAAACCAGCTTCCCATCCATTAACTCTGTCTGCACTTCCTGCTGCCTCAGCAAAGTAGCCAGCATAAGCACACCATGCAGCCCTGACTCTCCCTCTTCCAATTTTTTCCTTCGGGAAAAAGATACAAAAGTCTGAGTTCACATACCAGTTGACTCAAGAACAGCTTCTTCCCTGCTGCTGTCAGACTTTAGAATGGACTTACCTTGCATTAAGTTGATCTTTCGCTACATGCCAGTTATGATCGTAACACTACATTCTGCACTCTCTCATTTCCTTCTTCACGAATGGGATGTTTTGTTTGTATAGCACACAAGAAACAATGTTTTTCACTGTATGTTAATACATCCGACAATAATAAATCAAATCAAGGAAAAATCGTTAACTGGCTACATTGGTGATGGCTGGAGAGTAATCTACGAGGAGTGAGGTCATAGCTGGGGTGAAATGAAAAGCAGTGTGAGAAATAAAATTTAACAACCAGAATGAGAATATCTTGAATCCAGATTTAGAAACAACAGGGTTAAGCAGCAGAGCAGCAAATCCCCTGAAAGCATTTGCTGCTCCTCACATTAATGTCATGGGCACATCCAGAAACTGCGGAATGATTGTGAGTCAGGCACTGCCATTAAGTGGACAGTGAACACAAGGAACACACACCAGAGATGGAAACTGACATGGGGACGAGCATTGACTGCTAGTAACCTTTCTCAAAAGCAGTTTGTGACTTACATCAGCAAGTGTTTAGTGCCATTGTGTTGCCAAGTTGCCACCCACAGTGTCATGCTATGGCTTTTAGCAGTAATTTTTTTCTGAGAAGTAGAATGAGTTCTCTAATACTTAACCTCTTCTGAGTTGATTGCTTCCTGTTTCTTACTTTTCTCCCAAAGTCATTGGCCTGGATTGTCTCAGAAAAATTCCAAGTCCCCAATTTGCATGAAAAGGAGAGCAACTACTGCTGTCTTTTTCAGATTGAATCTCCCACACTCTGAGAACTGCAGAGTGCCCTAGCAGGGTACACTCTGAAAATCAAGAGGCCAGACCTATTCTTGTTCGAGAGGCTGGCAGCATAGTGCTGAGTAACCACTGTGGAGAACAGTGCATATGCAGTAGCACCACATTGTTAGCCAGCCCAATCACTGGCCAACCCTGCAATCTCAAAGTCTTGCCATTAATTCCCCACTCTCCAAGAGACATTAGCTATTCTCTTCCTTTTTCTTCTTAAATTTGGTCAGTCACTCCAGCAGCCCACACTTATAAAACTCAGAATATAGTGCCAAACAAGCTATAATATGATTGCTCAGCACTTACTGAACAAACCTGAGTGGGCTAAGAATTGCCCTAATAATCAATTCATCAGTCAAGCTCACCATGTGATGCACTTACGCATGTTTGATTTTCATACTCAAGGCCCTGCTCTTTACAAACTGAAGTATTGGGTAGGATTTTCCGATCTCGGCAGTGACAAAAGCCACAGGTAAACAAAAGCCTAGTGCATTCCCCACTGTAATGTCTTGATCAATCAGAGCCAATTTGCCTTTTTTGCATTTAAACAAAAGCTTGGTTGAATAACTGTTTCCTGGTACATTTTCTATGGCAATGCCTTGACCAATCAGAATCTACTTACCAACCAATCAGTATCCTTTTTTCATTTAATTATTGTTCCCTTTGAGATTTGATATTCTCGTGAATCTGTCCTGATGAGTACTTATCAAAAAACTTTGACAGTGTGTCTCCATATTCAATAATACTTAAGAACTATACTGTCATGCAACTATTTCATTATTTAATACTTGACCTTTTTTTAATTTTAAATGCTATTATCTGATTTCAAATCTCATCATTTGATGTCATGTCCATTTGTTGATCTTGGTATATTGGGCAGCAAAGTAATTATTTAATATTTCTATCATGTTTCTATGGTTGTCTATGATATCCCAGCCATCAGTAAATGTCTCTGATCTCATCTGACTTTCTTTATATTGTTTATGTGCCTTTAAAATATTTTACAGTATTTTAGTTTCTCTGATAACTTAATTCATAATTCGTCTATGCTTTATATTTTGTTTATGTCTCTTCTAATCTCTTTATGTTCTCCTTTCTTGTTCCCTGCCCTTTCTCTGCACCTACTTAGGGTCTGTATTTCTTTGCTTGCCATCAATTTTTTCCTTATGTCCATTCATCTGACCTGTCTCATCTGTTCTTAGATTGTTCTTGAGCTAACTGTTTTCATTAGACTGGCATTTGAGATGTAATGATTAGCTTCAACACTTCTGAGCTGTGCACCGCTTAAAAAAAAACCCAAATTTGCACTCCTAATGCACACATACAGAAATGTGTGATAACAGATTTGAATTCAATTCTCATGGTCAAATAGACCATCTGTACTCATTATGTTTGCTGAGAAAGATGATACTAGAAGATTGTGGATTCCCTTGGAGCAGTACCTCAGCAAAAGTGGAGAGAAGCAAAATGCTTGGAGCGGCATTGAAAAAAAACAATTACATGATCCAAGTAAAGTAGAGTATTGGCACATGCAAATTGGTTAGGAATATAGCAGTAGGTGTAGGCCATTCAGCCCTTATACCTGCTGATCTTCTACCTAAACACATCTACCTGCACTATCCCGTATACCTTAATTCATGGGTATTTAGAAATCTATCAACCTTTACTTCAAACATACTAAAAGTAATATGGGTTGGTACATTTACATACAAAACAACATTGACTAGACTTCAAATGTAATTAATTGACTGTGACACATTTTGGAAGGTGCTGATGATATACATGACACTGTATAACCAGTTAATTATAAAATCAAAGAGCTACAGTGCAGAGGAAAGACATTTAATATATTTGTCACTGCTTCATGAAACAGCTACCAGTTAGTCCCACTCAGCTGCTCTTTCCCCATATTCCTGCAATTTTCTGTTTTTAAATATAATAAAATACTTCAAGAAATTTTATTGCATCTGTTTCACCACTCTTTCATAATTTCACTGGGCAACTCAGAATTACTCCCTGTGAAACAATGAGGGCGATTTTCCCATCGCGAACTGCAACCTTTCTGACAGGTTGGGCTGGGACATGTGCTTGTTGGCATTTTGCGAGGTTTTACAACCCACTCTTGTCTCCCAACCGGAGAAAAATGGCGCCGCTGGGAACCTGCAGAAAACCAGCGGGCCGCTGATCTGCGTGACTTCACATACCTCAACGTATCATTATTGGGATCCACATGGCAATCTCGGCCCACATTTGTGTCTCCCAGCTCTTCGGCGTGATGTGACTTTGGTGCAAATCAGAATTGGCATATAAAAGTCTCAACCCGGCGTGGCAGTCATGAGCTGGCGTGAGGAGGTAAGTACTGATGGTGGAGCATGGAGGATGTTGCAGGCAGGTCCTGGAGATGTCTGGTTGCTCTCCTCTTGCTGCCTTCAGGTGTTGGCCCATGAACAAGTGATATCTAGAGTGGTGGGGGGTCTACTTCCTTACAGCTCTCTGGGTGTGTTTCCATCAGGGATTCTTCCCCCCAACCCTGGCCTGGACAAAATGCCCCCTCCATGGCATTTTGCAGTGGCATTGTCTTGCTGGCCCATGGACCAGTGATATTTGGAGTGTGAACTGAGTGCTGGTGTTCTGGGGTGAGGGAGGAATGCACCATGTGCTGACTAAGGCCTAACCAGCTGAAGCAGTTGTTGCTCCAGGTCCGGGTGCATAAGTTGAGACATGGACTACATGGAATCTGCTGTCACTGGGCAACACAGCTGATGCTGATGTGCAATCTGTCCCTGTCCTGTAACATGGACCAGTAGTACATGCCTGTAATGGATGCTGCAGTCACACATGTAGCAATGGCTCAAGGGTGCACATTGCCCACTGCTACATGCTGACCTGCATGATCTGTGTCAGCATTTTTCATGATGGGAATCTCACATAACCCTAATCGGGCCACGCATAGCAACATGGATTGTGTGGGGTTGCCAGCACCCACAAGTGGCGGTGGTGGCCCAAGTGAGGAATTGGGATGGTGCTGGGTCAGTGCAGCCAATGTTAATAATTCATCATTCAATGCTCTTTCCAAACACCGCTGTGCAGATGGATCTTGCTTTGCTTAATCTGGTTCTGGCCATGTTAGTGGCAGCAGGGGCGGAGGAGGAGGACACGGCTCAGGGAGTGATGGATGTGGAGAGAACTCTGCAAGAGCAGCCACCACCAGACCCTCAGGAAGGAAGGCAGGAAGCAGTCGCTAAGGGCCAGGTGGTGAGTGAGCAGCCTTCCAAGAGAATGCACAGAAAGTGCTGAAGGCAAGGAGGGACAGGCCCCGCAATTTCTTCAAGGCCCTCTCAGGCTAGATTTGCCGTTGCCAGCTATGCCTGTCCAAGACCATGGTGCGACACATCTGTGAGGTGGTTTCATAGCTGGCATGTGAGGGCAGGGGCAGCCGCCTGCTCCCTGTGGAGATGAAGGTGACGACTGCCCTGGGTCATTCCAGGTACCTGTGGTGACCCATCTGGAATCTCCCAGAACTCCATGTACAGATGTGTGCAGCAGGTCACAGATGCTCTGTATGTCTGGGCAGGACGGATCATTGATTTCGATGTGGGCCTAACACAGCAGGAGGTCCACGCTCTTGGCTTTGCATCCATCGCTGGGATTCTGAACAATGCGGGGTGCAATCAATGGGACATAGATCGCCTTGCGGGCCCCCCCATACAGGGTACAGTAATTTTTGAATAGGAAGGGGTTCCATTCCCTGAATGTCCAAATTGTCTGTGATCATCTCATGGGGATCGTGCAGGTCGATGCAGGCCATCCAGGGAGTGTCCATGACAGCTTTGTGCTCAAGCAGTCGAATATCCCTGAGTTCTTTGAGGACCAGCCCAGGCTGTCGGGATGGTTACTGGGTAACAGGGGTTACCCACTAAGGTCATAGCTGATGATGCCTGTGCAGAGGCCCGAGACCAAAGCGGAGACCCGCTACAACGAGGCCCATACAGCCACCAGATCCATCATTGAGCAATGCATCGGCCTGCTGAAGATGTGGTTCTGCTGCTTGGATCACTCAGGGGGATCCCTCCAGTATGACCCCGTCTGTGCTTCACGTATCATGATCGTTTGGTGCACAACACCCCCCAGCAGCAGGGAGACTACTGGAGCAGGAGGAGGAGGAGGACGGGAGAAGGAGCGGCGAAGGGGGCGAGGTGGGCGCCCGACCGCATGTAGAGCAGAAGAGAAGACAGCGGGAAGCGATGGCAGGCATCCAGCAGGAAAGGGTAGTGAAGGATGCCTTGATTGCAGCCTGCTTCACCTTGCTGGCGCTGTGCATTGAGGGGGGCTGCAACCACCACACATTCACCATATCCAGGAGCAAGTGCAGCCGCTATTCGCCCTCCAAACCAACCTGGGCCCTCAAACTATCATATCATCCTTTCCCTGCTCCTATCATCTCACCATCCTGTCCCACAGAAACATCCATCTCTATTAATGTGCCGGGGCTGGCAATGATTGTGAGTCTTGGTTGAAGGTTGGAAGATGATGACTTGCTCTTGTGCACACTAGGATCCTGCCCCTGGTGCCACTCAAGTCTGACTCCTACTTGTAGTCCAAATGCTTGCTGCCACCCTGGCCCACATAGCTACAAGGATTGAGACCACATATTTTTTGGCCAGAAAGGCAGGTTTGGACACTTGCACCATGGGTCTGGTGGATGTTGGAGAAGGTAGGGCAGGCACTCTATAACATATGGCTGAATCTACAAGGCTCAACAGACAGCATCTGTATGTTGGAGTCAGGAACGCTGAGCTGTAGTGAAGAATGGTGAGGTGGACGGGAGAGGGTGGAGAATCAGAGACACATTAGTTGCAGCTTGGCATGCAATTAACAGTTTATTGTGTTCTTAGTAAGAATGATTACCAAACCCTAACTAATGCTGACTTTCACTCGTACCTTCTAGGGAACTACAACTTTCTAACTTTGTGCTGTCCACTGCTTCTTCTTGGTGCTACCCCAGGAAGCACATTGGAGGTGGTGGTGCCCAGCTGTGATGCACGCCCCATTGCCTGTGATGCCCTTGGTGGACATCCCCTGGGTGGCCAGTACCTAGAGGGCCCAGCTGACAGTACTGTTTTAGTGCCATTCTGTTCATTTCGCTGGCCCTCTGACGTACTGGTGTGAGGAAGGGGGAAAATCGGGAGGTCTTGGGTTGTCCAGGGAACAACGCCAGTGAAAGACCCCAGCGTGAGCTCAAGCTCTTCCTCCTTCCTTGGTGTGCCCAGAGGCCCCACGGGGGCACTCCATGGATGCCAAGGTAGCTGCATTGAACTCCAGAAGCTCTAGTATCACCTGGCTCTGCTAGTCCTGGAGGCCTAGATGTTTCTGCCTCATGATATGTGATCCCTCAGCTCTAGCCTTCTCAGACTGGGCCAAGCTCTGCTACAGACAGACTCTGGAGCCCCTCAGCAGTAGCCCTCTGACCCTGGACTAAGTTGTTGAGGTTCATGGCCACAGCCTGCTGTGTTTCCAGAATGCCAGCGAGTGCCCCAGATGTGGCCAGCAGCATCTCCTACATGCCCCTGACACCCATGACCATTGCACGCTGTGCCTCCAGAAACACACCTGCCAGTGGCCTGCTGTATCTCCAAGAAAAAAAAGAATGACCTGGACCTTGTCACCCATGAGGACAAACTCCTGGCCAGACTTTCCACTGCAGTCACCATCCTTGCAGTGTTGGCCTGGTTTGCATCTTGCAACAGCACTCAGTTTGACTCCCCCTAAACAGCCTCGCAGTTGCAGTACGGTCGCCCTTCCACAACTTCCCGCGTTTCCTGGTGTATCTCCACCGGCCATGGGAGGAACAAACCCAGAGGCCCAGCAGCTGGCTCAGGCACAGCTGAATCCTGGCCTATAGCAGACCTCCATGTGTCCCAGTTCTCGGATGTCCCCACCTCTATCCGATGTGCTTCAACAACGATAATGTGTTCTCCAGTTCATGACCCAGAAGACTCAACACTAAAGGTACCACCATAGTGCTCCTCTCATTGGTGGGTTGTGTGGTACATAATGGTGCTGCCCTTGGAGGATTCTTCAGTGCCTCCCTCTGAGGTGTCATCCAAGGGATCGTGGGCAGTTTGCTCCAGAGCAGTGAGGTGGGGGGGGGAGCAACAGCAACACCCGAAGAGCCGGGTTCCTCTGGATCCAGAGCTGTAAAATATAAATCACATTAGGGGGAGAAAGGCAAAATGTTCCATGCAGCATTGCACAAATTTAGAGGAGGGCCTAGGTTGAGGGTGTGCTTCTGCTCACTTGCATGCTGGATGGTGACCATTTGGGATGGCCCATCACTTCCTCCCAGCTCCGTGGCACGCTCCTCCTTGCTACTCAGCTACCACAGGCCAGGCACATCACCGCCAGTCTGTGTCATCTCCTGTGTGTTGTGGATTTCCTTTTCGTGTAAGAACATGAGGTGGATATCAATCACTAACATATTGCAGCGCATTGGTGCGCAATGCGTGCCTGTGTCTCGGCTGTTGTGCTGACAGTTTTGGGGAAAGTGGTCATTGCCGAAGAGTGATTGTTGAGGGGTGAAGGGAAGGGGTTAAATCCTGTTCCTGGGGGAAGGGTAATTTGTTGCATGCCCTTCAGGTGTCTAAGCAGGATTGGAGATCCGTGCCAAGCACGTACACAGTTCCAAATAGGATGCTCACTCACCCTTTCTGCTTGCAGAAGATCATACATTTTGTTCCGACACTGCCTACCAGAGCGCGGTGTCCGGATCCTGACATTCACCGCTTCTGCCACCTCATCTGTAGCGGATGCACCTCTTGAGTTAGGGCCCTGGCCAGGGAACAGAATCATCTCCTCTGCAGGTGTAATGATAGTGGCCAGTCAAGGGCCTGTTGGCAACAAATACTTGTGAGAGATTTTGAAAGCTGCATTCAGTTGAGTATCACACACCTTCGGGGTGCTGATTGGCTGCCATCCAATAAGCTGCTGTGTCCAGGGGAGGAACATAGGACATAGAACATTACAGTGCAGTACAGGCCCTTCGGCCCTCGATGTTGCGCCGGCCAGTGGACCCTCTAACCTAAACTATTCCAATATCATCCATATGCCTATCCATAGGCCATTTGAATGCCCCCAAAGTAGGCGAGTCCACAACTGCTGCAGGCAGGGCATTCCACGCCCTCACCACCCTCTGTGTAAACAACTTGCCTCTGACATCCGTCCTATAACTACCACCTCTTAATTTAAAGTTATGTCCCCTCGTATCGGTCATCACCATCCGAGGAAAAAGGCTCTCACTATCCACCCTATCCAGTCATTTGATCATCTTATATGCCTCAATTAGGTCACCACGTAACTTTCTTCTCTCTAATGAAAATAACCTCAGGTCCCTCAGCCTTTCCTCATAAGGCCTTCCCACCATATCATTTTTTTTTTGAAAAAGTGACTAAGGAGGTGGATGGGGGTAAGGCGGTTGATGTGGTATATATTGATGTGGTATATATATATAAGGCCTTCCCACCATACCATTTTTTTTTGAAAAAGTGACTAAGGAGGTGGATGGGGGTAAGGCGGTTGATGTGGTATATATGGACTTTAGTAAGGCGTTTGATAAGGTGGCCCATAGTAGACTTCTGCAGAAAATGCAGATGTATGGGATAGAGGGTGATTTAGCTAATTGGGTTAGGAATTGGCTAGCAGATAGAAGACAGAGGGTGGTGGTTGATGGGAGATATTCATCTTGGAGTTCGGTGACAAGTGGCGTACCTCAGGGGTCTGTTTTGGGGCCCCTGCTGTTTGTAATTTTTATAAATGATCTGGATGAGGGTATTGAAGGATGGATTAGTAAATTTGCAGATGACACTAAAGTCGGTGGAGTGGTAGATAGTGAAGAGGGGTGTTATAGTTTGCAGAGGGACTTGGACAAGTTGCAGAGCTGGGCCGAGAGGTGGCAAATGGAGTTTAATGTGGAAAAGTGTGAGGTAATGCACAATGGCAGAAATAATAAATGTGTAGAGTATAGGGCTAATGGTAGGATTCTTAGTAGTCTTGATGAACAGAGGGATCTTGGTGTGTATGTGCATAGATCCCTGAAAGTAGGCAGTCAAGTCGAGAAGGTTGTTAAGAAGGCATATGGAGTCTTAGCTTTTATTGGTAGGGGGATTGAATTTCGGAGCCGCAACGTCATGTTGCAACTGTACAAAACTCTAGTGCGGCCGCACTTGGAGTATTGTGTGCAGTTCTGGTCCCCACATTATAAGAAAGATGTGGAGGCATTGGAGAGGGTACAGAGGAGGTTTACCAGGATGTTGCCTGGTATGGAGGGCAGGTCTTATGAAGAGAGGCTGAGGGATTTGAGGTTGTTTTCGTTAGAAAGGAGGCGGCTAAGAGGGGACCTAATCGAAACATATAAGATGATTAGAGGTTTAGATAGGGTGGACAGTGATAGCCTTTTTCCTAGGATGGAAAAGCTAGCACGAGGGGACACAGCTTTAAATTAAGGGGTGATAGTTATAGGACGGATATCAGAGGTAGGTTCTTTACCAAAGGGTGGTTCGGGAGTGGAATGCCCTGCCTGCAGCAGTTGTAGATGCGCCAAGTTTGGTGGCGTTTAAGAGGTTAGTTGATAAGTATATGGAAGAGAAGGGAATGGTTTAGTTTGGAGGGGCATTGCTTTTTATATTGGTCGGCGACAACATCGAAGGCCGAAGGGCCTGTTCTGTGCTGTAATGTTCTATGTCTATGTTCTATACCAGGCAACATCCTGGTAACTCCTCTGCACCCTTTCCAATGCTTCCACATCTTTCTTATAATGCGGCGACCAGAACTGTACGCAATACTCCAAGTGCGGCCGCACCAGAGTTTTGTACAGTTGTAACATAACCTCACGGCTCCTAAATTCAATCCCTCTACCAATAAAAGCTAACACACCGTACGCCTTAACAACTTTATTAACCTGGGTGCCAACTTTCAAAGAGCTATGTACTTGTACCCCAAGATCCCTCTGTTCGACAATACTATTAAGGGTCCTTCCATTAGCCCTATATTTCATATGCCTGTTATTCCTACCAAAGTGAATCACCTCACACTTATCCGTATTGAATTCCATTTGCCACCTCACGGCCCAGCTCTGCAACCTATCTATGTCCCTCTGCAAACTGTAGCATCCATCCTCGCTGTCTACAACTCCCCCCATTTTGGTATCGTCAGCAAATTTACTAATCCAACCCGCTACACCCTCATCTAGGTCATTTATAAAAATGACAAACAGCAGTGGCCCCAAAACAGATCCTTGAGGTACACCACTTGTAACTGCACTCCAGGTTGAATATTTCCCATCAACTACCATCCTCTGTCTTCTATTAGCTAGCCAATTCCTAATCCAAACTGCTAAATCACCTTTAATCTCATGCATCTGCACTTTCTGCAGTAGCCTACTATCGGGAACCTTATCAAACGCTTTGCTAAAATCATATACACTACATCAACTGCCTTACCCTTATCTACCTCTTTGGTCAGCTCCTCAAAAAACTCAATAAGATTTGTGAGGCACAACCTACCCTTCACAAAACCGTGCTGACTATCCCTAATCAATTTATTTCTCTCTAGATGCTTATAAATCCTATCCCTTAAAATTCTTTCCAAGACTTTGCCCACAACAGATTGCCCACAACAGGATGGTCCCTACCGCCCTTTTTGAACAAAGGGACAATATTTGCCATCCTCCAGTGTTCCGGCACTATACCTGTAGCCAACGACGACATGAAGATCAAAGCCAAAGGCTCTGCAATCTCCTCTCTAGCCTCTTAGCGAATCCTAGGGTAAATCCCATCTGGCCCAGGGGACTTATCAATTTTCATACCGTCAAGATTCGCTAACACCTCCTCCTTATGAACCTTAATCCTGCCCAGTCTACAAAATGGTATTGCAGTATTCTCTCCGACAACATTGTCTTTCTCCTGCGTGAATACTGACGAAAAGTACTCATTCAGTGTCTCTCCTATCTCCTCAGGCTCCACGCACAGCTTCCCACTGCTATCTCTGACTGGCCCTAATCTTGCCCTAACCAATCTTTTATTATTTATATACCTGTAAAGAGCTTTAAGATTTTCCTTAATCCTATCCGCCAAAGTCTTCTCGTGTCCACTTCTAACTCTTCTCAACTCCCTCTTTAGCTCCTTCCTGGCTAATTTATAGCTCTCCAGTCCCCTAACTGAGCCTTCACGCCTCATCATTATATAAGCCTTCTTCTTCCTCTTCATCAGAGATTCAACTTCCCTAGTACACCATGGTTCCCTCTCTCGACCACTTCCTCCCTGCCTGGCAGGTACATATTTATTACGGACATGCAGAAGCTGTTCCTTAAATATGCTCCACATTTCAGATGTTCCCAGCCCCTGCAATATCCTGCTCCACCCTATGCATCCTAAATCTCTCCTAATAGCCTCATAATTACCTTTCCCCCAGCTATAACTACTGTTATTCGGTACGTGCCCATCCCTTTCCATCACTAAGGTAAATGTAACCGAATTGTGGTCACTATCACCAAAGTGCTCACCCACCTCCAAGTCTAACACCTGGTCTGGTTCATTACCCAGTACCAAATCCAATATAGCCTCACCTCTTGTTGGCCTATCTACATACTGAGTCATGAAACCTTCCTGCACACATTGAACAAAAACTGACCCCTCTAACGTACTTGAACTATAGCTTTTCCAATCGATATTAAAAAAGTTAAAGTCCCCCATTACAACTACCCTGTTGTAGAGGGCTGATGGAGGGGGTGCAATATTCAAGTCTGCCTTCATGAGAGAGAATGATCACAAGCTGGGGTTGCATATATCAGCACAACACTGGTTCTTTGCAGGCAGCAGTGAGGACAGTATGTCTAACGGATGGAGGGATTGGGTACCCACATTATCCAGATCCATGGGAGCGTGAGGTGAGCAGGCAGCTACGTCTGTGGAGTGGGGAGAGGGGGGGCAGCAGTGAGGCCAGTGACGTATCATTGCGTGGAGGCCAGCAATGTCTGTGTGGGGGGCCAGCAATGAGGCCAGTGATGTTTGTGGGGATTGGAGGGCAGTGATCTGAATGCTGGGAGGTCTTTTCAGCGATCTCTCAGCGATGTGTGCATGCGTGGGTTCCGTCTCATCCTGCCGAATACAGGCTCCTTGGCGCACATAGCACCCACGCCCCCGTCCCCCAGGTTTTTAGTGATATTCACGATCACTCTATGCACTGCATAGAGTGGGATTTGAATATGAAGTTGAACTGAGAATATAGTCGTGAGCTAGAACAGTTTACCCAACAATTCAGCATTTTTGCGAGCATCACCCTCAACGCTCTCATCTTCCCTCTGGATCTTCTGCCAGGTTTTGTTCTTAAGATGTCCGCTGTCTAGTTATCTCTCTTGTCACTGGAATCCGTTTCTCTGTTTCTACTCCATGGTACACTAGTCGACAGAGAGCCAGCATGGATATAATGGGCTGAATGGAATCCTGTGTAACAACTCTGACATATTTCTGTCTTTGCACAGCATCATTAATATTTTTGATTTGAAGTTTTTAGCCATTCTAAAGAGCTCCACTTTGCATTTAATAGTTTTTGTGCAGAAGGATCAGTCATTTTTCTGAAGGAAGATCCTGAAATCTAAGCAGGCCAAACCATTTTCCAGATTAGATCAGTCACTTTCTACCTCATGGCAAAGATATACTGTGATAACCCTCAGAACTTACATGGCAAATCCTTAATTGATTTCCCTTGTGGAATATAAGTTCCCATGTTAATAGGCGATTGCCTGCACAGGTGGAACTTGTCTCCCAAGCCCTTTATAAGGTTGACCCCTCAAGCGGTTCAGTGTTCTATCATCCCAAAAGGGACTCATATATATGCACCATAGAATTGTAGTTTAACTTTTGATTTAGGAATAAAACATTGTTCCCTTCCAGTTGAAAAATTATAGGCCAGTTAGCCTGACTTCAGTCATTGGCAAGATTTTAGAGTCCATTATTAAAGATGAGATTGCAGAATATTTGGAAGTGCATGATGAAATAGTTCTGAATCAGCATGGCTTCGTCAAGGGGAAGTCATGTCTAACAAATCTGTTGGAGTTCTTTTGAGGAGATAATAAGGAAGTTAGATAAAGGTGAACCAATGATTATGATTTATTTAGATTTCCATAAGCCTTTGACAAGGTGCTGCATAGGAAACTGTTAATTAAGTTAAGAGTCTAAGGTGTTAACATCCTGGCATGGATAGAGGATTGGCTGATTGGCAAAAGGCAGAGAGAAGGGATAAAGGGGTATTTTTCAAGATGGCAGCCAGTGACTAGTGGTGTGCCTCAGGGATCAATGCTGGGACCATCACTTTTCACAATATACATTAACAGTTTGGAAGAAGGAACTGGAGACACTGTTGCTACATTTGCAGATGATACAAAGATGTGTAGAGGGACAGGTAGTATTGAGGAAGTGGGGGTATTGCTGAAGAAGGACTTGAACAGGCTAGGAGAGTGGGCAAAGAAGTAGCAGATGGAATACAGTGTGGAAAAGAGTGAAGTTATGCTCTTTGGAAAGAGGAATGGAGGCATAGACTATTTTCTAAATGTAAAATGCTTAAGAAATCAGAATAACAAAGGGTCTTGGAAGTCCTTGTTCAAGATTCTTTTAAAGTTAATGTGCAAGATCAGTCAGCAGTTAGAAAGGCAAATGCAATGTTAGCATTCATGTCGAGAGAACTGGAATACAAGGCTGTGTAAGGCTCTGGTCAGACACCATACGGAATATTGTGAGCAGTTTTGTGTCCCATATGTAAAGAAGGATGTGCTGGCCTTGGAATGGGTCCAGAGGAGGTTTACAAGAATGATCCTTGGAATGAAGAGTTTGTTGTATGAGGAACAGTTGAGGACCCTAGTTCTGTTGAAGTTAGAAGGATGAGGGGAGATCTTATTGAAACTTACAGGATACTGCGAAGCCTGGATAGAGTGGATGTGGAGAGGATGTTTCCACTAGTAGGCAAAACTAGGGCCAGAGGGCACAACCTCAGACTAAAGGGACCATTCTTTAAAACAGAGAAGAAGGAATTTCTTCAGCCGGAGAGTGGTGAATCTGTGCCCAGATGGCTGTGGAGGCCAGGTCATTGAGTGTCTTTGAGACAGAGAGAGATAGATTCTTGATTAATAAGGGGATCAGGGGAAAAGGCAGGAGAATGGGGATGAGAAAAATACTAGCTATGATTGAACGGCCGGGCAGACTTGATGATCCGAGTGGCCTAATTCTGCTCTTGCGTCTCATGGTCTATGGCTTCCTGATTTATTACAGATATTTGTTTCATTCTGCAGCAGCAGCAGTTTGGTTGTTTTGCCAAATTGTTTTGAAGAAATATTTTGAGGAAATATTTCCAAAAGTTTACGTGGGTAAATTTAATACAATGCTAGCATTTTCAAAAATACATCAAACAGCAGATTGACAGCTTTATTCTATCTGACAAAATAAAAGCAGTGTTGATTTGTGTAGAGAACTTCCCTTGATCACAAATAAACTGACAGAGAGTAGAAAACAAGAGATCAGTTCAAAAGTGTCAGACATGAATGATAACATGCAATGCTTAGTTTGATTTCTAAAACAATTGCCTGGATAGTTTCAATTTTCAATCCATTCCTGGATTGTAGGAATGGAGCTGCCGCATTCTTCCAGAGGAAATTTGAACATAATTACTTTGCGCCAGTTTGACACTGAAGTGTTTGCATGTGGGAATTTCCTTGCAGCAGCTTCACAATACAGTCACCAAAACTCTTTTCTGCATCTTTACAAAGCTCTCCCTCAGTACAAAAGGCCAGCTTGTGTGAATTGTTGTCTCATCACAGTTCTAAGGGATTCTGCAGTATAATGGTATCTCTTTTCATGGCTTTAAAATGAGGCGGGGTGCGTGGGGAGATTTCCTGCTGCCATGTTGGGCAACAGGGAAAGCTGGAGGCAGCCTAGAATCCACTAGGATTCCCCAAACTACTTTTAGCAGGATTTCCCGTTCCCATTGTCCCTGTCCCCTCGCAATGGGGTTCTTGCCATGAAAGGTCAGGAACACAATTATCATATATTTAAATATTGTTAGCGGACTTCCCCACTGCGTCATCCTCCCATGTAAGGAATTCCTTTTGATGTCATGCCAGCAGGATTTGCAACAGCATTTGACAAACAGAGGCCTGGTGGGGGCCTAGGGGAACAGGAGGCAAAGCAGATTGTAAAACTGCTGATGGTAGAATCAATTTAGCGATATAACTGGGGTATATGGATTGCTTTTCATTGATTTTATATTTGTGTAGGATACGGAGGTAAATTTGGAGACTAGGTACTGTTAAATTTGCAAAAATGGCCATTACTGTAAATGCCCCCCTGGATAAATTAATTTTGATCTTTCCCATAATCTTTCATTAATTTATAATTTATCTAGCAATTATGACTGTTTAATCATATTTAATAAACTCTTAAAGTTCCATGGGAACATTTAGCTCAGATGGCTGTGTAGCTAAATTATAGTTCAGAATAACACCAACAGCACAGATTTGACTTATGTTCTGACTAAAGTAGTCACAGGACCTGCTTCGTCTCCCTGCCCCAGATAGTGGAGGTAGTGCAAATCATCACTGACAAATGCTGTCAAAAAAATATTTTGGAATGAAACAACACATAAAGAACCAGAAACCTATCTGTGGATGGAATACCTAGGAGTGAAATATACTATCTTACAATCTTCTGCTCCGTTTATCCTCATTATGATGAAATTAAGGCTCATTAAGCTGATGCCTACACCAACTCATTCTTTTCAAAACTTCCAAAATTGTGAAAGCCCTCCTTTCTTTTGACTCTTTCTTACCCTTTGTAACTTTAGGTTTTGCAGCTCTCAGCCAGAATGTTCCAATCGTTTATATCAACAGGATCTTTGGTTCCACCAGTGATGCATCCCCACCATGGCTTTCCTGGTGGTGAGGGTGTATTTTACATGAAACCCAGTTGACAATGGTGGGACCAGAAAATCCCACCACTGGCCAATTGTGGGTTGCTCAGAAACTGTCGCACCAAGATAAACCAACGCGATTAGAATGATTTTTAATACCACAAACCTCACCCTCTGCACTGATCAGCACAGAAGGGGACAACACATAAAATTTTGTAACAAAAAGAGAACATGTTGGAGAATCTCAGGTCTGATAGCATCTGTAGAGAAACAATGGAGTCAACAGTTTGAGCCTTGATGACCCTTCATTTAAATTGTGCTTGTATTTAACAACAAAGCAACTATATTGAACAATGAACAAGTGATTTTTAAAAAATATAATTCCTGAGATATGGCTGTTGTTGGGAAGGGAGCATTTATTAACCATCATTAGTTGCCATGGAGAAAGTGATTTGAACTGTTACAGTTCATGTTGTTTTTCTTTATTCTTTCATTGGGATGTGACCTTTTCCGCTAAGACCAGCGTTTGTTGCCCATTTCAAATTGCCCTTGAACTAATGGCTTGCTGGGCCATTTCAGAAGGCAGTTTAAGAGTCAAGTACATTGTTGAGTCTGAAATGATATGTAGGCCGAGGAAAGACAGCAGATTTCTTTCCCTATAGATGTTAGTGAAATAGATGGGCTCTTATGACAATTGGTAGAAGTTGTCTTGGTCATGGTCCAGATTTATTAACTGAATTCAAATTCCACCAGCTGCCCTAAGATTTGAATGCATGTCTCCAGAGCAATACTTTGTGCCTCTGAATTATTAGCACGATAACATTACCACAATGTCACCATCTGCCTGTAAAGGTGAAAGTATTCTCATAATGCTGTTAAGTTGGGAGTTCCAGGACTTTACCCAATGACAATGAAGAAGTTAGTGATATATTTCCAGGAATGGATAAAGTGTGGCTTGGTGTGAAACCTGGGCATTAATGCACCTGCTGCCATTTTTCTTGCAGTTGTTGGAAATTGCTCATTGGTGAGGGGTTGTTGAAGAACACTTACTGGGGTATTACAATGCAGCATTGTATTCACATTGCAGCTAAGTTGGCCAGCGGTGGACGTTTAAGGTGGTGGATGGGATGATGATCAAATGATTTGCATTGTCCTGGATGATGTCAAGCTTCTTGAGTGTTGTTGGAGCTTCACTCATCCAGAGAAGTGGAACTTATTCCATCACATTCCTGACTTGACTGGCTTTGGAAAGTCAGTGGGTAAGTTAATTGCTCACTTGATTTAGCAATACTATTGCCATTGGATATGAAGGGAAAAATATTGGATTCTCTTCTTTTGGAGGCAGCCATTGCCTGCAAATGTTATTTATCATTTATCTGTTCAAGCAAAGATGATATCCAAGTCTTAATGCACCCAAGTATGGACTGATTCAGTTTCTGAGGAGTTGCAAATTGTGCTGAACATGTTTGGAATCATCAGTGAACATGCCCATTTCTGAACTTGAAATAGATGGAAGATAATTGATGAAGCAGCTGAAAACGATTGTGTCCAGGCCACCCAAAGAACTCCTGCAGTGACGTCCTTGGACTGAGATTGTTGGCATCCAACAACCATAATCATATTTCTTTTGCTAAGTATGACTCCAAACAATGGAGATTTTTCTCTGATTCTGATGATTCTGACTGACTTCTATCTTGCTAGGTATTCTAGGTCAAATTATTATTTTCACCTTACATCTGGAGCTCAACACTTTGCACATATTTAAAACAAGGTTAAAATGAGGCCCAAAGCTAAGTGGCTCTGATCAAGCCCAAACTGAGCACTGGTGTGAGGAATTATTGGTGAGCATGTGCCACTCAATAGGATTGTTGAGGAATATGTCTCAACAAGTAAACGTGGTACATTTTGTCACTATCGGATAATTCACTCTTCTGTTTCTTTCAAAAGAGAAACAATAAAAAGTCACAAATGATACTCTATGAAACAACTTGTAAGTACGCAGCTGTCCTTCCCTGAGCCGCAGGAGCAGGTGAAATTTACTTACTACCCCTGTGAAGCTCTCAATCTGTTGGATTTCTTCCCACTGTAACGTCCTCAGTGCACACCCATTTTATACAATTTGACGACTTGCCAAGGCTTCTTAGAAATTCCTAACTGGCAAACGCAGCCAAAATGGCTGTGATTGTCGTAATTGTAGCAATCAATATTTTGGAAATCTTAATCTTAACCTTCTTAAATATGTTACCAAGGAAACAACAGCAGAAAACTTAATAGGCTAGTATAGCAGAAATGCCTCTTAACCTTTTTAAGCATTCTCCCTGATTTAACGGTTACCAGGTTAAAAAAAAACACTAAAAGCTAATTACTGGAATTGCTGGAATCTGAAACTAGATGAGAAAATGCTGGAAAATCTCAGCGGGTCTGGCAGCATCTGTAAGGAGAGAAAAGAGCTGATGTTTCGAATCCAGGTGACCTTTTGTCAAAGTACAATAAAATCAAATTACTGCAGATACTAGAAGATAAAAACAAATTACTGCTGATATTGTGGATGCAGCTTTGTCATCTGGACTTAAAATGTCAGCTCTTTTGTCTGTTTACGGATGCAGCCAGACCTGCGGAGATTTTTCAGTTAAAAATGAACTGATTCATATTTGTCAGACTATTTTTGCTTCTTTCCTTTCACCCTGCTCTTTCTACTTTTATCAGACCTCTAAAATTTAATTAATCGTGTTCTCTACATACAACTCTCTGAATTGTTTCAACTGTTAATGTCCTTGCTTGTAGCTGGTTCTCTGAGTGAAATTAGTAAATTGAGCGCTACTTTACAATTTGCAGACACATCTTGGGACATCATGCTTCAGGCTGTCAACACTCACAGGAAGTCCTGTTCTGACTGGGAGAGAGCATGAAGTCTGCCTCAGAGATCAAGCAGGTGTAACAGGAAGCAGCAGAGGAGGCAAACAGTGGGAATGTGGTGCCTCATTCTTCGATACAGTGCTACAAGAGGTTCAAAGACTTTACCAGGTTAGGGAAGATTAGTGGCATCCTGCATTCATTTCACTTTCCCAGCCAACTCCTTGAAAGCATTCGTCAGGCAAACATTCCTGGCAGGAGTCCCTATTCTCCTTTCTGGAGACAAATTCATTGATTCCCGTTTGCGTAGCCACCACTAACACCCTTCGTCATCTCAGGCCTTAGCATCACTCTCAGAAAATGGTGTTCTTCCATCCCCTGACCACATTTCGTTTCTCACACTTCCTCTGCTGAAAAATGGCAGAGGGTGCCCACCAGTCATCACAACCCATTCCCTGACCACTGCAGAGGGGGATCTACTGCAGATGAGCTGAGCCTCCATCTGTATGACTATTGAGGAGGGGCAGATGGGGATTGCTCAGCTACATGGTGACATATTAGAATATTACACAGCCACAGGGCATACTACACTTATAGGTGTCGACTTGACGTTAGCAAGTAATGAAAAATGATGATTTGCATAATGATGACTAAGAATACAGGTTGGAAATGCTATTGGGCCCGGAGTGGCCCGCAGTGGCCAATATTGTTGGTACTGGGTCTGAACAGTCTTTGGTTCTCTGGCTGACTGTTCTTGCAGGTATGATCTCAGTCCTTAAATGGATCGGAGCTCCAAAGCCAAGTAATTATTTACCTGGTGGCCATAACATCCAGCTGCTGCTCTACAGGGCTGGCTGAGACAGAGTTGCTCCCTACTTTCCAGCTTATACACCTTCACTCCATAAAATGCTGGCCATGGTTACAGGGTCATGGCTCAGAGGGAGGTCATTCTCTCCTTCAAGTCTATGCTGGCTCTCTGTAGAGCAATTCAGTCACTCCAGTACCTTGCTCTACCTTGATAGCTCTGCAATTATGTTTCCAAAAGTGACCATTCAATGTCCTTTGGAAATCATTGATCGTCTCCACTTCCACTACTATCACGGCAGTGAGTTCCAGGTGGTAACCACTTACTTTATAAAAAAGCTTCTTCCTCACATCCTCCCTGCCTGTATTTTCCAAAACCTAAAATCTGTGTTCTCCTGGTCCTTATGATACATTAGCCAATGGAAATAACTTTTCTTTGTCTACTTTATCTAAATCTGTCATAATTTTTGTTTATCTCTATCAAATCTGCCCTCAATCTCCATTTTTTTCAACGACTCCAAAGTTTCCAATTTAACCTTGTTGCTAAAATCTCTCAGTTCAGGAGCCATTCTGATAAATCTCCCTCTGCACCCTCTCATGGACCCTCAAATAAGGATGGTGACCATAACTGGTTGAAATACTCTAGTTGCGGCCTAACCAGAGCATTTGAATGTTTAGCATAAACTTCTTTGCTCTTGTACTGAGTAGTTCCATTCCCAAAGCCAAGATCCTAAATGGGACAGCAAGTGTGACTTCTAATTTTTTTTTGGATGGCACAGTGGTTCACATGCAGGAGACCCAGGTTTGATTCCGGCCTCAATCACTGTCTGTGTGGAGTTTTCACATTCTTCCTGAGTCTGTGAGGTTCCTCTGGTGCTCCCATTTCCCTCACACTCCAAAGATCTGTGGGTTAGGTTGATTGGCCATGCTAAATTGCCCCTTAGTCCCCTTGGCACTATCAGGATAAATATGTGGGAATATGGGGATAGGTGGTATTGCTGTCAGTGCATGCTCGATGGGCTGAATAGTCCCCTTCTGCACTGTCGGGATTCTATGATTCTTAATGTTTTGCTGACTATTCTCTCTGCATGTCAATCATAGAATTCTATAGTGCATCTGGAAGTCATTCGGCCCATCGAGTCTGTATCAACTCTGACAGAGCATCTTACCTAGACTCAGTCCGCCTTATTCCCATTACCGCATTTATCTCTCTAATCCTCCTTACATACACAGCTTAGGACACTACGGAGCAATTCAGTATAGCCAATTCACATAACCTGCAGATCTCTGGATTGTAGGAGGAAACTGGAGCACCCGGAGGAAATCCATGCAGCCATGGGGAGCGTGTACAAACTCCACATAGTCACTCAAGGTTGGAATTGAACCCAGGTCCCTGATGCTGTGAGGCAGCAGTGCTAACGACTGTGCCATCATTCCATGTCCTTTGACCTGATCTCTAAACGTGCAAAACTACAGGGTATCCACAGGCTGTCCAGAAATAAAAAACAGTATCCACATTCCGCCATTCATTCATCTTCCATTTTAAAGTATGCAAGGCCAGTTTTGACCAGTGTTCTTATTTCCCTGTTTTATTGTTTTTCCTTCTGACAGAAAAGTACTGTAGCCACTGCACCATGGCTGTCCTGAATGAGGGAGTTGAGTTGCTTTGCTGTGGCAAACAATAGGTATTGCTGACATGGAATTCCAGACCATTGCTATCTGAGCATTGACTGAGTAACTCAAAGAACAAAGAACAAAACAGCACGGGAAACAGGCCCTTCGGCCCAACGAGCCCACGCCACCACCCCGATGTTCCCACCTCTACCCGCGATCCCTGTCTATGTTTATAGATCTATGGATTAAAAACCAAATTTGAGACAATTTAGGGAGAATTTGTTATGCCAATCAGCCTAACAGCACATCTTTGGGATGTGGGAGGAAATCGGAGCACTCGGAGAAAATCCACGCAAGCGCAGGGAGAATGCGCAAACTCCCACAGACACAGGCCAAAATCCATGTATCTGCACAGCACAGTGATAGTCACTAAGCTGTCGTGTTGCCCATCAAATGGTCCAGGTCAAGCGTACACTAATGACATGAAACACTAGGATACTCTCAAAAAATCCAGGAGCAATCCTCTCACAACCCATCACGTGTATGCCCCTCATTACCCCTTCATATATACAGCATGAGTCACTTTTCAATGTGAGGTCTGAAATTGCAGCCCCTTCTGTAAAATAAAGTATTCTTATTTGTCAGTATAAGTTCTCACTTTTTCTTAAATAATTAGAGAAAGCAGCTGAAATAAACCTAAGTCAGCACAGTACTGGATTTGAACTGTGGACCTAACCTTGAATGATTGCGTACAATATTATATATATAAATGTACTACTTAACCAGAGCCAATGCTCCTAACTGACATAGTTCAACTTCTATGTTTTAGGTTGATCTGCTCAATAAGTCCTTCCACACCTTGACTAACCATCCCCTCACTTACATTCCTGCCCTTAACCACCTGGATATCCTTTGGACCTCCAAACTTCTCACTGCAGGATTACTCTCTCATTCATCAAGTATCCAACTGCCCTCTCCGTCACTAGCTATTTACCACTCCCCAGAACCACCATCCCACAGCTGACAACCCCCTATTCCCCGACTATCCTCCATTCAACCAGCCCGACTATACCCCCATCCTTCTCCACCCCCAACTGTACACCTGACCCCTTGACACGTCCAACTAGCTTCCCCCCCTCCACTACCTGGGTGACCTAACTACCCTCCCAGCTCCCTAACCCCCACTTAACACCCCTCCCCATCCCCCACCGGTTCATCCTGTCCAAGTGACTGGGACATGAAACTTACCTGTTTTATTGCCGCTTATTTCTCAGCAGGCTCAGGTCAGATTGCTGGGTGAGAAATCTGCAGCTCCAGACTAAGGTCAATGAAAAGGAGCACCGTGACAATCCCACACCAATTGTCATTTTGTGGAAGATTCAACCCTCTTGCTCTGCTGACCAGCTCATGGGGTCAGATTCTCTCAGCCCACTGCCAGGCTCAGCACAATGGGCTGGAAGGTCATTTAGTAAGGTTCCCGCTGGCCCTCCGCATGTCTCCAGGCTAGTTTCCAGTGGCATCAGCTCCATGCTGGAAATCGGCGCTAATCTGATTGAATTATTAAAATCAAAATTTAAATCCTATTAGTGGGCCCTGTGATTGAAGTCTCCAGACCAATAGCTTCTTCTTTTCCCCTTTCCCCCACCAGAAGTGGTTCACTCCAGTGGGGTTTACGACATCTCCCATCACCAGCTCTCACCCTGCTGGAGTGAAGGAGGCCATTGAGGCTCACCCCCACCACCCCCATCCCAGAAAGTCAGGGGTAAAGTGGGGAGGGAGCGTCTCATCGTAATCTTGTCAGGGCACTCAGCAGTGCACTGAGTGTGGGAGGTTAATTTTGAAAATCCCACTACAAAAACCAACAGGAGTTACCCCAGTGTTTTACATGAATTACATACTTAGAATTTTTGGGGGAGAATCCCAACCAAGGACTTGCAATATTGCTCAAATTGCTGAAATGCCTTCTGGTCACAGTGCTCAAACTCAGACAGGAAATAAGAGGAGACTGATCAGTGATCTGTCTGAGAAATACTGGACAAATGCATCAAAATTAAGGAGAATCAATACACAGCTCCTTGCACTCGTACAAAAATTACAGAAGATTAGTATGGTGGTTGCAATTTTCCTGAGTTTCTCTCTCCCATTTCCTGATTCTCAGCTATTTAAGATGTTACTTGTATCCTTCATAAACTGGTACAAAATATCTATTCAGTTCAGCTGCCATTTCCCTGCTCTCCATCAATTCCTCTGATGCACTTTTTATAAGACCAACGTTCACTTGGTTAATTTGGTTCTCTCGTTTAATTATCAATAGAAATTAATCGTATCCATTAGGTTTTTATCGCAAGGAAGATGGAATGCCAAAATAGGGAAGTCTTGCCACAACTGTATAGACATTTAAAAAGAAAGGGGTCTCTCACTTAAGACAGAAATGAGGTGGAATTTTGTCTATCAAAGTCTATCGAGTCTTTGGAATTCTCTTCCTCACAGAACACTGGTACTGGCTGGGTCACTGAATATATTCAAAGCTGAGATAGACAGATTTTCAATTGTCAAAAAGGAATTAAAGATCATTTGGGAGACAAGTGGATTTCACTTCACAAATAGATTGACCATAATCTTATTGACTCGATGGACCAAATAGCCAACTCTTGCTCCTATTTCCTCTGTTTTTATAAAATACAGGACAGTTAGTCACCTTGCCTGTATCTCTTTGTGAAGCAATGCAACATCCTCCGATCAGGCTTTAGAAACATAGAAACATAGAACATTACAGCGCAGAACAGGCCCTTCAGCCTTCGATGTTGCGCCGACCAATATATAAAACAAAACCCCTCCAAACTAAACCATTCCCTTCTCTTCCATATACTTATCAACTAACCTCTTAAACGCCACCAAACTTGGCGCATCTACAACTGCTGCAGGCAGGGCATTCCACTCCCGAACCACCCTTTGGGTAAAGAACCTACCTCTGATATCCGTCCTATAACTATCACCCCTTAATTTAAAGCTGTGTCCCCTCGTGCTAGCTTTCTCCATCCTAGGAAAAAGGCTATCACTGTCCACCCTATCTAAACCTCTAATCATCTTATATGTTTCAATAAGGTCCCCTCTTAGCCGCCTCCTTTCTAACGAAAACAACCTCAAATCCCTCAGCCTCTCTTCATAAGACCTGCCCTCCATACCAGGCAACATCCTGGTAAACCTCCTCTGTACCCTCTCCAATGCCTCCACATCTTTCTTATAATGTGGGGACCAGAACTGCACACAATACTCCAAGTGCGGCCGCACTAGAGTTTTGTACAGTTGCAACATGACGTTGCGGCTCCGAAATTCAATCCCCCTACCAATAAAAGCTAAGACTCCATATGCCTTCTTAACAACCTTATCGACTTGACTGCCTACTTTCAGGGATCTATGCACAAATACACCAAGATCCCTCTGTTCATCAACACTATTAAGAATCCTACCATTAGCCCTATAGTCTACACATTTATTATTCCTGCCAAAGTGCATTACCTCACACTTTTCCACATTAAACTCCATTTGCCACCTCTCGGCCCAGCTCTGCAACTTGTCCAAGTCTCTCTGCAAACTATAACACCCCTCTTCACTATCTACCACTCCACCGACTTTAGTGTCATCTGCAAATTTACTAATCCATCCTTCAATACCCTCATCCAGATCATTTATAAAAATTACAAACAGCAGGGGCCCCAAAACAGACCCCTGAGGTACACCACTTGTCACCGAACTCCAAGATGAATATCTCCCATCAACCACCACCCTCTGTCTTCTATCTGCTAGCCAATTCCTAATCCAATTAGCTAAATCACCCTCTATCCCATACATCTGCATTTTCTGCAGAAGTCTTCCATGGGCCACCTTATCAAACGCCTTACTAAAGTCCATATATACCACATCAACCGCCTTACCCCCATCCACCTCTTTGGTCACTTTTTCAAAAAACTCAATGAGGTTAGTAAGGCACGACCTACCCTTCACAAAACCATGCTGACTATCCCCAATCAATTCATTTCTCTCTAAATAACTATAAATCCTATCCCTAATAATTCTCTCCAATACTTTGCCCACAACAGAAGTAAGACTCACTGGCCTATAATTCCCTGGAAGGTCTCTCTTCCCCTTCTTGAACAAAAATTCTGAACCAGCTTTAGTTCAGATTTTAATGAGTTATCTAATTAATTGAACAAAAGAGAAACTAACCAATATTTAGTGATAATATAACCTTTATATATAGTAAATATTATACTCACCAGCTCTTTCGTTAAAAATAGTGACAATCTATAAGGTAAACAATTACTTTGTGTTTAAGATTTAATACATTCAGCATTTTTGTATTGTTTCCTAACAGTGGGAGCTAGCTAGTTGAACCAGTCTTTCTCCAATTCTATTTGACCTATTTAAATTGCCTTCCGACGGTTGCTGGAGGCTGTCAAATTTAAATAGCTGTCCTTGTGAATCAGAAGTAGCTGTCAATTGTGCCCAGAGCTGAGCAAATCCCATTATCTGCTCAGGCTGCTGCACATTGCTCATGATTTTCCTAGAGTAGATGCGGTAGCAGTAAGCTCTGTGCCAGAATTGCTAGCTTATTGGCCTCTAAAAAGGCGGCATGTGTTGGGAGTGCTTCCACTTGCCACCAACGTGCCTTCATTGGTTACATTTGGCTTAGGAACCTAAAGTGCCTAAGCATTAGGAGCTAAATTCAGTTGCCTCTGCTCCAACCTGTTTCTACACCAGCAGATTCTTATTGTTCGTCCATTGTCATCAATAAGGACTTCGATACTATTAGTCATTTTGATGCTGGTTGCAGTGTGTCCAAAGATGACTGATCAGGCCAATTTAGGCATGGAATGGCCTGGCACATATTGGACAGACTTGTGCAGGCACTGCAGTTGTTGCCGTGGTGGCTCTGGACTTGCGCAGCTCATGCTTAAGTTGTACTTCAGCGATGTACCTTGCTTTGTAAGCTTGACAGCCTTTGTGGATGAGGCAGCGCCAGGTAGGGCGGTTTTGTGCAGCATTTCCCAGGTGGTCGTGTCTATGTCAAGTGACTTCAGGAAGACCTTGAATGTGTCTTTGTAATGTTTCTTTTACCCTCCATGCAAGTGTCTTCTAGCAGAGAGTTCCCCAAAAAGGAGCTGCTTGGGTATGCACTCATCTGACATATAGATAACATGATCTGCCCACCAGATCTGTGCTCTCATCAGCAGTGTGTGGAATGATGGTAGACTTGTTCTAGAGAGAACTTCAGTGTCTTGTACTTTGTCTTGTCATCGGATGCATAATATTCTGCGAAGATAAGTACGTGGAAATGATTGAGCTGACTTGCATGCCTTCAATACGCAGTGCACATTTCATAGCATACAGGAGGGTAGTGACTACAGCGGTGCTGTAGATCTTCAGTTTTGTTGCTGGGCTGATTCTTTGATATTCCCATAGAGTGGAGCACTGTCTACCGAAAGCAGAACTTGCTTTTGCTATTCTGCAGTTAACTTCTGTATCAACAGTCACTGCTTGGGAGAGGGCGCTGCCAAGATAAGTGAACTGGTCTATTGCCTATAGTTTCTGCCTTTTGATTGTGATTATGCGTTCTGTGTAAGGTGCATGAGAAGCAGGTTGGTGCATAATTTTGGTCTTTTTAATGTTGATGGTGAATCCAAAGTTGTCACAAACTGTGGAAAATTTGTCCATACTGACTTGCCTCTTTGGCTCTGAGCCAGTAGACTAGGCACAGTCATCGGCAAAGAGGAAATCTCTCAGAACAGTCTCCTTCACTTTGATAATAGCTTGAAGTCTCCTCAGGTTGAAGAGCTTCTCATCCACTCTGTACTTGAGGCTAATTCCAGCAACATTTTCCTGGAAGGCATCATTCAGCATGGCAGCAAACATCATGCTGAACAGTGTGGGTGCGAACACATAGCTCTGTTTAATGCCATTGGTGACTGGGAATGCCTCGGAGGATTCTCTGTCATCCAGTACTCTGGCATTATGCCATCATGGAACTGGTGTACTTTGACGTGATCCTCCACAGGCCTTGTCAGCTGACAATGTCAAAGGCTTTCGTAAGATCAAACAAGGTTGTGTAGAGCTCACGATTCTGCTCCTAACACTTTTCCTGAAGTTGGTGCACAGCAAAAATCGTATCAATAGTCCTGCGACCTTTGTGGAAGACACATTGACTCTGGAAGCGGACCGAGCTCCAGATGAGTGACCAGATGATTTAGCAGGACTCTTGCGAGGGTTTTTCCTGTGATGGAGAGCAGTGAAATTCCTCGATGGTTGTTGCATACAAGCTGATTACCCTTCCTCTTGAAGAGGTTTCCAATGGAAGCATCTTTAAGTTCCTGAGGAATGGATCCTTGATTCCAAAAGGACTGGAATAACTCGGTGAGCTTCTCGATTAGTACAGGACCAGCAACTTTGTAGATCCCTGCAGGTATGGCATCTGCCCTGGGGCTTTGCCACTTGATAGCTGGCTGACAGCTTTTGTGACTTCAGCTACTACCCGTGGGTCATCCATGGTGCTGTTGATATCGACCTGGGGAATCCTGTCTATTGCCTTATCATTAATAGACGATGGTTGGTTGATGACGGCTTCAAAGTGTTCAGCCCATCTCTGCAGGATCTGAGCCCTCTCTGTAGTGAGAGTTGTACCATCTGTACTCAGGAGATTGAGGTCCGTAGAGAGTGTTGAGGGCTTCAGAGAACTGTTTCAAGTTGTTTCTGTCAGCGTATCCCTGTATTTCATCTGCTTTGGCGCTCAGCCAGGCCTTCTGCATTTTACACAGTTTATTCTGGACTGGTAAACACTGGTAAAAGCATTTTTCTTGGCAGCTGATGATGGGTCATCCTGACAGGCCCGATGAAGGCAGTGCTTTTCAACAAGTAGGGCCTGTATCTCCTCATCATTCTCATTAAACCAGTCATACTGCTTGCGGGTAGAGGCCCGACATCTTTAGTGCAGATGAATGGACAGCATCCCTGAAATGTTCCCAGTTGTCCTCAGCACTGCCTGCGAGGTGTAGGTCAGCAAGCTTGACTTCTGAGCCTTCAGCCAGTGCTAAAACTATGCTGGGGTTCTTTAGCTTTGCTGGAGCCAGAAAGCATTACTTTCCTTTAATCCTTCCTTGAACATTGATAAGGCCAGCAATTGGTGTCCATCTACAATTGTCCTTGAATTGAGTGTTTTGCTTGTTTCGGAGAGTAGTTAAGAGTCAATTCTAATACTGTAGTTCTAGAATCTCATGTAAGCCAGGGCAGATTTCCTTCCATAAACATTCGTGAACCAGATGGATTTTTACAACAGTTGCTGATAGTTTTCACAGGACTTGCTTTATAATTCTAGATTTATTAATTGAATTAATCCCCAGGCTGAAATGGTCACTACGAGAGGACACAGATTTAAGGTGCAGGGAAGCAAATACAGAGGGGATGTTAGGGGTAAGTTTTTCACTTTGAGGGTGGTGAGTGAGTGGAATCGGCTGCCATCGGAGGTGGTTGAGGCAAACTCGCTGGGGTCTTTTAAAAGACTTTTGGATGAATATATGGAAACAAATGGGATAGGGGGTTATAGATAGGTCTGTGGATTGGTAGAAATAGATGAGATTGGCGCAACTTGTGGGCCGAAGGGCCTGTTTGTGCTGTATGGTTATATGATCTATGGTGGGATTTCATCCCATGTTGTCAGAGCATTAGCCTAGGCTCTGGATTACCAGGCCAGTGGCATTGTCACTATACCACCATCGCCTCTGGAATAAACATTGCCTGGCTAGTGTAGACACCATCAATATGACACCAATTGGGACACCAAGTGTCCCAACCCAAGATTGTTTGTCTCACTCAACACCATGGGGATATCTTTATATGTTCTTGATCTTGGCAACTCCAGCAGGAAATTACAAGTAAAGCATGAATATAGTCTGATGTTAGAGACACATATACATTTACTTCACCCTTGACTATGATTAATGTTGCCAAAACTGGACAGCAAACCCCTCAATCAGAGAAGTGGCACATGATTCATGATGAGAGCTTTTGAGTCATAGAATTTTACAACATCAAAATAAGCCCTTCAGACCTTCATGCCTGTCCTGGTCATCAACACCAATAAATCTAATCCTATTTTCCAGCACTTTTTCCATAACTTGCATGCTACGGCTTTCAAGTGCTCAATTATGTGCTTCTTAAATGTTGTGAGGGTTCCTGCCTCTACACTTCTACCATCCTTTTAGACAGTCAGGCTAATGCTCTGACAACATGGGATCAAATCCCACCATGGGATTAATTCAATTAATAAATCTAAGCAGCCAAGTTAAAGAACCCCAGCATAGCTTCAGCACTGGCTAAAGGCTTAGATATCAAAAATTCACCTCTAGGTGAAAAAGATTTTCCTTAAATCCCCTCTAAATCTTCTGCCTCTTATCTTATAACCCTTAATTATTGAGCCTTCACACTTTTCAGGGATAGAAAAGGTTTCCATATCATCCTGTAATCATTTCTCCTTACTATTGATCACACTACCAATTTGGTGTCAACTGTGAATGGTATTCCCTACTTTTGCATCTAGATCGTTAAAATCTAGCACTACAAGCAGCAAGGGACCCAGAATCGATCCTTGTAATACACCACGGACATACGGTTCCATTCACAAAAACAACCTTCGACCATTACCCTCTGCCTCCTGCCAAATTGTATCCCATGGGTTCTTATCTTCTTGATTAGTCTCCCATGTGGGATCTTGTCAAAGGACTTACTGAAGTCCATGTAGACTACTTTAACTACACTGCTCTTATCTACATGCATAGTGACCTTCTCAACAAAATCAATCAAATTTGTTAGACATAATGTCCCTTTGACAAAGCCATGTTGACTATCCCTGATTGACTCTCTAAGTGGAGATTAATTCTATCCCTCAGAACTTCCCTATCCCTCATAATTTCCTCCCTTGCTATACTCTACACAGGTATCCACTAGTTTGAGGCTCCTTTAACTGACATAAGCTCTCCTTTTTTTACCTATTTAATCCTATATATCCCTTGACATCCAGGATTCTCGGGATCCTTTGGTTCCACCCCCTCCCCCCGCTCCTTAATATTTATAGAAACATTTTGGCTGTGTATTCTATTTCCTTTTTGAATGATTCCCACTGCTGTGATATGTATATTCCTTTAAGTAGCTGTTTCCAGTCACTTTGGCCAGACCTATCTCATCATATCAGCTCCCACTAGTGCAGAACCTTTCAGTCCGATTCTCCCATTCCAATGTGCATGTTAATTGATGCATTGGAATGAGAGAATCGCATGTCAGCCATTTCATGGGATTCAACACGTGCGTTGCATGGAAAACAGGCACAGTTAGGATCGCGCTGGAAACCGGTGAGAAGAGAGGTAAGTAATTTAAATCCTTTTTTATCGTATTTTGAATGTGATTATCAGGCAAGGCACAGACCGCTCTGCGTCCGATAGCATTTCCAACCCACCAGGAGTATTTCACTCTGGTAGGGTTGAGAGTTGTTCCCCACTTGTGGGGAACTAATGGTGAACCCTGATGGAATGAAGAGAGGGCAATTGGAGCCCCCCAGGTGGTTGGGTGACAGGGGTCGTATACCACTTGAGCATGCGCACCCTGGCAATGTCAGCCTGTGCCCCCAGCAGTGCCAAGGGACAAAGTTCCATGGCAAGAGGTGGGGATCCCACTGCCATTCTGCATTGGGATCAGTCAGGGCTGGAGGGAAGCCAGCGATCGAGGGTCTGGTGGGGAGGGTGGGCTTCTGGGGTAGGATTTGTCTTCCGGAATGGGGGAAGGTCTGCCTCCCAGGAGGATATTGCCACTGGTGGGAGAGGAGGGGGGGGGCACTGGAGATTGGGGTAGTCTGAGATGGGGTTTGGTGGGGGTTGGGGCTGGCCCGTGAATGCTTGCGGTGGCCGCGATTAGTTCGTTGGGAATGCAGTACTGACCAGCAAATGGGGAGACTGACAGATCGGAGCTTCTGAGCTTGTGCAGAGGCCTGGAATGTTCAGACTTTGGCACAAATAGGCCCTGCCTCCGAGTGTTTAATGATATTCACGACTGCGATCTCTACAGTGCACAGATTCGGGTCCAAAGTTGAACTGAAAAACAATCTCGATTTATACCACTTTTCTCACCAATTCAGCACTTTTGGGAGAATCATCCCCTTTATTCCCAGTCTATCTAACCTTTTTCTTGGAGCTTGAATCTGACTGAGTTACAGTCATCAACACTGAAATGTTCTCCCAATTGACACTTTTACCACCTGCTCAGCTCCATTCCTTGACATTGGATTCAGTACCACTCTTATCTACTGGGCATTCTACATGCTGGCTCAGAAAGCTCTCCTGGATATGTTAAGAATTCTGCGCCTTCTAATCCTTTCATACTTTGCCTATCCTTGCTTGAGGTAGGCTGTCGAGCTAAAAACCATTAGGTGACATCAACCTGAGTTTCCTCCCATTGTAATGAGGAGCCAATGAGGTTGGGTAACTATATTGCTTTACATAGTCAAATAGCTATCAATGTAGTCTAAAGGATTAACAGATGGGATGTGCTGCTGAATGACATAGTTGATGATGTATCAGTGACATTAGTCATTCATGTGTTAAAATCTCTCTCTTGAGTGAGAGATTGGAATCATGCCCAGGAGCAATAAGCCTACTCTGTAACCTGTTTAGACACAGTACTAATAATTCGAGTTAAGCAGATATTGAGTATGACCACAGTTTGTCTAGAACCAAATGCCATTTCTGGATTTCAAGATAGTATGATAGTGTACCTTTAAGAGGGATCTTAAATCATGGTCACAGCCTTGGGTGATGTTATTGCTGGAAGGAGGGAAAAGAAACTGTGAGATGTCAGGTGATCAAAGCTTTCAACATTCAGTTTTGTTTTGGCTACAGTGCTAGAAGCATAGCTGAAAGAAGTCTCTCTCTGTTTTTATTTTTTTTAAGTTTTACCAGTTAGTTAAAAGAAAGGCTTGTTGCCATGCTGCAATAATTAATCTGTTCTTTGGTGTTTTGGGGAGCTGATATGACTGTAGGCTGCTATGAGTTTTCAAGATCATTTGAAATCAGCATTCAACCCAGGTAACTGGCTTCCAGTTAGCCTATGCATTTATAAATTTGTTTCAAGGGTTTTTTATTGGATTTTAGCTTTGATTTAGCTAACATCATTAGATATATTTGTTAAATGATTTATTCATTATTCATTATAGTGGTTTTGGTTCTTGTTTGTAACTGATAATTTTTTTCCTAATTTTCTTACTATACATGTTGACTATATTCTTAAATAAACTTTGTTTGATTAAAGCTCCCTAATGGGTCTCTTGAATCACACCTGAAGTGAAACGTCTCAAGCTTATGCTAGCAAAATTCAAATTGCAAAACTTAGGGTTCAGACGGACTTCATTAAAGACTTTGGAGTTTCTGACTGAAATCATAACAGTAGAAAAACATGTCTCTGAACAGTTAACATTTGCTGTCTTAGCTTCATAATAAAAGGACAAATGACCATTTGGTTGGGGTATTGATGATCTAGAACTTGTGGAGCCAGTGTCCCAGAGTAAACACTTTAAAAATACAATAAGGAGAAAATGGGATTAAGCAAATCTTTAAAAAAACAATCATAGACGTCTTGAGAAATAGAATATTGGCTCCAAAGAGGAACAAATGGTAAACCTAACTAGAAATAAAAATGATCTACATTTTTAAGCTAAGGATGTCTGACCAATCTCATAGAATGAGAGATCTAAGTGTTCATGAACATTATTTATGGCAGAAAATGTTGTTCCATCATTTGTACTAATTATGCTTGTGACAGGAATTCTTTGTATGTCGTTTAGTCAATAAGATGAGAATTCCATTTCAAAGTGTTCCCAGTTTAAAAGAAAAAAGATTTGTGCTATTGAGGTGAGGAATGTCAATGCTAGGGAATGGAGCATTTATTTTGCAAAACTACATTTTATTCATATAAAATCTGAAAAACACATTACAAAACATTTCAAATTTTGACACCGGGAAAGAGAAATGTTATTCATATTTTGTCCAGAGATCGAGTTGCATTCTGAGCTGCTTCAGTTTATTAATGGGAGCATTACATATTTCAAAATTTTAATTGCAGGGAGTACAATTATTTTCAAAGTATTGATAATTAATTCAATAAACTTACATATAGTTAGAATTAAACTGAATGGAGCAATATTACAGTTACAAAGCCAATGCTCAGACTAGACTGGGCAAACGTAACTCCATTCCTTGCTTGTGCCAAAAATCAAATTCACAATCCAATTAAATCCAATTCATGGTCTCTACAAGAGAGGCAAACAAGATCCAAGTGGATACGATAGGGCATTGTACTACATTCTGAGCAAGAAGCTGAGGTCAGCAAACACAGAGGAGTGAGTGATGAAGGAGTGAGACTTTGATTGTGTCAGTACATCTAGGTGTTCCTTGACACTGTCATTTATTGCACTAGCCTGACATTTTCCCATTCCCAGTACTCTGACAATCTTTTGGCCTCTTGGTTGTTTCCCGACATATTTAAATCAGATCTAATTTGCCCTGATGAGTTTCAATTTCTGCCACTAAGTGCTGGTTGGCAGACATCACATTATGCTAATTTTTTCAATTAAATAAGCCACTGATGACAGTGATTGTGCAACTTTGACTCTGATTTGAACTGAAGGTACCAGTGTAATGTTCTAAACGCTACCGGTCAGTCACTGAGTAAGCATGATGTTCCACTGAAACTTGACTTCTGATTGTACACCAGCCTAATGGGAGGACAATTTTCTGAAGCACTGTAACTGAATTCAGCACAGCTCTCAATGAGTATAAGCCAGCTGTCTTTAATTCAGCAAATACAATGAAAATAATTATAGTAGGAAGTGATTATATTCTAGTACAGCAGGGGGCAGTTGCAGTATTACATTGTAATAGTGGTGGATGAAGGATAAATATTGGTCAAGGCACATAGGGCAAAACACTTCTCTTTTTAAAAATAGTAATTTGGCATGTTCAACATGTACAGGGACTGAACAGACTATGCTCATTACTCTTTAGTGTCTCAAGATGTGTAGGTTAGCAGAATAAGCGGCGTAAATACACGGAATGGTGATAGAGTCTGGTTAAAAGATGCTCTGTGGAAGACTTGATGGGCTGATTGGCCTGCTGCACTGTGGAGATTCTATGAAATATCCATCCATGCAATACATCCAGCAGTGTAACTTGCCGTCCAGAATGTCAGCCTAGAATTTGTGCTATATTCTCAAATGAGGATTGAATCCACAATCTTCTGACTCAAGGACAAATGTGACGCTACTGAGTCTAGTCATAGTGACTGAGTCATGTAAAACTAATCCTCATCAATCTGTCATCTAGTAGTATAGAACTTGAATATTGCTGAAAAGATAGAGGACATGTTTCTGAAGTTTTTCATCTTGCACTCATTAGGACAAATGAAAGAATGCCAAATTTCACACAACACTTTATACTACAGGTGAAAAGGCTTTGCCATGGAGAAAACTGAATTAATTCCTCAAGCTCCTGGGTAACTCAAAAAAAAGCACAGGGCTTGAACAAATTCCTTTCGTTTGCAGATAATGTGTATGAATGTATGTCATTTTTAGCATGTGTAAATAAGTCACATAAGTTCAACTGATTGTCTTTAAGTGTAGCTATTAGCACACCAAGTGCTGTCCAATCACAGAATCACATTTAACTGCAGATATTTAGTTTTGGGTTTTTCCAGCATGGGCTGGTTAAATACAACCTGTACTCTGTTTATTAGGGATAACTGAAGGAACACTCTGTTTGATTCAGTCAGCCAATCGTCGGGATGTATGGCTGATGTATCAGATGTCAATTATCAATTTTTTTTAGATGAATTTATTTGACATTTTTTTGAAAAGCTGTCAGAGTTGTTTCATAGTCATTTAACAATACTCTGGAGTTTATTCTCTTCCTCTTTGTATTATCTTGTCTCCTATTCTTAGATTCAGAAGTCCTGACAGATTATACCAATTTAGTCCAAAGGTGTGCAGGTCAGATGGATTAGCCATGATAAATTGCTCCTTAGTGTCAGGAGGACTAACTAGAGTAAATACATGGGGTTATGGGATATCCAGGATTGTGGTTGATGTGGATTTGATGGGCCAAATGGCATCCATCTGCACTGTAGGCTTCTATGATACATCAATGGTTCTGATCCTCATTCAATACCAACCACTCTCCATTTTAGCCAGGTAGTCAGTCTCCATGAGAGAGATTACACAAGGCATTTTAACTGTCGAATCATTTGGGTTTCACAGGCAAACGTCCTCCAGAATAAGCAAAATATGCAGATGCAGTATGAGACAGATAATGCTGGAAAAACTTAGCAGATTTGGCAGCATTTAAGGAGAGAGACCAGAGTTTACATATCAAGTGACAATATGAGAACATAAGAATTAGTATAGTTTGGATGGCACAGTGGTTGGCACTGCTGCCTCACACCGCTCAGGACCTGGGTTCAATTCCGGCCTCTGGTCACTGTGTGGAGTTTGCATGTCCTCCTCCTGTCTGCATGGGTTTCCTCCGGATGCTCCAGTTTCCTTCCACAATTGAAAGCAATGTTGGTTAGGTTGATTGGCTATGCTAAATTGTCCTTTAGTATTAGGAGGTTAGCAAGGTAAATGTGTGGGATTACGGGAATAAGGCCTGGATTGGATTATGGTCAGTACAGACATGGTAGGCTGAATGGCTTCCTTCTGTACTGTAGGGATTCTATGATCTTATGAAGTCTGCTTGACTCTCCGTCAGAACTAAAAATAGGAAAAATGTATTGGACATTATACTGTAGCTGGGAGATATTGCAATAAGATATAGCAAGTTTGGAACCAAATGGCCTAGTATGGCAGGCAGGTTGGTGTGTGGCGCGTTGGTTTGTGTTGAGACAAAGAAATGTATGGGATATATTAAAAAAAAGAAAGAGAAAGATCACAATCTAAAAGTTGTGAACTCAATGTTCAGTCCTGAGAACTGCAACATACCTAATCAAAAGATGCAATGCTGGTCCTCCTGGCTTGACTGAAGCATTGCAACAGGCATGAAAACAAGATGTGGTGTTAAAGTGGCATTCAACAGGAAAATGTCTGTGTCTTATCATTGTGGGAGCGGTATGTTCTGATATGTTTCCATTTCTGAGTGACCGGGGCAGAAGTGACAATTTAAGAACATAAGAAATAGAAGTAGCAAGAAGCCTATTCAGCCTCCTGCACTTTCTTCTACCATTCAGTAAGACCTTAACTCCACTTTCTTGCCTACCTTGATCATACTCAACTCCTTTGTACATCAAATTTCTCTAATTTGACCTTGAATATACATATCAGTGACCCAGCCTCCACTGCTCTCCTTGAAAGAGAATTCCTGAGACTACCAACACTGTAAAAAGGAGAAATTCCTGCACATCTCTGCCTAAAATGGGAAATGCCTTACTTTGAAACTGTCCCCCTAAATCAAGATTCTCCCACGAGGAGAAACATTCTCTTGGCATCTATCCTATCTACCATTTTACATCTTACATATTTCAGCAAGATCACCTCTCATTCTTTAAACACCAATGAATATAGTTCTGAAACTATATTCTAAACTATAACTAAAATGGGTTGTTCAAGAAGGGGAAGAGAGACCTTCCAGGGAATTATAGGCCAGTAAGTCTTACTTCTGTGGTGGGCAAAGTATTGGAGAGAATAATTAGGGATAGGATTTATACTTATTTAGAGAGTAATGAATTGATTGGAAATAGTCAGCATGGTTTTGTGAAGGGTAGGTCGTGCCTTACTAACCTCATTGAGTTTTTTGAAAAAGTGACTAAGGAGGTGGATGGGGGTAAGGCGGTTGATGTGGTATATATGGACTTTAGTAAGGCGTTTGATAAGGTGGCCCATGGAAGACTTCTGCAGAAAATGCAGATGTATGGGATAGAGGGTGATTTAGCTAATTGGGTTAGGAATTGGCTAGCAGATAGAAGACAAAGGGTGGTGGTTGATGGGAGATATTCATCGTGGAGTTCGGTGACAAGTGGTGTACCTCAGGGGTCTGTTTTGGGGCCCCTGCTGTTTGTAATTTTTATAAATGATCTGGATGAGGGTATTGAAGGATGGATTAGTAAATTTGCAGATGACACTAAAGTCGGTGGAGTGGTAGATAGTGAAGAGGGGTGTTATAGAACATAGAACAATACAGCACAGAACAGGCCCTTCGGCCTTCGATGTTGTGCCGACCAAAATAAAAAGCAATGCCCCTCCTAACTAAACCATTCCCTTCTCATCCATATACTTATCAACTAACCTCTTAAACGCCACCAAACTTGGCGCATCTACAACAGCTGCAGGCAGGGCATTCCACTCCCTAATCACTCTTTGAGTAAAGAACCTACCTCTGATATCCGTCCTATAACTCATACCCCTTAATTTAAAGCTGTGTCCCCTCGTGCTAGCTTTCTCCATCCTAGGAAAAAGGCATCACTGTCCACCCTATCTAAACCTCTAATCATCTTATATGTTTCAATAAGGTCTCCTCTTAGCCGCCTCCTTTCTAACGAAAACAACCTCAAATCCCTCAGCCTCTCTTCATAAGACCTGCCCTCCATACCAGGCAACATCCTGGTAAACCTCCTCTGTACCCTCTCCAATGCCTCCACATCTTTCTTATAATGTGGCGACCAGAACTGCACACAATACTCCAAGTGCGGCCGCACTAGAGTTTTGTACAGCTGCAACATGATGCTGCGGCTCCTAAATTCAACCCCCTACCAATAAAAGCTAAGACTCCATAAGCCTTCTTAACAACTTTATCCACTTGACTGCCTACTTTCAGGGATCTATTGACACATACACCAAGATCCTTCTGTTCCTCAACATATTAAGAGCCCTACCATTAGCCCTATACTCTACACATTTATTGTTCCTGCCAAAGTGCATTACCTCACACTTTTCCACATAAAACTCCATTTGCCACCTCTCGGCCCAGCTCTGCAACTTGTCCAAGTCACTCTGTAAACTAAAACACCCCTCTTCACTATCTACCACACCACCAACTTTAGTATCATCTGCAAATTTACTGATCCATCCCTCAATACCCTCATCCAGATCATTTATAAAAATTACAAACAGCAGGGGCCCCAAAACAGACCCCTGAGGCACACCACTCGTCACCGAACTCCACGAAGAAAATCTCCCATCAACCACCACCCTCTGTCTTCTATCTGCCAGCCAATTTCTAATCCAATTAGCTAAATCACCCTCTATTCCACACATCTGCATTTTCTGTAGAAGTCTTCCATGGGCCACCTTATCAAAAGCCTTACTAAAGTCCATATATACTACATCAACCGCCTTACCCCCATCAACCTCTCTGGTCACTTTCTCAAAAAACTCAATGAGGTTAGTAAGGCATGACCTAACCTTCACGAAACCATGCTGACTATCCCCAATCAATGCATTTCTCTCTAAATAACTATAAATCCTATCCCTAATAATTCTCTCCAATACCTTGCACCCACAACAGAAGTAAGAATCACTGGCCTATAATCCTAGGAAGGTCCTCTTCCCCTTCTTAAACAATGGGACCACACTCACTATCCTCCAGTCCTCCGGAACCACACCCTTAACCAACGACGACCAGAAGATCAGAGCCAGAGGCTCTGCAATCTCCTCTCTTGCCTCCCAGAGAATCCTAGGGTAAATCCCGTCCGGCCCAGGTGACTTATCCAACTCAAACCCTCGAGAATATCTAGCACATCCTCCCTATCTACTTCGATACCTTCCAGTTTGCTACCCTGTACCTCAGTGTTCTCCATAACTACATTTACATCACCCTGTGTGAATACTGAAGAGAAATATTTATTCAGTGCCCACCAATCTCTTCAGGCTCACGCACAAACTGTCACATGCTGTCTTATGACGGCACTATCTTGCCTCTAAACCAATCTTCTATTCTTAACATATCGAAAGAAACGCTTTAGGTATATCTTAATCATATCAGCCAAACACTTCTCGTGTCCCCTCTTAGCTCTCCGTCAATTCACTTTGTCACCTCCTCCTAGCTAATCTATAGTATCCATGCCACTACCTGAGCCTTCAAGATATCCTGGACATAAGCTCCCTTTTTCTTCTTAACCAGCAAATCAACTTTTTCGTACACCAAGGATCTCTTACTGTCAATTCCTTCCCTGCTCTGACAGGGAATACTTATCAAGGACTCGCAGCAGCTGCCTCCTTGAAATAGTTGCAGAGGGACTTAGACAAGTTGCAGAGCTGGGCCGAGAGGTGGCAAATGGAGTTTAATGTGGAAAAGTGTGAGGTTATGCACTATGGCAGAATAATAAATGTGTAGAATATAGGGCTAATGGTAGGATTCTTAGTAGTCTTGATGAACAGAGGGATCTTGGTGTGTATGTGCATAGATCCCTGAAAGTGGGCAGTCAAGTCGAGAAGGTTGTTAAGAAGGCAT